>LR753750.1:0-120544 GCA_902729485.2 Mus minutoides | reverse complement strand
CCAGGTGCTGGGATTAAAGGCGTGTGCCACCACGCCTGGCCTATAAATATTCTTAAAAATAAGAAAATTGGCTCTAAATACAAGACAAGGGCCATAATTTGGGAGCCCAGCAGCTTTCACACAGACAACAGAGTATACCCAACCACACAATGTGGTGCTTTGAAGTGGTCAATATAAAGCTAAAGGTCACCATCTCCTAGCCTGTATTTTTACAATGATTGTCAATTTTCCAAACAATTTTACCTTTGCTATTGTCACAATGCTACATAGGAGAGTATGAACATTATCTCTTCAGTACCAGAATGCTATAAGATCACTGATAGTATTCCATAACCCCAAGCTGAAATCACCATTTCCACCCTATACATGGGTAAGTTAAGGTCCTAGACCTTTCTGGAAAGTGCAGTATTCATCTGCCTCTCACTTCAAAAAGCCACAGATAGCATCAACAGCTAGAGAATTTAGGTTTCCCTTGAATGTAGCCCCAGTCCTGATTGTAGAATTGTCAAGATCTCTAACTAGAACTTAGGTATACATTCAGAAATGCACCAATAGTCAGAGAAGAGGGGAAACTTCTCAACAAACATTGAAAGAAAACAAACAAACAAACAACAAACAAACAAAACCACAAAACTCTAAGAACTCATGAAGAAAGAATAAGGTCAGTGGCCATAAACTCCAACAATCAGTCTTAAAACATTCAAGTACCATATTAAAGACGATCAACACTCTGGGCAGTGGAGCTCTCTTTGTCCCAGGCTAGTGTCAGGAACAGCTCCTAAGATGAAGAACTAAGCCTCACTGGCTTGCAGATGGATTCTCAGGAAGTAAGGTAGGGAAAGTGTGCTTCAAAGCCAGTCGCCAAAGTAGCTGAGGAGCACTCTAAGCCAGAGGGAAAGCATCTCAGATACTCAAGGCGCAAGGGAGCAGAATACTGCTACTCATTCCTCCTCATTGATGGCTTTAAGGCTATTTCCAGAACATTAGTTCTCCAACTTTTCTTTTGATTTATTTCTTATTTTTTAAAGTGTGTGTGTGTGTGTGTGTGTGTGTGTGTGTATGTGTGTGTGTATCTTTTGTGTAGGTACACACACATGTGCATTTCAGTGCAAGTGTCCATGAAGACCAGAGCTAAGATTCTAGGCTGTTGTGAGCCACCAGATGTAGGAGTTAAAAATTGAACTCAGGTCCTCTGCAGAAGCAGTATGTGCTTCTAACTCCTGAGCCATTTCTTCATCCTCCTCTCTAGCCTTTCTAACCTATGACTTGGAGTTCCACATGAAGCTCTGGTGCACAGAAAAGACCTCAGATGCAGGTCCTGGAAGGTATACAGTGCCAGAGAGCAATAGAGTTCAGAACAACAGAGATGGTCAGAGTACTAAACATCTGCCCGTCTACTTGGTATCTAAAGAATTGATCACGCTGTGGCTGGCAGAATGGCCATTCTACTGCCTGTCCTCACAGTGCAGGGCAGAGGTGGCTGCTTCATGGACCTACAATCTTAAGGTTCAAACAGACCCTGAAGACTTGCAAAGAAACAAAAGTATTCCTTCCAATGACTCCTAAAGCTCTTTTGCCAAGTTTCCATGGATCTGTGACTCTAAGAGAAAAGCTGATACCAATTAAGAGATGTAAAAGCAAAGCCAGCTATTGTAGCAGAAAATTAGAGGATTTTTTTAACATAATGATTCAATATCTTTACGAATTAGACACTATTAAGACAGCACCTCAGCCTTCCAAAACCTACAGACTTTTATCTCAACAAAAACAGACTTGACCACTGATCACTGATGTGACAATGATGTTCAGAGTCTGAGAAAACGTTAATATGAATAATAATACCAGGCATAACAACATTCAGTGAGAAACAAAGTTTAATAGTGTTGTAGTTCAGTTTGGTTTCCTCAAAAATCTCCTAGTAGAAGAGAAGATTTCATGGCCTCTTTACCTCTGAAGCAAATTAGTCAAAGAAGTGTTTGCCTAAGATTATAGGCAATCTAAGGCCATTTTGAATATTTCCCAGAGATTTTGTCATTATTGTCATTTGCTTATTGAGACAGATTTCCATTTTAAAATATGTTTTACATTCATAATGAGTCTATGTGGGAAGATTGTTTCCACTTTTGCAAACAAGAGGACGAAGTGGAAGCATCCCTGGTTAAGCAACGTGCCACCATCACACAGTGAGCAAGTAGCAGAAGAAAGACCTGAATCCACATTTGATGGTTTCTAAGGCCACCTTCCTGGCAGATCCCTGGATGGGAGATGCTCACCCTGGTTACAATGCACAGCTGATGATAAGACAGATTGGGAAAAGGGCCTCTACCTTACACTAGGTGGGGAGTAAAGACCATCGTCCTACACCTACGAAACAGTCCCCAGAAACTATTATGAAAATAGGCAGCACATCTGGAAAGTCTCACAGACCAAAGACTCGAACACTTGTAGCCTCTTACTCTATGCACGGCACTGTACTCAGGAGCTTCCTAGAACCTGGCTCTCTGTGACATGTGCCGTTCCAGTCTTGCATTTAGAGAGAAAGGGTAAAGGGGTGAGCAGTGGGGGTGTTAGGAGGCAGAGGAAGATGAAGCAGTTGTGACAAGGGTATCCACATTTACACTTTGTATTGTTCTCACTTAACTCACCTCCCTGGCTCCTTGGACCTCTCTGCTACGGGAAAGAGGTTGCTCTGCAAAGCTACACTAGAGCAATGTCAACAAAAACACTTGGCCCCAATTCACAGCATTCTTGGCTTCTCAACTGCCAGGCCCTGAAAGTTGCATGTTGGCCTAATTAGTCAAGGGAAAGGGTGGAGGCAGGGGATAAAGGGGGTGGGGGAAGCAGCAGACTCCCATGTCACATGTCACCAGGAGAGGAAGCTTGTAGGGCTGTGGTCTCTGAGCAGAAGTGCAGGGGGGGGGGGGGGGCACAGAGATGCTGTGTGCTGCTGCTGTCAGAGGAGGAAACTTGCTTCTCAATCTGAGATCCGAGCTGCATGCACTGAGGAAGCAAAGAAAGTGGAGGCTGGGTGCCAAGTTTCCATTACAGAGCTGTGTGTTCACCCTTTTGCACTCCAGCGCCCTGCTCCCCCTTGCTCTCATTCTCTGTCCCTCTCCTCTTCTCCTTCCCATAACCAAAGCACACAGACCCCGAGGATTTCAGATACCAATAATGGATCTTCTTGGGAGCCCCGAGACTTAGATCCTCAGCTCGCAGCCTAGACTCCTAACACACAATCTCTTGTCTGCTAGCCTGATGCACAGGCCTTCTAACCCTTCTCAGATATTGGTCTGAGGCTCAGAAGAGAAGTGCAGTTGTTTGCTCTCTAGCAAGGGGTTAACTCCTCTGACACCTGGACAGATTGACGACTGTACCACTAGTGAAGGTGGTATTGTAGAAAAGGGAGGAGTCAGTGAGCGTGGTCAAGGAAATAAATGATCAAAGTACACACACATACACACACCACAGATATGTGCAGGAGAATGGCACAGTGAAACCTATTATTTTGTTCAATTAATGTATGTTAGTAAAAATGGAAAATAGAAGAATGTTAAATGCATCTTGTGTGTCCCTCACCTAGGCACCAAGTTCCCTTCCTGTGCCATGTCACCACATTCTGTTACACTTTTGCTCCATGCATCAATCAGCTGACCTGGAACCCAAGTCCATATCTGAGTCCATAGTGCATTCCCCACTTTGTTCCAGAGTGCTAGGAGCCAGTGAGAAAGGCCTCACAGTTTCGAGCAGTCCCTCTTTGAGAGCACATACAACTCTATCCTCTTGAGAACTGGAATGCTGTCCTGGAGTGGAAAGCCAGCATTCCCAAGTGTCTCGAATACCATGGCAACAGCCCCTCCCTCGAAGGTGCAGAAAGTAAGTTTTAGAATCTCCTGCATCATTCAAGAAGGAAGGAGCAGAAAACAGCCCAGGACACAAGGTTCAGGCTGATGGTGATGGCCACTGACAGACTCTAGGCTGGCCCTGCACGCCTCACCAAGGCTATAAATACCCACCCTGCAGTTTACACAGCTGCCTCCACTCTATGTACTCCAGGTCTTCACCCCAGGGTTGGAGGTTGAGTTTGCATAAGCCAGCAGCCAACAGACCGCCTTCTGCAGTCTCCAGTGATCAGCACACTCTCCACACGGCCCCTTTTCTGGCCCACCCCTTGTATCCCAAGAGAATGGCCAGGCACGTTTTACCTTCTATAAGTGAAAGGGGTTTATACCTGAGGATTTTTTTTCTGTTGAATTTCTTTAAAACACTTTATTCTTATTTCTTAAATCAGCTTATGAAGTAGCAAGTTTCCATATGGAGCTTTTTATACATATTCATTGGGGCCAATTCTCTCCTCTTCCTACTGTGTCCTTCCCTTTCCATGTTGTTTCTATTATCTACCCCATCTCCAATACAAAAGCCTTCAGAGATTCCAAATAAGAACTTCCCTCTGCATTGCTTCCTGGTCCTTGGGAAGGAACATGATGTAACCCAAGGCCAAAACTCACCAAAGTGATCCATCCAAACCCAGCAGAGAGGAAGAAATTGAGGATAAGTAGACCACATACTGGTTTTGATCAAATATGTGCAAACTTCCAGAAAGGGTTCTAGGGAGATGCTGAGTGTCTTAGAGAAGAACTCCAACCCCTAGGGAAGCCATGGATTTTACTAGCATCTCTTCCTCAGGCCATATGTACACTGTATCTGGCAGGTGAAAGGACCCTAAGAATCTGATGGGCTGAGTCACACCTCCAGTGCCCCCAATCCGCTCTGTGACTCTAAGGCAGTAGCTTTCATGGTTGATTTAAACTTCTTCCTATAGTCTCTACTCCAACAGAAAACTTATGTTGAATTGGAATACAGTTGAGGGTCTCAGACCCTTTAAAGAAACTCCCTTTTGCCCAGAGTAGAGGGAGCAGATAATGAACTCCTATCAGTCTCTGTCCCACTTAGAATGGGATGCTGGGAGTCAGGAGCATCTTCAGACCCTCCTTACGGCTGGACATTGGATTCTGTATCTAATACTCATGTTGCACCCTCACCATACCAGTTATGCAGTCTTTTCCCAGATGGTGAGAAGCTGTCCTCTCAGCGCTGGGGAAAAAGGGTTGATGGGCCTATCAGAACCTGGCACTTCTGCAGGTATAGGAAAGGAACACAGAGCACAGTAAAATCAGGTCTTGGTGGAGACAGGGAGGATGAGGACATAAGCAAGCTGCTAGGTCTAGGGCTCTCCTGGGAGATGGATGGTATACAGCCACATCCTTTAGCTTTAGAAACTGTGCCCATCCCCAGACAAGATTGCAAGCTCAACATAACAAATGAAAGGAAAGGATTTTTCCATACTACCCACCAAAATATTTTAACTTCTAGCCCAGGCTGATACTGACCACTCCATTGCCCCACCTTACACATGCACACCAATTCACCAATCAATCCTCAGGAAGTCAGGCATAGGAAGAAGCACATTCGATAAGTTCCTAACAAGGACAAAGGGACTGCCCAGAGTTTGATACTAAAGGCATGAGAGAAAGTCCGAATTACTGTTGAGGATGCTGGGAATGCCAAGATAGGGTAGTTGTGAGGCTGATGCCGGGATGAAGAGTCTAGAAAGCTTTCTCTATGACATGCACTCTACAACTGGATGTTGCAAATAGGATTGTTCTAATGACCCATGCCTCCTACCCAGAGCCCAATTTCCTCTTGATGGTTCATCGACATGTCAAGGATCCAAGCTCAGCACCAATACCTGACTTTTTTATTAGTCTCTCAGACCACGGGGGTTTTTTTGTTTGTTTGTTTTTGGTTTTGTTTTGTTTTGTTTTGTTTTTCTTTATAGATGGTAACTAGTCTTTTATAGCTAGTGAGTTAGGGCTAGTGAGATGACATATTGGGTAAGAGTTCTTGCCAGACAGCCCCGATGACTTGAGTTTGAGCCCTGTAACCTATCCAGGAAGAGACAACTAACTCCTGCAAGCCATGCTCTGATTCCGATTTCTGTGCATGTTCCATAAATATCGTACAAATGCAGCCTTGAGTGCAGAAGTACAATAAGTACATGTAAAAACTATTTTTAGATATGAAGTGTACACTTATCTATTATAAAATGACAACTACTATAAACATGCTACAATTTTCTGGGAAGAAGATAATTACCAGGTAAGTATGCTCCTAGTCAATATTTTCAGAGAGCACACATGTTATCTTCAGAGACAAACATGTATCTTTCAAAATGACATTTGAATAGCTCATGAGAAATCTGTTGCTTTCCTAAAGTAACTTGCTCTATGGAAAGACTATTAGAAAAACAAATATTAAGACATTTTGTGGCCCCCCCTTACCAGAAGATAAAGATCAGCAGACTCTAAAACAGTCTGTATGTCCCAGTCAGAATAAATTAGGTAGAATTGTATGATCTACTTAAAAACATTCCAAAACAAGGAGTTTTGAACGTATGTACTGAGTGCATAAATGTACCACCTAAAAAACAAGCAGATCAATCAGCTGGGCCAGGATGAGGGTTCTTTGAATAACTGGAATTGATTGAAAGTCAGTGTCTTCCCTTAGTAGATCTCACTTACAGGGGCTTTTGCCCGTTAGAGCCTTTAGCCTTGCTGGACTTTCTAAGCCACTAAGCTTCAGTACTAAACAAAACACAAAATAGTCAGAGCTTCAAGCACGTGTTTCTGGAAAGTCACGCGTTCAAAATAATGATTAAGTGTGATGAGTCATGTCTACTTAATAAAACAATGTTCATTCATTCATTCATTCATTATAATCTAAATATTTTGTTCTATGAAAAAAAAAAACAATTTTAAAGTCACATTCTCATTTTTAATTTTACCTCTTAAATCTATGTTTCTGGATATTATAGGTTCTAAAGTTATATAAGTGTTCTTCTTTTAAATGTAAAATAGAAATCCAAAATTAGGAACAAGGCCTCAATAAAATACATCATTTTCACACATAATAAAGTATTAAAGACACAGGGATTCACATTGTTGAAAAGAATTTGCAGATTCCAGCTTCAAATGACTCTATGGATCCCAGCTAAGCTACGCTCTGCTGGTGTGCCCCCTGTGACTGTATTTTCCATACAGCAAATACACTTGACCCCTGCAATCCTGACTAATACGTTCCTTCATTTTTCTTAAAAACTCACCCTTTGCTTCCAATTGAATAGAATTTGACCATACTACATTACTTGACTCCTCTAAAGCACTGCCTTTCCCATCATCTGTGCTTGAATAAACACTTCAATTTATTGTTGGGTACAAGTACAAAATAGTCTACATCTCTTCTCAGGCTACATCATCCTGCTGTTACAGAAGAGACTGAACAGGGACTAAGACTCCCCCTCATCCTGGGCTCTTCTTAAGTCACATGAATAATAAAAACATCAGGAGAGAGTCTGGCTGAAGGAAGAGAAATAAAAGGCATTTCCCCCTCTGTGGTCCTAAGGTAAAAGCTCTTAAAAGGCAAAAAGTACCAGGATTCTCCCTGGGGATGGTGGGGGATGCTAGGGACCAGGGATGAAGGGACAATGCATTAATACTGATAGCCTCACAAGGAGTAAGAAATGTGCCTCCTAATGATGGCTGCATGAGTGACAGACATGTATATTTTCCATCACCCACGGAGGTACTGGGTTTCCTGACATGGTTTTCCTTTTCTCGTTGGTCTCTGGGACGGTCTTGAACAGAAGTATTTGATAAATCTCTATTGAGAAATTTATAATGTTAGCTATACTGGAATTTTGTTTATACCCCCATCCCTCTTTTCATCTCTTCTCCCTTAATTTGGATTACCTTAAGATTTCCAGTCTGAACCCCAAAAACAACCCTTTGCCACAGCCACTTTACCCATTCTGACAGGAAACTCTATCCACCTGTGAGAGTCTACACAGAACCCATGGTTAACTGTAACAATTTGAATGTCTCACCTTTGGGAGATGAGGCCTAGGGGGACAGCCTGAGGAGAAAGGATGCATCCTTAAAGAAGACTTGGGATGCTGGTCCCCTCTTTTGTCTCTCTCTCTCTCTCTCTTTTATAATTCCCAGCTACCACGAGTGAGCAGCTTTGCTCTTCTATGTGTGCCTGACCATGATGCTTTGCCTCACTACAGTTCCTGAGCAGCTAGGCAATTGATAATGGCAAGTTCCAAGCACAGGATGCAAAGTACACCTTTTCTCTTCACAAGTTAATCATCTCCATTGTTTTGTTACAGTATTGGAAAACTGATGAACATATTAATAAAGGGCTATCATCTCATGGTCCATGATGATTGGTTCTGACAAATGGCTATAACTAAACCAGGCCAGGCAAGCAAGAGTTCACAGGAATGAGATTCACCCATTTTCTCCCAGTGAATGTGAACCTGGAGCTAGGAAAGCCAAAGCTTTTGAGTCTAAGGACACATCAGGCACACAAAGGTGACCAGAGACAACATCAAGAGGCAAGCAGCCAAGGCCCAGATGACATCATGTGTTGACTTTGACAGATGAATCCAAGATAATCGTGAGCTTTTCAGTCACATGATGCAATGATTTCTGTCCACAGTCTGAGCCAGTCTAGGTTGGTCTTTCTGAGAGCAGTGGAAAGATTCCGACCTATGACTCATTTTTCCTAAAATCCCACCTCATGTAAAATCTGATGAAATCTAAAAGAAGAAACCAGCACTGTTGTCATCCAAACCAGCTTGCCTTCCTATGCTGTCATAGTGATGCCATCTATAAAAGAAAGGAACAGACCCACAAGAGCACTAGGCTACTGTGCAGATTAAGACGGCCACATGGCATAAGGAGATCAATTCCAGGTGACAGGTGGTGAAGCGGGGCCCCTGAAAGTGGATCCTCTTGGTCTAAGCACAGCTCCCCAAATATTCAGCCAGCCCTGGCAGCTGACAGGCAGGGGCCTGCACATTCAAATGGTGCAAGGCCCCAAATACCATCTTGTTAGGGCAGGAGTACTTCTGATGGCAATTCAGTGCTGGCAACAGCAGAAGTGTCCTGGTTTGGGTTCCCCAAAAGCCAACATTAGGAAGACAAAGACCTGGATGTAAGCAGTTTGTTTGGAGGGGGAAGAAGAGGAGGCTGAGGGAGACTGGAAGGTAAGACAGGGTGGGGTATGGGGAATGTACTATGATACACCATGGAGACCCTTACTCCTATCAAGGCCCAAGCGCACTGGACATTCAATGATGTGTCCAGAAAGCCTCCCCAAATTGTCCATCTGAAGGATGAGTGTGGTGTTGCTACAGTTCCACCAGTTTAGAGAGTTGCCCCTAAAAACACAAACTCCCCCCCAAAACAGCAGGTATTTTGAATGGGCCAAGCCAGCTTCTGCGTCTCAGGGATACCCCAGCTAGAGAGCGTTTCAGAATGAAAGAAGGCATATCTCATCGTTTCAATGGGAATCTGAATTCAAAGTAACCTGCCCACTACAGCTGTGGCTGGGACCCAAGGAGAGCAGACGAGATGTCTAGAAGGAATCCAAATGATGTCATCCACCAAAAGTAACCTTGGCCTTGTCTTTGATACAAAATCACTTGGACCAAATGGGAAGACATGTGCAGAAGCAAATGGGTTCAGAGCTGTGTTGGACATTCTAATGTTTTCCTCTTTTCTCTCTTACCACGGAACTTGACTCCAGAGGAGAAACAATCCTTTTGCCACCTCCCAAAGAGGCCAGGACAATGGAAGGGGCTGGTGGCACACTTTCTGTTTCAACACAAAGTCCCTTCACTCTTTAGGTCATGCTCACACCTATCCAAGCTGGAAACTGAAGCCAGCAACAAGATTACTACACTAGGGGTGAATGGAAAAACATGATCTGGCCCAGGCCCTCCTGTCTCAGCCTGAGTCTCAGGCCCATCGAGAGGCAAGGCAAACTGGAGAACGAGGACACTACTGAGCCTGACAGCAAGCGACAGGCTGGGAAAGGTGGGGTGCTACCCACCACCACATACCTCATGACCCGCAAGCAGGAATGATAGGATCTCATCATCCCCCATGTGACTTTCTGAGGGCCCCCTACATTTCCACTGTTTCACAGAATTCCAACAAGCAGCACAGACCTCTAAGGCAGGCTTCCAGTGACGTCACCTTGGAAAAAAAACGCTCATTGAAAAGGAAACTCAATTCCTTAGGATTGGGTTTCTGCCACATGCACCTAGCTGTGGACTCCTGGTCCCACTCAGCACAGTTTGTTCCTTGCAGGCTGCCTGCTCCCTGCTTTCCAGCTCACATTCTGTCCCCCAAAGCAACACTGGGCTAGTCCTTTCTGAGTACTATAAGATACCCTGTCCATTATAGCTTCCATGGCCAAGAAACATCAGCAAACAAAGGATGCACACACACACACACACAACAATAACCACAACAACAACAACACACTATGAAGGGGTAGTAAGACAAGGGGTTCTGGCCATGAACAGGGCATATTGTCTCTTCTAGAATTATATATTATTTCCCTATGGCAGAAAGATAAATGGGTGGTAGGAACACAGGTGTGTGTCAGTCACAGTCTGGGGTTGGTACTTGGTAACCCCCATGGTAGATATCATGAAAGTGTCTTTTCCTCAAGACCACATCCACCCATCCCTATTGGGCCAGCAGGAAGTTATAGAGATGGAGTAAGTGGCTTGCCTTAACTTCATGGTTGGGCCACTACTGTTTGAATAGCAGGAAGTTGCATGTGGACATGTCTCTGGTCTGGGAGAGATAAGCAACCACCAATAAGACACAAAAGGAAGTTTGGTAATAACTTCTAAGAAGGACGGAAGGTCCTCTTCACAAAGAACTGCTGATGTCATACATTTCTTTCTATGTAAAGAGGTGAGTCCTGAAACCATGGCAATCTCTTTGCCACTATGAGAGAAGCTGGTTTTGAGATGAGGCAAACACAGGAGAGTGGGAAAAAAAAATATGAAACTGGGTTCTTGATGTGACCATGGTTCTGTTTACTCCTGGGGCCTTGATACCCCCATACTCTATTAAGAACATCTGCAATGAAATCACCAGGCAAATAAAGCATTTTAGATGTTTTATTTCTGACAATATGAAGTGTCGCGCCTTCTGCTGTGCCAGAGCACTGCCATGAACCGGAAGACTCTGCTTCCTGTCTGGCATCTGCCTCGTTCTGGTCTGTGTCCTTACTGCCACAAAACTTCTAAGAAGCTGGTCCTCCATGTGTGAACTGTCCCACAGGCCTGCCTGCCTGGACAAGAAGAGTTTTCATAAAGGTAGTAAACTCTCAAAATTTCTCTCCTCCTTCTCAGAGCCTATACCCATCAGGTCAAATCATGCCCATCAGCTGGGTGAGGAAGAGCACCTTGTCCATCAGGGCCACCTAGCAGACAGCTCCACACCAAGACAGAGGGGGAGAGGAGGAGGAGACTGGAAAAGGATGCTCTCTGAGAGCCACATTTGCCTCGGAGATGTTCACTGAAGCCATGGCAGTGTTATAGACATCACCATCTGCTTTCTGTGGCAGCATGAAACAAAGGTTGAGCCACATGAGGGGCTGGGGGAAATCTGAGGTGTTGTAGAAAGTCATTTCTTGCTACCTCCTGCTCTCAAGGACACCCTGGTCTGTGTTTTAAGTTGGCCCCTCTGTTCCGATGACAGGCATGACAGGCAGGAGTTCTTCAAGTCAGAGGAGTGTGTCTCCCTTGGCAGAGGAGTTTCTTGTGGGAGGACAGAGAGCATAAACAGCTAATGAAGCCATGAGCTGCGCTGTCCCTCGGGCCTCTCCAAAAGTCCAGAGAGGTCAGGAGTCTCATAACTCTTTGATGGGAAGCAATAAACCAGCAAGCTATCTTCCTCCAGAGTAACCAGACCAGCTCTTTCCACACAGTTATACAAAGGGTGCACAAGGTGTGAACTAAGAAATAGGGTTTTTTTGTTTGTTTGTTTTAATCACCAGTTCTTTGTGTCCAGTTTTAGTCCACTTAGCTTTCTAATCAATGCCGCTCTTTCTACCATTTCTTCTAACTACAGCACAGATACAGTGATATCTCATCCTTCAGTGATATATGCATGCTTGTCCTTTTAATGTTCTAGCTATGCCTACATCATGCCAGACATAGTCAAGAATGGACATTCCCATTGCATTTCAACATCTCAATATGACAGTCACATTGTGGCGTGAGGGGTGTTATTGCTACTCCTCAAATAAAAACAAGTCTTGGAGTTGAGTCTAATAACCCATCAAAGATCATAAACTGCATATCGAATCCGTGCCATAGGTAGACAACCAGCAACACTGAGTCTAAGATCAGCTTGATAATAGTCCTGATAGATTTAAGGTGACCACCCCAAGTTCTTAGTGTTTGTAGGAGCAGAGTGTGGCCTGGATTCACCACTTTTTATCTCCAACCCAAGGAGTATTTAGTATTTTAATCCTTTATACTCCAGACATTTGAACTCTGACCTAGCTCACTAATAATTATCTTCCCCTTAGTGTTTGCATCTGGAACAAGGAGGAACTAAGCTGTTTTTTACAGATATGATGGGAGATTCTGAAGGAGATTTTTACAGTAGAGAGGGAAAAATAGTAAAGCTAGAGGCATTGCAAATGTGGGTGGAAGACTCTCACTGGTGGGCATCTGAATGGCACTCTGTTTTAAAATGTCTCTGTATGGTTTTATATAAAATGTTGGAGACAATGTCACTAAGGTTACATTTGTGCATTAATATCGATTATCCCCGTTGTGCAGTATCTGAAAGTAGAGCAAGCACCATGGCCAAGTTCAGTGTCCACAATGAGCCCTTCCAAGTGAGGCCATGTCTGGCTATGTAGCCAGTGTGCTTATCACTTGGCTGATCCTTAAACACAACAGTGTACTGCCATCCAGAGGAGCTTCTAGGATCATGATTACTCTGCCTCAGGGGCTTGTGACAATATGCTGGCACCCACTATAGCCAAGCACCCTGAATATATCACTAAGGCACATTAGGCAGTGCGGAGCAGCCTGCTCCAGAACCATGCCTACTCAATTCCTTACTCCAGAGACATGCCAACTCTCCCCAGTGTCTCAAGATGTACCTTGGCTTCAGGCCCTCTTCCACAGGAGTTTGTCCTATCTTATCAGAGGTGTTGGACGGCTTAACCTCAAGTAGCAAGACCTCATGGACAAAAGTCCTCTCTGAACTGAGCCAGGAAATAACTCATCTCAGGAGCAAACACTCTCTGTGTACCTCTATGAGATCTCATTTGTACTTCCTCATGAGATCACTGTGCCTTGGAGAATCACCCAGTGTATTAATTAGGGTTTTACTGCTGTGAACAGATACCATGACCAAGGCAAGTCTTATAAAAAAAAAACAACATTTACTTGGGGCTAGCTTACAGGTTCAGAGGTTCAGTCCATTATCATCAAGGTTACTGCATGGCAGTAACCAGGCAGGCATGGCACAGGCAGAGCTGAGAGTTCTACATCTTCATCCAAGGGCTGCTAGTGGAAGACCGACTTCCAGGCAACTAGGGTGAGGATCTTATGCCCACACCTACAGTGACACACCTACTCCAACCAGGTCACACCTATTCCAACAAGGCCACACATCCAAATGGTGCCACTCCCTGATCCAAGAATATACTAACCATCACACCCAGTTAATTTACTTGTTATTTGGGGTCTATTCCTGCACTGATATTAAAGAGGAAGCCTCCAGCTTAGCTAGATTGCTTTACTGATGATTTACTGCTAGAACCAGATAGGCCTCCATACCATCTGCATGGTATTCTCAAATCAATCCCACCTGCTCTAACCGTGTGCTTGTTCATGGCGGTGTAGGCTCCACCCACCTTGTTTTTCTCTGAAGATCTCTCAAAGTTTGTACCTATCGAGGAAGTTACAGGAAAGCAAAAGCTCATTCATATCTTCTCCTCGCCCCTGCTTCTTGGACTGGTCCTCCTTGTATCCAGTTATCATCAGAAAAGACCTTGGCATTTGTTTTAGTCCACGACTTTGCCATAGGCAGGAAGAGCTCATGGGATAGGAAGCAACCTGCTGGAGAAGAACTACCTGCTAGCATGGGACCCCAAGACTCTGAACATTGGCACCAGTGTGGTCTCAGTGAAACTAGTTAACGTTTCAAGGTAGCATTACAGACGGGGACCTTCCCAAGTGTGTGTCTCAGGAATGCAGGAGTGCAGAGAGAGCTCCTGGCTCAACCTAGATTCTGATCTGCCTGTAAGGTACAGGTGGAGAGCAGAGGGAACATACTCTCACAGCACAGATAAGAACCACACCCACAGCTCTGGCTTAATGATTAAGATGATGTCCAGTATCAGTCAGGAGACAAACCTCTGTGTATATCTATGAAGAAATATAGATTGGCTAGTTAAAAAAAGGAAGCCACACCTTCAATGTGGCCAATCGCATCTCATGGAATGACATGGCAGGCTGACTACAAAGGAGAAAGTGAGCCAAACACCAATACTCACTCCCCTCTGCCTCTTTTTTTTTTTTTTTTTTTGCTTTTTCAAGTGCTGGCTGTCCTGGAACTCACTCTGTAGACCAGGCTGGCCTCGAACTCAGAAATCCGCCTGCCTCTGCCTCCCGAGTGCTGGGATTAAAGGCGTGCACCACCACGCCCGGCTCCCCTCTGCCTCTTGACTCTAGATGCACGTGAGCATCCGCCTCATGCCAGTATGACGTCCAGGCCTTGATGGACTACATCCCCAAAATGGAGTCCACAGGAACTTTTTTCCCCCAGGTTGATCTTACCAGGTATGTTGTCACTCCAGGAGAAAAGTAATAAAAAGTGACACTCATGAGAATGTCACTCATGTGAAAGCAATTAAACCCTTTTCAAAAAAGTATTTACCAGAGTTGCATAAGGTTGCTTCACCAACACCTAATTCAAGAACATTCCATCATGGCGAAAGGGTACCTTGTACCTAGCATCAATCCTTCTTTGTCACCTACATGTGTACCCTAAGGCGATCACTAACCTGACCCTTGAGCTCACAGATGTGCCTACCCTGGGCATGGCCTGCTCCTCATCATGTTTCCTGAAGTAATCTGGGTATATTGCTTCCTTCCACAGACTGACAGTCTACAACTCTTGCAGGACTCCAGTCTGCAAAGGGTTATAACTCAGACTTCTGAAAGTTCCCACAATGGCCAGCAAATACAGCCAACAGAAGAAACCTCTAGAAAATAACTTCTCCAGGAGGAATCACTCAAAAAAAAATGCAGTCATTTTCAGCCCTCTTTTGCAGGTGTACTTAGGGCTCAAGGGTTGATATTGAGCCTTCCGAGGAAAATAAGGCATTCCTACCAAAAGCAGCAGACAGGACAGAGAAATACAAGCATCCAATGAGCCCCCTGGCTACCTCAGAATCAATTGCCTTGCCTATTTCTCTCGGCTGTAGCTCAGGGGAGGCTCAATTAAGGAAACTGTTGTTCAGCTCAGACTATGAATTTTTAAAAACAGTTTTGTCCGTGGTAATAAACATCTTTGAATGGCTCATAGGGCCTGAGAAAGGGAAAGCCCAGCTCCGAGGCTCACCACACTTGTTCTAAAATTTCTCTTTAAAAACCTATTTTTGAAAATGATGCTTAAATTTAAAGAAAGAAAGAAAGAAAGAAAGAAAGAAAGAAAGAAAGAAAGAAAGGAAGAAAGAAAGAAAGAAACCCAAATGACGTTTTTCCCCAAATTGAGTTCTCACCATGATGCCAGATTAATCATCAGAAGTTCAAACCTGGGGAAGGTTTGGTAGAGGAATAGAATTCTGCCGCCAAGACAGTCCTTAGAGAGAGGCTCTAGAAGAAATATTAAGAAGGAATACCAAACATGTGAAATTAATTCTAATATTTATTTATTTAGTCTGGCATACCCCAAATACTGTCCTCTCAATGTATAGTAATCATAAAATCCATTTTTATCAACTTGACATAGATATAATTTACTATATAAATTATGAACTTATAAAATTCACTCATGTGAAAGCAATTAACCCCTTTTCAAAAAAGTATTTACCAGAGTTGCATAAGGTTGCTTCACCAACACCTAATTCAAGAACATTTCCATCATGGTGAAAGGGTACCTTGTACCTAGCATCAATCCTTCTTTGTCACCTACATGTGTACCCTAAGGCGATCACTAATCTGACCCTTGAGCTCACAGATGTGCCTACCCTGGGCATGGCCTGCTCTTCATCATGGTTTCTGGGGGGATAGCTGATTTAACTTAGCCTGTTCAAGGTTTGCCCATGTTACTGCCTATGTCACCTCTACACTCCTTTTAGTTGCTGAATCCACACATGAATAAAATGTCACTAGTGAGTACTTTACATTCTCATTTTGAATGATGCTTCTAAGAACAAAGCTTTGGAAGCTTCCGATGGACCAGCCGAAGCCCACATGCTCCATACTGAGTGTATACAGCCAGCTCCCACCCTCCCCCACCCTGACAATAATAAAAGCTCTGAAAAGATATTAGCTTGTCCACAGTCACATGCCTGCTAGTGGCTACGTCTGACTTTGAATCTACATGTCCAAGGGTCCATCAGATGTAATATGTGCCATTCTCACACACACACACTGGGGTCACATGGAGAAGACAACAATGAAAACCCATGCAAAAGGCCATTAATCTCCCCGACAAGCATTCTACAGCATGTCTGTCTTTCTGTTTTCATCCAAGGCTCAGGCCCTGAGACAAGGTGGAAATCACCCACCAGTCACCCTAAAGCAGTAGTCCTCAACCTTCCTAAAACTGCCACCCTTTAATACAGTTCCTCATGCCGTGGTAATTTCCTCCCAAGCAAAAGAATGATTGCACTGCTACTTCAGAACTGTAATTTTGCTACTGTTGTGAATCGCAATGAAACTATCTGATAGACAAGATATCTGATAGGTGACTCCCAAAGGTGTTGAGACCCACAGGTTGAGAACCATTGCCCTAAAGAGAGCTGCATAGGAAGACCTTGAAAGAAAAAAGGGAGGGAAGGAGGGGAAAGAAAGGAAGAGGAAGGAGGGAGGGAAAAGAGGGAAGGACTCTCCATCTTTCAGACAGTTGAATTCCAATACCGTCTGCTACTGGTGGGCATCAAAGGTTAAACTAATCATTCACCACAAAGAAATAACTGAAGTCCTTAGGCAAAAAGAAAATACACATAGCCCCTGCTTTAGAGGGTAGTCATGGAAACCAGATGCAAATACACCTGGGCAGGAGAAGCTTAGTGGGTAATCACCAATGAACTCCCATCCCTTGAAAACAATAATGCGCTATGAATCTCCTCTCAGTGGACCAAAGACATTTACTCTTCCCAGAAAAGGACAGACATATCCTTTCCTCAGCATATAAGAATAATTAATAGTAACAGCTGATACTTATATGGCAGTAATTATGTATCAAATAGTATTCTGAGTCATTTGCATATGGTAGCTTTAGATACAGTATTTGGCTAGTCACAACCCTGTGTGGGAAATGTAATCATTATCATTGTTGCTATGCTGTTAAGTGGCACAGCCCACATTTGATCCTGGGTGTTGATCTTCCGAATTCAAGTTTCTGACGACAAGGCTGCTTTTAAAAGACTAGACCGTACTGGGTCTCTAACCTTACCCCATGAAGCTTTCCCCTTCCCACAGAACCCAGAGAGTTCCTCGTACATGTGAGCGCCTTCCTGAGCCACCCAGATCCAACCATTTGTAGCCACCCTGCCTATACAGCATGAGTCAGAAAGACACAAGAATTCCTTCCTTTTGTTTATGAATTTTTACTTGTCATCACTTGTCTGAGCCACGGGTCACTGGTTTTATTGAACTGGAAGGAGCTGCTGAGACTGTCACTAAGGAATGACGAGACTCCACAGTGCTTAGATCAATTGCTTTTATCCCCAAACCATGCCCTGAACCTGTGCCTGAAATGTTTTCTCAGAAACCCTCCTATGGGTCACCCTGGCAGGTGGTTTTCACACCAAAGGTAAGGCCTCTCTGCTCTAGTTTCAGCTCAGGGGAGAGTAAAGGAGAGCCAGACCTTGATACTGAAGGCCTATCTATAACTCCAGCTACTTAGGACAGCATAACCCAGGCCTGCCTGGACTACAAAGTAAGTTCGAGGCCAGGCTGGTTAACTTGGTGAGAACCAGTTTTAAAATAAAACCTTAGTGGTAGAATGTTTGTGAAGCAAGCATGAGGCTCTGGGTTCATTTGCCAACATAGGAAAAAATTAAATCTAAAAGGGGTTCTTAGGATCTATTTGTGAACATCTGGGGACAGACGGAAGCAGATTAGCTCTAGTATCCCATCATTTGTGGAGAAACAGCAGCATGCCTAGGGAATATTATCCCGTTTGCTACATCCACTCCAGTAGTGACCCCCTGACAGGCTGGAAAGTCTGGGCGCGGTCCCTAGGCAAAAAGCTCAGGGAAACTTAGTCTCCCGGAATTGTGGCATCCTGTATAAAGAATGCTCCAATGTCCTGGCTTTAGTTGGTAAGCAGATCTGTGTGCTTTCCCTTAATATTGCTTCATTATAAGTGTTCCTAAGGATTCATATTTTAAGTTAGAGTCTAGGCAGTCCTTGATCCAACCTTAGCAAAGTATAGCTAAGTCACTGCCCTACACAGGAATTCACCACTACCTAGGAATAAGGAAGTTTGAGACCTGAGAAGGAACTAGAGTAGTTACTTAGAACTATAGCTAGTTGAGTTACACCCATATACAAGTATTTACAATGGCTTAGGGGGAAGGTGGACTATGGCAAGGGCATGAAGCCCTTGCCCCTGGCTTCTAAATTTCTAATTCAGCCTTAGGTGGAATTGTTTTTGATCCCAGTTGTTAACCTTGAATCTTATCCCAGTTGGTTCCTGCCATTCCTTCGATGCTTGCATTACTGTTTTGTTATCTTGCTGGTGTGTCACCCAACTTCACCATTCTGTATTAAAGTCAGATGCTCAATTTGACAAATTACACTCAGATTCACACTCCTTCTTGTCGTGTCTGTCATTCGTGGAATCTTTGCTCACTTCGCTCCAGAGAACTCGACCCATGCAGATAAGGGATCCAGAGGGTCTGTGACACCCGTTAGAGCATACTGGGAAAGTCCTGGATGGAAATACCCATAGTCAGGCTAGATATAGGCATGGACATTTTTTGTTTGTTCATACAATATATAAAAAAAAATTCTCCAAGAAGCAATTTCAGCTTAAGACCCAAGAACTGAGAACATGGGCCGTGTATTGGACAAGAAAAGCTTTAAGCTTTCAGAGTCCCAACCTTTCCCTCTCACTACACAGGAGGCCATGGGAGCCATACACAGAATATACACCCGGCAGCTGGCCATGGGAGAGCCGATCAGGCCCCATTTCTCTCTCATCTAAGCCCCACTCATACCACAGCAGAAGCAGAATCATGCAGACCCTCCTCTTCAGCTATCAGGGCTTCCCTTAGCACTCATGCCTGCTCTTTTGGCCCAGAATGGAAGATCACACTTTCCTCTCCTGCATGCATGCTTAGTTTCTAGCAGTTTGGAAAGGCAGTACTTCTGAGCAGCTCCCTTCCTGTGGGACTGAGCCACTGAAGGAGATACAAGGACATGTGAGCTCACATAGATCCTGAAAGCTCAAACTTGTGCCAGGACCCCAGGAGGTCAATGGTTGGTACATAACCGATTCCTATAAGCAAAGATGCTAATGACTCCAAACTAACACTGTGAAACTATCAGGGAGGTGGATATCAAACGACAGGGAAGAATACAGAAAATCCAGAAGGTTATGACCCAACTGCTGAGAGAGTTAAGGCCCCAAGGGTAGAAGCATGCAGTGTCAAAGTGACACTTGGCAAGGAAGTTATGTGTGCTACATAGACATTCCTCAGTTCCTGAACACTTTCTTTCATGAGCCCCCCCCCCCATCTGAATAGGCTCTGAAAATGGCTGGTTCCTATGACCAAAAGTGGTAGGCATGTCATTGACCTTCAACATCTGGATGTCACTGGTTGAAATTAACATGATATGGCCTATACCTTGGGATATCCCAACAAGTCCCCAGGGGATGTGAAACTTAGTTACAGACCCTCCATCCACCTACAGAAACAGGCAGATGAGTCCATAGACTATCTGGGACAAAGGCCAACACCTTCTATAAATGGCACCATTCCAGGTACAGCCCCAGGGAGACACATGAGACACAGAGCCATTGCTTAATCCAGTGGGAAGACAGAGGATCCAGGAACTGTTCCACATGTTGCCGCATGATTGACCTCTCCTGACTCTTAGAGGCAAAGTACCTATTGCATAATGACAGAATTCTAAGCGCATATACTGCTCCAACCAGGACAATGAAAGAGTGAGTGCCGTTTCTGAATATTGCTTTGGAGTATGGCTGCAAAGTTGTACCCACAAGTTAGATAGAAGCTAACCCATCCCCAAACTGGAAGACCCAAAGAAATATATCACAGGAACTTCAGACAAAGTAATTAAAAAATACATGGAGTTGCTGGCTGCTAGTTTCCACAGTGGAGTGGGATAATGTCACATGCAAATTAATACTCCAAGACATTTCAAAGGCAATGAGCAGGATGGGGATGGGGGTGGGGGTTCTGGGAACTATACCTCCCCATTATATCTGTAGACATTTTTTTAAGCTAGAAGAAAGGTAACCTGGGATGAAAGAGGAAATCTGAGCATCCACTCATTTGAAACAGTGAAACTGAACCACTCCGAGTGCTAGTTGGTTTCAACAGATGACAAAAATTATTAAAATCAGCTGCCTGAGTCAATTAGCATCTATTACCATGGGCAGATGACGTCCTGTCACCACCATGCCTTTTTCTTTTTGTTCCAAGCTTTGGTGGCAAAGATATTGCTACCAATAGCTGCTGGGACCCTCCATAGTTGAGGGTCTTCTCAACCCAAAAGGCATCTGAGTTCTTCCTGCCTTCCATCTGCCCTTCTGTTGTAGGAAAGTATTTGGCTCCATCTCAGAGGCACTTATTTTGGCCCTGACACCTCTTTAATTGTGGATCTATGGCTGTCTGGGGTAACATTTGCTCTGGCTGACAAGGCCCGCTGTATCCAGAGGAATGATGCTGTCCTGTAATGGTTGTAAAAGATAACAAGGAATTTATTAGGAGTTACACACAGTACTCTCTGCTGTCTTTGATGGAATCAACCAGTGCCATAAATTACAAATCCACAGAGCTGGCTGCAGCCCTAGGCATGTTGCCTAGGTGTAGAGAAAAGCCATTAGGGGAGTGTGTACATGGCATTAACAGTTCAGAACATGGAAAATCTGGGTGATTTCCTATAGCAAGGGAGGTAGGAGTAGCTCAGATCTCTGCTGGCCATCTGGGAAAAACATCCCTCGGAGACAGATGAGAGAAGACAGATGCTGGAGAAGAACCCTCTATAGTTGCCCTTGTTACTTCTGTTCTATTCCATTCTGTCCCTGCTTCCCAACTCTGAGACCTACACCAAGCATTTTCCTCATAAGGACTATCCCCAGCATCTGTGAATTAAAAGGAGAAGGTTTCACAAAGGGGCAGGGCTTGACAAAAGGCATTCCAAAGCAGTAGGGAGCTGGTTTGGTGGGGAAATCCCCCATCTTTGCCCTGCAACTGGATGATCTTGAAGCTGTTTCCATAATCTCCAAGATCCCACTAGAGTTCACTCTCAGTACCCACTATCATAGTCAGCTTGAGTAGAGCATTGAGGGCTGAGGGGATGGCTCAGTCACATGCTGGCCTTAAAAGCATGAGGACCCAAGCTCATATCCCAGCACCTACATAAAAAACAGAACAGCATGTGTTTGCAAGGCCAGTGTCAGAGAGGCAGAGACAGTTGAATCCTGGGAGCTCCCTGGGCAGCAGTCGATGATAAATCTTGACTCAAAGAATGCAGAATCATGGAACACACTGGAACTTGATCTTTTTATATGTGGTTATGTGATACACACACATACACACACACATATATGCAGAATATGTACATATCTGTGTACATACAGTTGTATTCATATATATGTATTTATATACATATATGTGCATATATTATCATATCCATGCATGCAAATGTTCACACACTTGCCATGTGTGCGTGCATGTGTGTGTGTGTGTGTGTATGTCACTTCCTGACATGTTTTTTTAAAAGGTATTTAATTTGCCCTTTTTCCTCACTTACCTCATTCCCTCTGTCTGCTTCCTGGGTAACCACCTTGTATTAAAGCACTTATCTGAATGTCTGTTTTTAGGGGAACCCAAGCCAAGACATTGGCTGAACATGCAGAATATAAATTCACAAGTTCTTGTTTTTCTTTGCTGTCTGTGGCTTATTCTTCAGAGATTACTTTAGCTCTCCCTCACTAGTCCTAATATAGAAATAATGGATCTAAGAAAATGCCAGGAGGGAGGAGAGTTCTGTATAGCAATAAGGGCCTAAAAGCTGCCTGCCAGCAGGATCCCACGGATTCTCTAGGGTAACGTTTCCTATTTTTTTTTTTCCTTTCCTTACCTTTCCTTTAAGGAGTCAGATGGAGTTTCTATTCTAAGCTCAACCCCTTCAAAGACAGCAGCATGTCATAAGGTAGAGAAAATAGATCGGCTATCAATTGGTGATGACTGTAATGTTCCCAAGATCGACTAGAAGCCATGAGCCAAAGCATTTACAATTAATTTCACATGAAAAAGTGTAAGGAATTTGAGAACAGATAATTAAATAAATTAAAATGCAATTCTAATAAATAAAGATATAAGATCTTGGGCATTTTTTTTCCTGTCTTGGCTTTAGCTTCCTCTGAGAAGTTAATAATTCCTAACTCCAAGACTATCATTAGGACCATGTAGGATGAGATGCAGACGCCTGCAGCATAATCTTTACTCCTGAGTGTTTAGTTTCCTCCACTCTAGAAGTCACAGAACTCATTTAAAATGAATTTCCAATTTCGTAAACAAATGCATTATTCCTATACAACTTATAAGCATTTAATGGTGAAGAGTTGTTTTTGGGTTTTGGTTTGTTGGTTGGTTGTTTTGGGCTTCCCCCCCCCCCCTTGTAAAATGAACTTTTCCCGCTGGCCACACCTCTATTCTGGTCGGGGTAGTTCTGTAGTGGAATTTAACCCTCCAGGCAAAGATATCTGATCCTAAGTAAATTCAAACACACCCTGTAGACCATGGTAGCCATAATTCCTAGGCCAATTAAAAAACACCAAGGAAAGACGGAGCAGAGAAATAGGACTGGCTTTGATGAAACACTGCTTTGAATAATTAACCAACAGCGAGGCAAGTTTAGACCCTGTCCATTAGTTGATTGTCCTATTTAGAAAATGGGACCATAGCCCAATCTCAGGAGACTATGCGCCTAATGTGTATATCTCCACCATCAGGATACTGGGAAGTTGCGCAAGCAAAGAGCAGCTTTAAAACCTTCTGCAAACGGTATAAGCGGTGGTTTGGAAAATATGCTGCAAAGTTAGCTGCCAAAAACCAAAAATGAGAGCAATTTCAGGCACTTTCAGTTGCCAGAAAATATACCAGAGGCCAGCTCGGAGCCCAGGGTAGAATAGAGCCTGGGCACAAGGCTGTTGAATGACTCAGGGACTGCTGGCCACGCGCATCTCTCTCACATGTTCAGACTGTGTACAGGATAGCATTAGAGGAATGCAATCGGGAGAGGAACCCTTACAGTGCAAAGGAGGGGCAAGGGACATAGAGGGGCAGGAGGGGGAGTCTCGCTCCCCAGAGAACATGCTCTTGGTATACGCAGCCCTCGTTTTGCAGTCCAGAAAATCACCAGTGTCAGATGCTATGGTCTAGTTAAATCAGTGGTACCCCCAACACTGCAGTTCAAGTTTCACTCCTACCGTCCATCATCCAAAAGCTCGGCATTTACTGCTACCTCACGTCATCATTCAAACGGCGGGTGTCTCTTGATCAGTGGCCCACACACCCAAGTTCTCAAAGTCGCTCTTAAAGTGTTCCTGCATCAGCCCTCTCACTCCTACGGGGCAAGAGATCATGAAGCTGTTTTCTCCCATCTTCCAGGCCTTGTGACATTTTGCAAGATGGACAATCCAAAGATGTCACCCACAAGGCAGAAGTGAGACAAAGCAGTAGCAAGTGGTGCCACGAAAGGGAAAGTGGCCACGTGGTGACAGAGCTGTGGAAGACGCGGCTGCCCTCAGGAAGGATGACACGGTGTGCTTGCACTGCAGCGACAGAAATCCAAAAAGACAAACTTTACAATGCACCCAATGAAAGCAGCCAGGAGGAAAAAGAGGGCTGTGTCTGGGGGAACTCCTGGAAATGTTTCGTGTAACTGAAAGCACGAAAAGCAAACTGACAGGGAGTATGAGCGCCAGCCGAAGCATCCGAACGATGCTCGCACCGTGCCATAAGCACTAATCACATGACTCTCGGTTATTGTCTGGTCTTTTACTTTTTTTTTTTTTTTGGTGTTTTTAAGCAATTTTTAATTTTAAAATGAGATACTTGATCCTCAATATATATTATATTATTTAACTCATGTTAAATATATTAACTAAACATATTTTTGTTTTGTTTTGTTTTGGGTTTTTTTTTTCTTCTTTTTCTGAATTCTTTTTTTTTTCTCTTTATTAGATATTTTCTTCATTTACATTTCAAATGTTATCCAGAAATTTCCCCTTACCCTCCCGCATCCCCGCCCTGCTACCCTACCCACCCCCTCCCACGTAATGGCCCTGGCGTTCCCCTGTACTGGGGCATATAAAGTCTGTATGACCAAGGGGCCTCTCCTCCCAATGATGGCCAACCAGGCCATCTTCTTCCATATATGCAGCTAGAGACATGAGCGCAGGGGGAACTAGTTAGTTCATGTTATTCTTCCACCTATAGGGTTGAAGACCTTTCAGCTCCTTGGGTACTTTCTCTAGCTCCTTCCTTGGGAGTCCTGTGTTCCAACTAATTACGTTTCACTTTTTGTGCATTTATAACCAATGTTAAAAGCCTTTGTTGTTGTTATTTAGATTTTGTGCTAGAGATGGACCCCAGCATCTCATGCATGCCAGACATGTATGTGCTCTATCACTGGCTTATATACCATGTATCTACTAGGAGTGTGGGATGCTGGGCTCATTGAATTAATTTTCTGTATATGTAGAAGTCCATAAGGAAGACAAATATCAAAATCCTGCTTAGATACTGCTTCAGACTTCTAGCTCCAATCATGAAACAAGACACCAGAACCATGGTCAGGTTTTTTTCCCCAAGCCCCTCTGCTTTCCTCAATTTGTGGGATCTGCTGGGTTCCTGAACAGAAGTGGACTGGCTGGCAAGGCACAAAAGCATCCAGTGCACCTCTTATAAAGCCTTATCATGACTTGAACAGTCCCATGTGAGCTGGGTTGCCCACTTCTCTCAAGCACCTGTGAGATATGAGACTTAGCATCCCTGCCTACAAACAAGTGAGAAACTAAGAAACGGAGACACAAGCTTCAAACCACACACTTACAAAAAGCAGATCCAGACCTGATGGCCAACAGAAACAAACACGTACAGATGCAAGCCTGACATAGAAACTTACATTGCCTAGCATTTACAACGTCAAGCTTTTCGTTTAAAAAAAAAAAGAGTAAAAAAAAAAAAAAAACACATGCATCAAAAATATCTTCAAGACACATAATCAGTACAGAATTATTACCAAAATATTCCTATTCTTCAAAGTTTGATGGGCATATTGCAATCTGGATTCCGCCGTTCAAGTTCTCACTCCCTTACACGTGACTGTTGGCTGCCACACCACACGGAGCTGGGAGCTGTCTGCTGCCGCCAGCATTGAACATTTCGGTGGCTGGGAGCCTCATATTTTTAGCCACAAAATTATTACTTCTGGATTATACCCTTCCCTTTTAAAGAGTGTTCTGAGAAAGTTACAGATCACTAGAAAGTGCTGAAGACATTCAGAAATTGGATTTAGATTCCTTTTTTTTTTTTGTCCCCCTCCTTAATTGATTTCCCTTTCATCAAACAAACACTGACTAGAAGCAACTGAGAATGATTCTAGCATGGAAGGTCGGAGTTAGATGATGGATAAGGATGGGTGGCTGTTTTGCTTGCATGTATTTATGTGCACTGTGTGTGTCTGGAGCCCACAGAGGGGGAGGAGCAGGTCCTCAGAACTGGAGTTACAGATTATTGTGAACCACCAAGTGGGTTCTGGGAACAGAACCCAGGTCCTCTGAAAGAGCAATCAATGCTTGCTCGTAACCACAGAGACACCCCACCAGCCTAAGGAAATGCTTTCATCTTTAACTTGTCTTGACATGTTACATCATGCAGAAGCTAGGGTAAAATATGTATTAAAAAGAATAATGTGATCAATGTTGCCTTCTCTTGACTTTAAAAGAGATACTTATTTGATTTAACTAATACCTATATTTCTTTTCTGGTTTTGATAGCCTGATTCTACTTTCTAGTACCCCTGCTTGGCAGAAAGAGAGGGAGGAGCAGGAGTGGGTGGAAGAGGTAGAGATAAATAGAAGAGGAGGGAGAAGAGATTAAAATAAAATTGAGTTTCTAAAATGTCTTTTTACATTTATTCTACAAAGCACATCTTTTATTCTTTGATTATCTGTGCAGTAAAGCCCACTAATAAATTTAATAAGGATATTTCACACTACTGATAAAAAAAAAATCTCATTAGTGCGTTTTCCTTCAAGTGTTCAATTTCCTCTTGGGTAGCACTTTCAGCATCTTCTCCAGAACAGCCCCAGCTCTGCCTGTGTCTCCTAGTGCACTGGTAAAGATCTCTATGTACAACTATATCTATGAACCACCATTCTTTAATATTGGCCATCTTTGTTAACTAAACTTACATAGACGAGAGTGTATTTCATTGCTCTGTATGAAGAACTAGGTTTGGTTTTGACAATTCTAAGGTCTGCCATTTAACTGGCTGTACTTACATAGGTTAGTTCTTCCCTTTAAATGTCTCTGGGTTTATTTGATTGTTCTTGCCTCTAACTTCTTACAGCAAATAATTAACTCATTTATTTTTTGTCTTTCTTTCCTGTGGCATAGTACACTACAGTGTGTGCTGCATAATGGCATCTCAGGCAACAACAGACGCCATTTGGCACAGTCCCTTAAGATTATTAAGGAACTGGGCAAGTCAGAAAGATAGTACAGTGCTTCACACATAATTGTGATGATCTTTACAGAAAGAAGCCTGCTGTGCTGCCTGTTGTAGAGAGGCATAGAATGTACAACTACTCACAGTGCCTGCACCTGGTAACAGTAGTGGACCACATCGCTAATTTCCCTATTTGCTACACTGAAGAGTGTATATGTTTGTGTTTTGGCTTAGAGGAATATCAATTTAAAATGGTAATAAGAGTATAAAGAAAGCACTTTGAGGCCATACCTAGTGGTATAGGCCTTTAATATCATACTTAAAACGTGGAGGCAGGATTGTGAGTTTGAGAAGAGCCTAGTCTACAAAGCAAGCGCCTATTTCACATGGAGGGAGAAAGGAATATTTTTACAAAACCATCAGGTGTCTGCATTCTAGATATCATTACAAAAGGACCAAAAATCTTAGAACATGAGACTTTTAAGTTATTGTAGCTCAGATTGACTCTTTCAAGTTCAGAGTAGATTAAATGTGGAGCGCCATAACGCCATCCGTGTCAGACAGCCAGTGCTGACACCACACTCACTCAGGACTCACTCACTGGCGCCATAACGCCCTCCGTGTCAGACAGCCAGCGCTGACACCACACTCACTCAGGACTCACTCACTGGCGCCATAACGCCCTCCATGTCAGACAGCCAGCGCTGACACCACACTCACTCAGGACTCACTCACTGGCGCCATAACGCCCTCCGTGTCAGACAGCCAGCGCTGACACCACACTCACTCAGGACTCACTCACTGGCTGGCACAGAGAAGCTTCTGGTTTTGGATGGAATTTTGGGGGATTCCCCATCTTTCATGCCACATGTTAGAGTCCCCTCTCAGGGTTCTTAGTCTCATTGATAAGATAACTTAAGAGCAGACCCGGAGATAAAGATGAAGGAAAATTAGAGTTTAAAAGACAAAGCCCAGACCTGTCAGACTGTAAATCTTAGAAGCTTCCTGGAAGAGGAAGATGCAGAAGAGGAGAGAAACCCATGTGGTTAATACCCACATCGTGGTCAGAAAGGGGAGAGCTTCAGAGAAGAATGGGTCCCAAGCATTAAATGACAGATGACTATAGGATACAATGTAGTATCATAGAACAGAACACACAGCATGTAATTAAGGTCAGAAGTGTCCCTCTGCAGTCAAAGAATTTAGTTGCTGAAACTTGATTTTTAAAATACATCATGGCCAGGTGTATAGAGAATTCTTAAGTATTCTTAAGTATAGAGATTCTTTTTTTTTTTTAATTAGAGAGTTTCTTCATTTACATTTCAAGTGTTATCCAAAAGTCCCCTATATCCTCCCCCCCCCCCGCCCTGCTCCCCTACCCTCCCTCTCCCGCTACTTGGCCCTGGCATTCCCCTGTACTGGGGTCTATAAACATTCCTAGACCAAGGGCCTTTCTTTCCGAATAATGGCCAACTAGGCCATCTTCTAATACATATACAGCTAGAGACATGAGCTCTGGGGGTTCTGATTAGTTCATATTGTTGTCCCATCTATAGGGTTGCAGACCCCTACAACTCTTGGGTACTCTCTCTAGCTCCTACATTGGGAACCCTGTGTACTGCTCTATAGATGATTGTGACCATCCACTTCTGCGTTTGTCAGGAATTGTCAAAGCTTCCCAGGAGACTCTTAATTGTTGAGTTATTTGTCATGCATCCATCGGATTAAACTTTTGCTCAGATCTTGTATACCATTAGTGGATATTTTGACTTCTTGATTATTCAGGTACAGAAAAGGCTGTATTAAAAATCCCTCAGTATTGTAAATGTTGAAGTTTGCCCCTATTTGTGATTGTTACAGTCTGTGAATGTTATCTTGAGGTGATTATATTAACTTCCTAGAATACTTAAATTGCTGTGAGCAGTATTTTCCATAACTAATTATTGACCCTTTACTTTAATTCCCTTGGTCCTTAAAACTGCTTTATAGCAATGTCTAGTATTATCCATTACAGTCTTTTCTTAGTATTTAGCTATAGAATTTCATTCTTAACTATTCAGCCATTTGTACTTTTACATTGTATCATCCATTGTAAACAACATAAAGAAGTTTCGGTTTTCTTTATTTTTTTTTCTCCAAGACAGGGTTTCTCTGTGTAGTCCTGGCTGTCCTGGAACTCACTTTGTAGACCAGGCTGGCCTCGAACTCATAAATCTACCTGCCTCTGCCCCCCAAGTGCTGGGATTAAAGGCGTGAGCCACCATCATCCAGCAGTTTTGTTTTTCTATGATTCAGTTTGACAACTGTCTTAAGTTTAGTCCACTCACATTAAGTATTCATTTGTTTGAATTTGCTTTTACCTTCTGATTTTATAGCTTCCCATTTTCATATCCTCTATTTCTTCTCATCATTACTTTTGTTCTCTTCTATGAACCAACAAGATTCTTTTTGTCATGTGTGCTCCTCATTTCATTTGGAAGTCACACTCCCTAGTCTTACTACTTCAGAAACTCCTCATGATGTTAATGTACACATATATGTTTAACTTAATAAATTTACATTTTTATGAAAATATCTACCTCCAAAGAGAAGAATGTAATATTTTAATTTTGACCACTTACTCAAATTGATTATGTCATCATTATTGCTCTAGGCAGATTAAGATGTTCATATATGTGTTTATTCACACTACTGGAAGAATTTCTTTAAAATTCTGAGAACCTCAGATGTGTGGGACCTAATATAACATTCAAGTCTTTGCATGGGATCTCTAGAGTCATGGAGATAGAGTGAAGAAGAATTACAAACCCACATGGCAGATCCATGGCAAAATATTTTTGGGATAAACTCTTCCATTCCCAGCCAGAGCCCAGGTCAAAAGGGAGCTTTCCACCATTTCCTTTTGATGGATGAATTACTACATGTTCTTCCTCTTCCTACTGAAATGGTCCCTCTTGTATCTAGTCCTGTGACCACTCCTAACCTTACCCTTTGTCTTTAGTCATTTCTTTTTTTTTTTTTGGTTTTTCGAGACAGGGTTTCTCTGTGTAGCCTTGGCTGTCCTGGAACTCACTCTGTAGACCAAGCTGGCCTTGAACTCAGAAATCTGCCTGCCTCTGCCTCCCGAGTACTGGGATTAAAGGCGTGCACCTCGCCCGCCTCTTTGGTCATTTCATTGAAGGTTCACTGCTTGTCTACTGACAAGAGGCCTTCAGGAAATGAGATGGTCCATGATGACATGTTCTCTCCCCCAATTCTGGTCTTTTGGTTTGGTTTCAGGTCCAAGGATATCTTTTCTTCCTTCAGAGCTTTTTTCTGGCCCCTGCTGTGATACTCTGGAGTATTTCTTGCTCTTGAATCAGGGGGAATTTTAGGGTGTCTTGTCTACTGGACAACACATAATTGTCACAATGATCTTTATAAAAGATTCGGCCAGTTCCATCATTCCCTACCTGCTCAAAAATTTCAAGGATCTCCCTTAACCCTAACAAAGATACTTGAGTACTTATTGCAATGTAAAACTGTTTCTCAGGAAACCTCAAGATGTAGGAGACAGGGGGACCCTCTAGAATATACCCAAGACCTGGAAGGTGAGACTCTCAGGACTCAAAGGGAAGGACCTTAGATGAAATGTCCAACAGTATGGAGAGGGAACTTGTAGAGTCCACCTCCAGTAGAAAGACAGGGCATCAAATGGAAGGATAGAGTTGCCATCCCACAGTCAAAAACTCTGACCCAGAATTGTTCCTGTCTGAAAGAACTGCAGGAACAAAAATGGAGAAGAGACTGAGGGAAAGGAGGTTCAGCCACAGACCCAAATTGGGATCCAGCTCAAGGATAGTCTCCAAAGCCTGACACTATGACTAATGCTGTGGTGTGCCTACAGACAGGATCCTAGCATGGCTGCCCTCTGAGTGGCCCAACAAGCAGCTGAAAGAGTTGCATGCAGACACTTACACACAACCAATGGACAGAAGACAAGGACCCTGTGGTTCAATTAGGAAAAAGCTGGAAGAAGCTGAGGAGGAGGGTGGCCCCATAGGAAGACCAGCAGTCTCAACTAACTGGGACCCCCGAGATCTCTCAGACACTGAGCCACCAACCAGACAGCATACACCAGCAGATATGAGGCCCCCAACACATATACAACAGGGGACTGCTTGGTCTAGCCTCAGTGAGAGAAGATACACCTAATCCTGAGAGACTTGAGATCTCAGGCAGTGGGGAGGTCTGGTGGGGTGGAATGGTAGGGTGGGGACATATGCTTGGAGACATGGGTGAGGAGGAAGTATGGGGTGAGGAACATTCAGAGGGTGGACCAGGAAAGGGATAAAAACTGGACTGTAAAAAAGGATTAAAGAAAAAAATAAGTGTCTGTTTCTGCTTGCCTTCCCCCTTCTCGACCCAGGCTACTCTAGTCTTTATCTGCTTCCTGCTAACACAGGTCTCCCATTCTCAGCCTCTCTACTGTACCAAGCCTCGTGCCACTCAGTGTCCCTGGCAAAAGTCACCACCTCACCTTTATGTATGCCGTTTCTACTCATTCCTCAGAAACCTTGCTCCAGAAACTGCTTCCTCAGGGAAGTTTCATTCTGCTCTCAAACTAAACTGAGGTTTCCTTTTGCATAGTCATATAATATTCTCCTTCTAGAATGTTCCTCTGTTCATGATTATACACTTAACAGTGTAAGTTTCTAATTAATGTCTATCTTCATGCTCAGCATCATTATCTCCAGCAGCATGTAGCTCATGGTCCTCAGAGAGCATTAAAGGAAGGCTTACAGAACTAAGATGAGTGCAGAAGCCACAGAAATGACCCACTAGTGGATGGAGGGAGGAGGGCCAGGACCAGGTAATGATAATAGAATGAGAGGAAAGGTCATATAAGAGCAGAAGGAATTGAAGTGCTTGGTCAATCAAAGAACAGAATGATACATTTTTTAAAAAGGAGACACAGCCGGGCGTGGTGGCACACGCCTTTAATCCTAGCACTTGGGAGGTAGAGGCAGGCAGATTTCTGAGTTGGAGGCCAACCTGGTCTACAAAGTGAGTTCCAGGACAGCTGGGGCTACACAGAGAAACCCTGTCTCAAAAAACAAACAAACAAACAAAAAAATAAATAAATAAAAAGGAGACACATTTCCCTGGAAGGGATTTGGTTATTGTCATTTTACCCATGCTGAGGATGAAGTGGAAAAAGATTAGGTGCAAAATCCAGTGGTCGCAGCAAGATTTTGCTGACAGGATCCTGATATAGCTATCTCTTGTGAGGCTATACCAGTGCCTGGCAAATACAGAAGTGGATGCTCACAGTCATCTATTGTATGGAACACAGGGCTCCCAGTGAAGGAGCTAGATAAAGTACCCAAGGAGCTGAAGGGGTCTGCAACCCTATAGGAGGAACAACAATATGAACTAACCAGTACCCCCCTTCCCCCGCCAGAGCTTGTGTCTCTAGTTGCATATGTAGCAGAGGATGGCCTAGTAGGCCATCAATGGGAGGAGAGGCCTTTGGTCTTGTGAAGATAATATGCCCCAATACTGGGGAATGCCAGGGCCAGGAAGCAGGAGTGGGTGGGTTGGGGAGCAGGGAAGTGGGGGGGGAAGGGTATAGGGGACTTTCAGAGAGGAAACTGGGAAAGGGGATAGCATTTGAAATGTAAATAAAGAAAATATCTAATTAAAAATTAATAAAAAAAATTCAGTGGTCCCTAGAAATGCAGATGTTTTGTTCTGGAACTATTCAGATGTTTCCAACTGTGTGGTATTCCATGCCCCTCCAGCATCTACTGTAGAGCCATGGACGTGTGCCTCTTTGAGCTGTATGAGCCTCTTCACTCTGGCTCGCAGGATAGATACTCTGAGGCTAGTTACATGCTCAGTGTCTTGTGTATTCCATATATGCATAGATCTTATAACAACCATCCAGACTCATTAGCACAAACCTTGGGAAAGCATGCAAGGCAAGCCTAGTAATTTTCTTCTAAAATAACTCTTCAAGTTAAAGCATATGTCCTTATCACAGAATTCAGGAAGAGTCGGGAGTTCAAGGTTAAGACTAGGCCATGTGGTAGCACTGTCAGGGAGTGAGACAGAAAGAATATCAAAATTTTTATGTTTAAAAACATTATTTCTACTTTTACATTTAAAAAATACAAAGGTAGTTTCTGAGTAACTTTGCTGGATTGTACTGAGGGAAAAAAAAATTCATGCTTCAATAGAAAAATCATGTATTGTTGACAGTACATTTTCCGAATTATATGATTATAACTTTTCATTACCCTTGAGCTATTTTACAACATTGTAAATTGATGATGCAAAATAATTACCTGGACTTGCTAATTTCATAGAGTACATTTAATTAACTTTCCCTCCCCCACCGAAGAAGAAAACAATTTTTCCTGCATTTGCACACCGTTTTCACTCTCCCTGGGCTGTAACCACCTGTTGTTTGGACTGGTTTTAGGACATGCCTATATCGTGTTACCAAGTTCCTCATTAAAAACTAAGTAAATAAATTCCTTAGACATATATATGGTATATCTGTAGGTAGACCATGGTTTACCATTTCTGAAAATTGTCCTTTGGTGAAGAGGAAGGGAATGTGTTCCCCCACCTCCACCCCTCCCTCCAGCCCCCTGAGTGAGAACTAACTGGCCATCACTGCCATGTATGGGAAATACCAGCTGCCATCCCAGCTGCTTTGAGTACAGTTTTGAGAAAAGAGTGAAGTTTGCTTTTTTTTTTTCCCATTGCTTAGACCTCTATTGTCCAAACCCCAATCTATATGGAACATCTCAAACACAATACAAACAAGCCTGGTCTCATCTCATACCTCTTGCCTCAGTGACTGTGCAAGTGGATGAATGAAGCTGAAACCCAGACAAAGCCTGAGGTATTCATTTACTCCTATCAGGGTACACTGACTGGCTCCAGGTAATGCCAGCACTCCTCCCTTTGAGTTGTAAATTAATCTTCCTCTTGGATCTGGGTTCAGTACACCCCATTCACAATTCCACACTTCATCTCACCTCCTCTTACCTTTCCACAAAATTATTACTAGTCTCAAAACCAAAACTCCCTGTGTGGATGAGAGTCTGCAGGGAGATCTGATCACACTGTGGCTGGGAGATAAGCTGAAGCCAATCACTTTTTCCAAAGCACCTGTCCAGGAACTCTGGAGGTGTAGTGTGCCAATCAAAGGGAGCCATTCAAACTTGCTACCTCCTGGGATCAAGTTCACTTTTTATTCTGCATTTCTACAGCCCTAATATTTATTCTTGCACCCCTTTCCCATAGAGACAAAAAGCAGCCACCCTGCAGTAAAATGACCCCCAATATCTGGGAGATTCTGATTCACTATTCATCACTGTCTCCCTGAATATGCCAAGATTCTGAAGTGAATGCACTAGCCTGAAAGGAATATCTCCAAGTCAGACAAGAGGTTTGAAAGCTAAAGTTTTCATCCTAAGCACCACCAATGTCACCATTGCTTCTTACAAGCTATTCTTACTGATTCATGGGTGCTGTATTTGGGGAATGCTCTTGGGCATGCTCAGAGAGTACTTCTCACTGTTTTAGAATTCAGCCCCAGATGCCTAATCTGGTGTATGTGAGATCAGTATGTTTTGTTTTTTTTTTTTTCTAAACAACAGCCTGACCCCATGAATAGAGTGACAGAATTTCTTGAAGAGGATCCAGGTCATCTGCAGAAAATGGTCTTAGGCCAGAAGGAGGAACTGGGGGTGGAAAATTTACTCATACTTCTGGAGACACCTGAGGACATCCTCCTCCCAGCTCTGCCTGGTATCCATACAACCCTGGTATCTCATGTAGTAAGCAAACCAAGCCTGGACATATGACTAAGCTTTGATGGGCCTCAAACGGGGTCCCATCTAGGCCCTACCCAACTGCCATATCTATATAGCTGCTTTCCCACTGCCTAGTGTTCTTGATTGCAGAAGATGTTTTCCCCCAAACCTACTGAATGGTACCATATAAACTGGTTGGTCCAGGGAGTTCATAAAGTGATTTGCAAGAATAGTAAGTATAGACCTAAGACAGGCCAGGACACAGAGGCTCTTATGCTCACAGCTGGTATAAACTAGAATCCATTCCTTGTCCAGGTACCACTCTGGTGCCATGATAAGTGACGGCTCATGGCTTCCCACTACCCTTGTCTTCCAGAGAAATCTACCTTTTTTCAGAGGCTATGCACCTGCCACCCATCCCATGCCAGGAATAGCCAGGGATTAGGGGCTAGGGACTAGGGACTAGTTAGTGCCGAGCTGGGGAATACAAAAGTTGGCCCTTTGCCTCAAGATCAGATCAAATCTGTAATGTCCTTGTGTTCTGGGGTTCCCAGTGGGATTGACCAGACTCCGGCCAAGACAACATTCCCAGCTGCCTCTCCTGCTTCCAACTGTCAAAAATATAGTGGTGCTAACCAGAGACAGGGATGACTTCCTGGGAGGAGCTCAGGTGCTACCTTATCGTTTTACTACCCCAGTGGGTAGGGGTGGGGACACATGATTGTACACAGCACCTGTGCTGGCCTCTATGTCTCTCCTACACACATACAGTTTGGTTCACTATAAAGAGTTTACATGTCTCTGGAGTTCCCAGTAACTTAGGATGTGGAACCTATGTCCACATGTAGGAAGCTATGTCTATGTCCACAATACAACATATGTATTCCCGAGCCTTTGCCTGCCAGGTAACAGAAAAGTGGTGGCTTTGAGGGGTGGTGTACTATTGAAACACATTAATAACCTCAGACCTCCTCTGAATAGAGCTGCAATAAGAAACAACAATCTAAAATCTTTTGTTTCCATCCAAAATGATGTAAGTTCAGCTGGTCCATACCAGTTCTTGAGTAGCCAACCAGAAGTTGTGTAGGTCTAGGATGAATCTCAGGGGAAAGGGAAGAAATTATGCCTCACTAATATATGGATTTATCGATTCACAGAACCTTGCAAGCACTTGGGAATTTAGGAGATACTAATAAACCAGACTTTTTATACCTTGGAAATTGTTCTTCTTCGTTAAGCTCTTGGTGTTGAGCCAGCCAGTGAGAAGACACAGCCAAAGTGAAGAAATGTAGGTCAGCCTTCAATCATTTTCCTCACCAACTATCACATCACCCCCACACAGTCCAAAGAGTGACCTACAACCAAGATGGAGCCTACAACCAGCCCTGGGAATTAGACTTTTCAAAGAGAGGAGAGTTTCCATGATCAGAGGATAGAGAAGGGGGTTGATTGTGGCATAAGACACACTTCACCCACTTTCCTTGGATATGAATGCTAAATCCAGCCATACTGGGACCACTCCCAGAATAGCTTTGTGTGCTAGAGCCCAAGACTCATGTCAAGGCTGCCTGCAAGGGATCTTACACCATTCCCAGTCACTTGTCTGTCTACTTCTCAGAGCACAGTTATTGGTAGAGATGCTAGTGTGCTCCCTCTAGCCAGAGACTGGGAGTCTCCAGGACTGGCTGGCAGCAAGGCTCTGTACAAGTGCAGGGCATGAGACAATGCATGTAGAAAGGCATTATGGGTATTGCCTCCATTTCTAGAGACACTGCACCACTAGGCTCCAGCAGCTGCTATGGTGTTACACAAAGCACTGAGGCTGGCCTACATGGCTTTTAGGCTCTTCCCTTCCACCCCACATCCTGTGATCTCAGACCAGATTTGCAATCCTCTGACCAACAGGCAAGGTGAGAAAAAGAAGAATATGAGAGGATTATTATCACAATCAAACCAATTACCTGCCAGCATGAAGAGCCTGGGACATCCCAGCCTGCCACAGGTATCTAGGGAGTTCTCAAAATGCTGCTCACGCCTGAGCTGAAATGAATGGAAGAGAAAGGGGCCGCAGTCCAAAGGACATTGTTCTCTAGCAGAGTAGCAAGTGTCTCAAGCAATTGTCTTTCCCACCAGCAGCACACCCTCCCCCTTCAGTGTATATCAGGGCCTCCGGTGAGGCACAAGTCCTCACTCTATCTCAGAGATACCCTAGAAGCAGATGCTGGTGACAAAACCCTTCAGTCACAGGAGCTGTAGCTAGAAAGAGGGTACTGGACTAGAGAATGAGCTACCCTGTTATTTCTACCTCAGGGTGTCTGGTCCTCACACCACTTATTATGAGTTTAGAACCTCTCTATCCCTGCACAGAGATGATAGGAGAGAAGCCAGCACTTACAAGGCAGATCCCAACACAGTAATTTTGGGAAGACTAGTCCTTGCTGTTCCCTTTAAATAAGCATTTCTCTGAAGACCCGCGGCTATTGCAATCATAATTTCTCTGGGATAATTAATGCTTTCTCCTCACTGTAATTCCCGTGTCTGCATTACTACCACAGGATGAGAGGTGTATGCCTGCTGTGTATATGTGTGTCTGTGTATATGTGTGTCTGTATCTGTGCATGTTTGCTCGTGAACATGTGTATATATTCAAAAGAAGAAAAGAACATCAATTAACAGTAATAGTCACGATCTTGCATCTATAAGGCAAGTCATGTGCCTCTTGTGTATCCCATGTCTGAGCACCTCCTTGTATTGTGCTAGGACCCAACATCCATCAAGGATGATTCCATGGTGTTAGCTCTTACCTTCCCTCCCAAGACTTTGACCCTCTCTAGTTTATCCATGAGGCCTTATATCTAGCAAATGTGACTGGAACTGCAACCCACTTCCTGCTTTGTACTTGTTCACTGTGATGGTTTCAACATGCCCATGTGAAGTGGCACTATGAGTAGGTGTAGTCTTGTTAGAATAGGTGTGGCCTAGTTGGAGGAAGTGTGTCACTGTGTAGGTGGACTTTGAGGTCTTCTGATGCTCAAGCTCTGCTCAGTGCAGAAGAGAGTCTCCTCCTGGCTGTCTGGAAGACAGTCTTCTCACAGCTGCCTTCAGATGGAGATGTAGAACTCTTGGCTCCTCCAGCATCATCGGCCTGCACACTGCCATGCCTCTTGTCATGATGATAATGGGCTAAACTCTTGAAACTGTAAACTAGCCCCAATTAAGTGTTTGTCTTGATAAGAGTTACCTTGGTCATGGTATCTCTTCACAGCAATGGAAACCCTAATGACGACACTCATTAAACAGGAGCATCCCACTGTGGAGCGGGACTGCTGAGGTGCAACATCAGAATGTGAATATGGTTGTGCTCTGTAGAGATGTGTAACATGTGACCATGGAAAGGTGTATGTAAGGAAGGCTCTGAGTAGCACAACTCATAACAAACCACAGGAGGTCACCAGCTGCTCATCCGTTCTCACAAGGAAATGACAGTGACAGGCATTATCTGCCACCAGTGAGAACACAGATGCCTCTCCTATGCCTGAAATGCAGCAAAGGAGCACTCTCAGGTTACACTGAAGGAGCACATTACTAGGGAGAAGAAATGTATGCCTAGTGTTCATTGTACACACTTGAAGGGTACTTGGTTTATGAAAATGCATCTATGCACTTATGCTAGGTATATTTCCTGGGTGTAGATAACATGTAACATATTGCAAACATATGTCTTCTCCTCTTCCTCCTCCTCCTCCTGCTCCTCCTTCTCCTCCTCCTCTTCTTCTTCCTCTTCCTCTCCTTCTCTCTCTCTCTCTCTCTCTCTCTCTCTCTCTCTCTCTCTTCCCCCCCAACCCTGCACCCCAAGGCAGTTTTAAAGAAACAGAATGAATCATGCTCTCCCTTCTCTGAAGCTGTCCTTGTCACTTCCCATTTGGGTTGAAAATAGAAAAGGCACAGGAAGCAAACGTTCAGCGGCTCAGGCGTTTATAGAATCTCCCCAAAGGAAACCCAGCTGAAGCTGACTGCTTCCAGCAGAGGGAGAGGCGCAGGCTGGAGGGACTGATGGAAGAGGCACAACCAAGAGTCCTCTGTAAGTGCAGCACATCTGTCCTCCCCAACTAACTCCCAGCCAAAGTCAGCCATGGTTAACATGTAGAAAACATTCTGATATTTTCTCCAAAAACCAGAGAGGGACAGCAGTCACCCCTCAGTATGAATGGTGGGTTGGTTCCTGGAACCCCTGCAGGTACTAAAAGCTAAAGGAAGGGCTGAGTCCTTTACATGTAACCAGTACACAGTTCCCCATAAAATTTGTGCCTATATTACTTATTACACTGAATACAATAAATGATGTAGAAAACACTGGATATTCTACATTAAGAGTAGTATCCATATACTTTGGCACAGACATTTTTTTCCTGGATCTTTTTTTTTTTTTTTAACCATAGATGGTTGAATCCATGGATGTGGATATAGGAAGGCCAGCTCTACTACACAAGGAGAACATGTGGAAGATCTATCTACTCTGTGCCCCAAGTTCCAGCCTGGCCTTCCCATGGTACAGGTACCTCAGGATGGGCCAGCAAATGGCATGAATAAACTGATCCCAGAGAGCAATTCCCTCAGCCTCTAAAAGGACTCCACACCAGACCTTCTCAGAAGGCAACTCTCATGAAATCTCTTGCAAGATGACTGGCAAATGGCAAAGTTGCTAAATGCAGAGTGAAGATGGAGAACAAGACCAGGTGACCCTGCTACCCTATCCACTGCCTCCATTTAACTCCATTTCATACCTGCCTGCCTCCACAGCAGCAGGCACTCATAGCCCCAAGCTTCTAACCACAGAAAGATTTCCACTTTGGGTAGAAAGGGGCAAGTGAATGAATATGCAGTTCCTGAGACTTGAAGATCCCTGAACTCAGACATTAAGGAACACTCAGGAAAAGGGACACATGGCAAGTGCTGTGTTTATAAAGACTGCATGCAGCAGATATCTACTGTGTGGCCATCATGTGTCCTTGCCAGCATTTCAGGCCAAGGGCAATACAGTTAATACTTTTTTAAGTTAATCTCAGCATTTAGAATTGTCTGGAGCTAAGCAGGTTCCCCCTAACATCCAGAAATAAAGAGAAAGACTTGATCTGTTCAATGTTCTACTGAAAATCTGGTTTATTACAAAACTTCCTCTACTGATAATCGACCATCCTTGCCAGTGTTTGGACGTGGTTGGTCCTCTGAGAGCTCATGTGTCAGACTTCTGGTCTCCAGGGTGGTGATATTAGAAGACAATGGAAACTTTAAGAGGTAGTCAGGTTCTTGGAGTGGCAACCCTCGGAAATGTTTATGTAGGTCCTGACAGGTTTTATAGGGTGGGTTGTTATAAAAACAACAAGGCTAACCTCATCTTGCTCTCTGGCTTCTTGTCTTACTGTGTGGTCTCTTCCTCTTGAGTATATGTCTGCCGGAAGCTAGGGGCTGTTTACCAGAGATAGAACTATGTATGCTGTTTGGACTTTAAACCCCCAAACTTTGGGTAAACAACCCATTTTTTTTTCTTATGAAGTATCAAGCCTTGGGTATTTCCTTATAGCAAAACAAGAGAGACTAATACAATAATATAACCCCCAAGGAATATTCTCTCTTCTACACATGTATTCCTGTCTGACAGTTGATCTACTGACAGGAGATCTATTAAACTTTCAGTGTATCCTGGATGTACATTTGAAGATTTGTCCTTATCTAGGAATCTTATAAAGTAGAGGATAGATGTATATAATGAAATATGGACTGGGTGGCCTTTCAACCCCTGGGGGGGGGGGGGGGAGGATGGAGATTCCATGATTCTCCAGGCAACAGCTTCTTGCCTCTCCTGAGATACTTTGTGTTATTAACTAACCTATATTGATCTCTATCAATACCTATATGTAGAGTCACACCTCTCTCTATCACAATGTATACTGGGCTCCAAGAAGAAAACAGGATTTCTCTGTACAGTTCTATTTAGACCAGCCACAGTACTCATTGTAATCATCCATGCTAACCTGGATCCTATATGAAATAGCAGACCCTGATACCAAGGTCAATGTCTCCAGGACATGGTCCCCAAAGTAATACAAACTATGGTTAGGATGAGCAGTGAAAAGGTAAGATAAAGAGCTGAGGATAATACTTCATCAGGGCTCATCTGGCCAAGGCTTTCTCCTTCCACAAGTGGAAAAATCCATTCATTTCACTCAGTCCACAGCAGCTTAGCAAACTTCTCCCTGCAGGTCAGCTTGCTATAGACTGCAGATCTAAGGCACTGGAAGAGAGTTCAATGTTAGGGAACTGGCCTTATAAAGGAGAGCATGATCAAAGAGGATGACACATCCTATCAACAGGAGAAAACTGTCAGTGTGCTATGGTGAGAGAGGTGAATGGAGAACGTGCTTCACCATGTGCTGTTCTCATTGCTGTGACAAAATATCTGATGAGAAACAACTTAACAGATGGTTGATGTTTATTTACAGTTCAAGGGGGGCATGCCATGATGGGGAAGGCATGCTCGCCAGAGCAGGAGACGGCTGGTCCATTATCTGCAGCCAGGAATCAGTGATATGTGTTCCTGTTCAGCCACCTTCTCCCTTTTATATAGTCTAGGACACACCCCATCCCATGCAAAGGTACCTCCCACATTTAAGGTAAGTATTTCCACTTTCAATTAATATAATCTAGATAACCATTCACAGACATCTACAGAGGCTTGTTTCCATGGTTATTCTAGATGCTGTCAAGCTGGCAATCATTAACTATTACAATGTTATAGGAACTCAGAAAGCAAGCTATGAGGGTCAGGGCTGTATAGCATAAAGAGAGTCACAGCCACTGCCAGGATATTCCCTTAAGAAGAGTAGGAAGAAATGGAGGGGGTGAGGAAAAAAGAACCTTCTTCCTCCCCAACTCTATACTTCATGTTGGCCAACTCTACCCAGAAGATGGAAGTCAAAAGTGCTGGGGAATGGATGTGCAGAGGAGGATAAAGGGCACGTTTGATGATGCACAGGAAAACACTCTGGTAAACCACTCTGACACTGAAAAGGTGATGTGTTTTTTTAAAAAATCCTCTCATAATAACTGAATAACAATAAGTAACATACCAAATGAAATGTACAGATTCCTATTGTCAACATACCAAGAAATAACATGTGTTTACTATAGATAAATTGTGTATGAATCAATACATAATCAAACACACCCAATTGATGTGTTTGATGTGTGTTTTCTTCATTGTAACATGGATAGGTGTCAGTAACATGATTACATTTCTAAATACAAATACAAACACACACATCTGTGCATCCTTAATGGATAAAATTTACATTTTAATTTAAAATATCATATTAAAAAGTGGATACACAAATTAGCTCTGCTGTGTGTTGGATCCCAATCCTGACATTCAGGCTAGTACCTTCCCAGGTCATTCTTTAGGTGACTTGACATTTGGTATTAGGAACCTTTTGTTTGCCAGATCTATCTTCCCACTGGACTCTGAGAAACTCTATAAGCACTGTGTCCAAGCACCACCATGGGACCAAGACTGAGTGGTGCTACCCCCCAGTCAGCTTAACTGCACTAATGACCAGTCCTCTCCCCCAAAGAAGTTAACTGCTAGAGCAGGGTGAGTTTTTAAAGATTGCACTCAATAATCTCTTGCACCCGTTTCTTTGGGCTTATGGCATCACAGCCTGAATACCTTCAATGGAGGGCATTCTTCATGGTGGGTAGAAAACAAAAGGAGAGACCAGAGGGCAGTGGTCCTAGGATCTCCTTCCTGGGGATTCCCTCAATGACTTAAACTCTCTTCTTCTGAGTTCTACTGCTTAAAGCTACCAGTCTTCCAAAAAGGAACAAGCCTGAACCAAACCTACAAAATATGAGCCTCTGGGGGATAGTCTTGATCCAAACTATAGAATGCACATAGGGAGAAAAACATGCTTGTTAGAGTTGACAGGGCATAAGTCAAAATTCTCTTCTCCTGATTTATCAAGAACACTTCTCATACTTCTCTGATGCAGCATGGGACCATGGAGCTCCACAGAGACTCGGCAGGCCAGCCTGAGACCCAAGAACTTGCATTATTAACAAAGCTCCCAGACGATTCCAGGAGATGCCAGCTGTTGTTCCTGGGGTCTCACTCTGAAAACCACTTGAGCAAAAATTATGACATATGGAAGGAATCCGTTGAGCCATACAATCTCAATGGCCTTGTGAAACCAATAGAAAAATCATACTTACAAGAGTAATTGTCATGAAATAGAAATAAATGATGAATCAGGCCATGCTTGGGAGCAAAACGATACTACTCTGGCTGAAAATTCACCTGAGACAGAAGCCTATTTCCAACATCAACCAGGAGGCTAGTAGATAAAGAAGAATATGAGCTTCGTAGTGTTGTGAATGTGAAGACAGTTTAATACATAGGTTCACATTTTATGGATGAGAAAACTGAGGGCAAAATAGACCTTGAAGAATACCTCTAGAAAGGGGATAGAACCTCCTGCCTCCACTCTCTGTCTAGTAAGTACTTCTTTTCTGGGCAATGTCACTGAGTTTGTGGGCCAAGTTTCCTATCCCTGGATGTTTCTGTGACAGACACTATAAAGATGGAAGAGCAGAACTATCCTGGCCAGTCCTGCACAATATCAACACAAAAGATTTCATTCCCCAAGTCTCCTTAAAAAAAAAAAAAACCTGTCTTTCATGCTGGCCCTTGGAATGTTCACCAGGAAAGAGCACCAGGCAAATGTGCTTCCTGCCTGCCTCCCCTTCCTCTCCCATCCTAGTCATACCACACTTCCCAAAAGGTAAAGAACAAGGAAGAAAACATCATCAAGGGGCACTTACAGCACCCAGAAACCCACATGAGCATCCCGACCTGGCAGGACAAGATTCATCCACTTATGCTTTCTTGGCTCAAGGCTAAAAGATGATGCTTTTGCCATCTTTGGCAAAAACAACTGTCCAGATCTGTCTTAGCAGGACCTTCTTCTCTTCCCTGAAGACTACTCTCTTTAATTTAACTAACACTGCTGATTTATACAACCTGCAGACATCTGTTCTCCACCCCAGCTCTTTGTGGCTCTTTGCAAAATTGAGGCAAGAGTTCAAATGCTTTTCCTTCTGATACGGTCATCAAAGAAGCAGTTAGTGTGTGAGGAAGCCAAAGCAGCCTTCAAGGGGAGATGATAAGGGAGGCAGAGTGGCTCCCTTACCATATTACTGGAAAGGGGAAGTATGTCCCATGGTGCACCAGAAGGAGATGCCTCTGCCTGATACCAACAAGCCTCACGCCTTGCCTTCCACATTGGTTGTTTAACCTTCACTCTGCCCCATCCTGCTCTACTCCTATCTCCATCTGACGGAGAGTATCTGGAGATGTCTACTGAGGAACAGTTCTAGGGAAAAGCATAAGCTGAGGCTGAAGAGACATTTGACAGTGGGTACACAAGAAACTGAGCAGTCATTCCAAAACTCTGTGGTGAATGGTCTAGCAGAGCAAATTATATACTATGAGAAAGTTTTGTAACCCATCAGTACCATCGATAGCTTGACTGGGTTGTGTAGACCTGTGGGATTACTGCAAGCACAATGGCAAAGGGAAAGCTGAACGGACTCAGATAGGGCCATAACAAAGCAATGACATACCCTAAGTGACACAATTTAAAGAACCAATTATGGATAATTATAACCAATCTACTGAATGGAATAACCGGTCTGTGATATGGAAATTATTATTATAAAGTATGTATCTTATTACTTATTTGAATGGGGTAGTGCCTTTTCTCAGGGAACTGGTCTTCTAGTTTGGGGAGGGTAACAACTGAAGGAAGAGATGAGGATATAAATAACTCTCAAGTTGTTACACTAGATACTAAGACAAAAGCTCCACACAATGTGCACAGTCAACCATGTAGATATCTGACGTCTGCATTTAGGTGTTAGATTATGGTCAATATTTGATCCTCAGAGCATAGGAATTTCTACTGCTGCTCTAAACAAATGCCATTAATTTTGTGGCTTTAAATATCCCCCAATTTTATAGTTCTGGAACACAGAATCCAAAACAGCTCTCGACATGCCCAATGCTATGTGCTTTCTAGAAGCTATACAGCAGAATCATTTGTCTCCTGTCTGCACTGCTTAGCTTGTGGTCCCTTTCCATTTACTAGCCAGGAGTCACATCAGTCTGACTTCCCTATGGGTCACCACAGCCCCTTCTCTGACTCAGCTTCTCTTCTTCCCTTCCACTAAGAAGCTGTCATGATATCAGACCATTCTGATGATCTAGGCAGTTCAGGATCAACTGACGGTCAACCTTGATTCCTTCTGTAAACTTCATTGCCCCCTTAACTGCCAAGTAGCATGACAAAATGACAGAGTCTGGAGATTGGGGCATAGACACCCACGAAGGACAATTATTGTACCTACCATGTCAGGTGTGATGGCTAATTTTTAGTTATCAATTCGATTGTATGGGTTTTTTATTTTGTTTGTTTCCATTTCTTTTTTGTTTGTTTTTGTTTGTTCATTGTTTGTTTGAGACAGGGTCTCATCATGCAGTCATGGCTGGCCTACACCACACTATACAGACCAGGCTGGCCTCAAACTCACAGAGATTGGCCTGCTTCTACCTCTTTAATGCTGGGGTGAGAGATGTGTGCTACAATGCCTGGCTATCTTGAATACGGCTTAAGTCAGCTACAGTACAAGCCTCTGGGCATCCCTACGAGGAGCTTTCTAGAGTCAATGATTTGAAGTGTAGAGACAGTTGAAAAAATCATGTGGACAGAGGAAAGCTTTCCTATTCGCCTCCTTTCTTCCATTCTTGATGGCCAGGTCATTGATACTAGAATAAGCTTCTTCAAACCTGCAGTACAAACTAATGACCAGCAGTTCTCCAAGAATCCTCCAGGCCTTTAGCACCAGGATCACAACTAAGACACCCAGAACTGTGGACTGAACAACTACTGGGTTCTTGGCCTATTCAGGCTGTCCAGTGTGAGAGAGCCATCATGGCATTGCCCAGACCATGGGATGTTATAGATGTCCATGGAGAACATACTGACCCCCAAGTATAAGCACCAGGCATATGTGTGTGTGTGTATGTGAGTGTGTGTGCATGTGTATATATTTACTATTATTATTATATTTCTTTTTTCCTATCAGTTTTGTTCCATTAGAGAACCCTGAATACCACACAGGGATAACCTCTTGTCCAGGTCCTCAAGTAGCAATGTCTCTATCTTCAGAGATACTTAGAATAGGTTTTCAATCTGTGGGTTATGACTCCTTTAGGGGTTGCACATCAGATATCCTACATATCAAATGTTTGCATTAGAATTCATAACTGTAGCAAAATTATAGTTATGAAGTTAACAATAAAATAATGTTATGGTTGGGGGTCACCACAACATGAAGAACTCTATTAAAGGGTCACAGCATTAGGAAGGTTGAGAACCACTGGAATAGGGGTATCATCCAAACAGTTTTTAATCATTAAGTGTAAATTCAAAATGGCCAATGTCTACCTACCAGACTCTAGCAAGTGGCAGTGACTTGGATGAGAGTGGTAGGGCCTCCCCTGTGGTTCTGTGGAGATAATTTTCTTCCTAATGAGCAGACATTTTTTTAAGCTGAAATCTGAAGAGGCACTCTGGAATATAATATCAGCTAGCTAGTAGCAAACAATTCACATTTCTCTCCATTTCCAATGAATGGGATATAGGAAAACATAAAAAGATGCTGAGTGTGAAGGTTCTCGGACATAAAAATGGGATGTGACAGGTGGACCGTGGAGAACACACTGACCCCCAGGTATAAGCACCAAGCTCAGAAAAAAACTGAAGGCTTTGCTACTTAAAGGCACTGATTTCAAGGGCACCTCCATTCCCATCAGCACAGCATTTTAGAGTCATCTATTCAGAGACCCCATTTCCTGGAAATGCAAATCAACCAGACAGAAAACAGGATGCTGATATATTACTTTCCAGAGGCAAATAGAAAAGAGGCGGAGTGCAGAGCACCAAGGAGCTATAAACCAGGGAAAATGTGCAATTTTCATATGCTGTCTCTAGATTAAAATATAGGAAGAGGAGTATGGGGAGATGGCTGGGGCTGGAGAGATGGTTCAGCAATTAGAACCACTGTCTGCTCATCCAAAGGTCTGGAGTTCAAGTCCCAGCAATCACATGGTAACTTATAACCATCTATAATGTGATCTAATGCCCTCTTCTGGCATGCATGATTGGGTACTCATATCCATAAAATAAATAAATAAATCTTTAAAAAAAAAAGAATCAGGAATCTCTAGATGAAAGAAGGAGAATAAAGTCCCACCACATGTTCAAAGTTCCAGGCAGCTAGCCCAGCACCACAGCCATCAACCAGACCTTCAGTGTTACTGATGCTCACCAGTAACTGACTGCTGGAGTTGTGTGAGAGTGGAGAAGGACACTGGAGGAACAAGGGGGCTTTTCAAAGTTTGCTCTGGACTTTCTCCTGAGAAGTCCATACATACTAAAAGAGGAAAACAATATTTCCACAAAGATGTATTTATTATATAGAAAGAAACTTTCAGAGGGAATCTAAATGGAACCTCAGTGTTGGGCAAGAAACATGGGCTATAGAAAAGACAATTCACCTACTAAACAGAAAGGCTAAGACTATAATGAAGTTGGCTAATGCAGAGGTGGACAAGGTATAAGACTGTTAAAAGACATCGCAACCATAAAAATGAAGAGAAATGAAAGACAATAGACAGAAGCAATTGTTTTGCTGAAAATCCAATCACCAAGGGAGGAAACATAATGCAGAAACTACTAGAAAATGAGAGAGAAAAAGTGGAGCTGGTCGTGGTGGAACAGTCCTTTAATCCCAGCATGCAGGAGGGAGTAGAGGCAGGTGGATTCTGGGAATCTGAGGGTAGCTTGGTCTACATAACAAGTTCTGGGCTAGTCAGGGCTACATAGTGAGATTCTATCCACTCCCAAAAAGAAGAAGCAGAGAAGATGACTGACATGGAAGACAATCAAATGGTTTTCTGAATTACAAATAGTTCAGAATTTTAAAAATTTTAAACAGATGAGAAGCCACATGGTCATATTCTCCAGACAAAATTGAGATAAGATTAGAACTTAGAAATATATATATATATATATATCCCATGACAACTAGAAATCATAAATAATTATAGATGAAATTAACTGGCAAATATACTATTTTCAAAGAGCCAACAATGACTACATTATATGTATATGTATATGTATATGTATATGTCTGATTACTTACAAAGTCAAATGTACCACTAACCAAGACAAATAAAGTCAGCACTTATAATTCAGCATATTAGAAGATAAAGGGATTAAGAGTAGATTTTACGGAAATACGACAGCTGAAGTTCAGTTGACAAAACTGGAAATGCAAACCTGGTCAATATAACCAGTCAATCTTTAAAAATTAATAAAGCCAGTCAAATAGTGTCCAGTTGAATCAAGGGAAGCAGAAAGGTTTGTCTCAGCACCGAGACAAGGACAACAGACACAACCACAACAGCTAAAGCAAATACAACCTTTCGGCCTCCTCTTTTCCATAGATCTCTGAGCTCAGAAGGAAAGGCTTTGATGACAACTTTCATTTAGGACTGGATGCTGCAAAGCCTTGCTCCATGCACATTATCAATTTGTGGCTCTCTGTGTTAGTTCCCATCTACTACTGCAAGTTGTTTCTCTGGTGAGGGCTGAGAGAGACACTGATCTATGTGTGTAAAAAAAAAAAATCTCAGTAGAAATCATTCCATCGTCATTTCCCTTTAATGGGATGATTATATTTACCTAATTTTTAAATTTTATAAATGCAACGCAGGGCCTGGAGGGATAGCTAGTGATTGAGAGTGTATATTGTTCCTACAGAGTGCACGAGGTCAGTTCCCAGCACCCACCACAGGTCTACTTCCAGAGGCTAGAATGCTCTCTTCTGGCCCTCATGGGCACCTCCACACACATAGTATACACTTACACAGACACACACAACGATAAAAACAAATCTTAGAAGAGAATTAAATGTTATGAAGAAACATTTTTAAATGTCTTAAGAATGAAACAATAGCCCTGATAAATAATTTCACAGCGGGGGTGACAAATGTAGGAAAGGAAAGGGGAAGGTAATCATGACTGCAGGCAGACTTCCTTAAAGCCTGATCAAACAAAACAGCCCAGCAGGGGTGAGAGAAGTCTGCAGTGTAAAATGCCATTTTTTTTCCACACACTATTTATAGATTTGCCCAAACCTAGAGGGATTTCATGGAAATTTCACAGAGATTCTAAAGTTCACTTAGAAAGATAAATGGACGATAATAGCAAATGACTTTTCTTTTTCCAAAACAAGAGGACGAGTACCTCACCCTGCCAGATAATTAACATGCTAATAAACTGCAGCAATAATTAATGAGTGAATGGAGTAAAATAAATGTCATAAAAGCAGCCAGTGTCACAGGATAAGAACACACGCGCGTCCATGCGATGCGGGCCGAGAGGATTCCGTAGACAATACTGGGATTAAAGGATAAGTCTGCTTCTGCCTGCATCTTCATTTCAACCACAATAAACCACACAGGTAGGAAGAAAAGACTGTATGGAATTTATACATGACAGAGATCCCAAATCTAAGAATAAAATAATGAAAACTACAAGCAAAACGCAAGGGCTTGAACTGGATGAAAACAGCATCTGTATTGGGTTGAAGAGCTCTGAGAGAATGAGATAGAGAACACCTGTCGGAATCTTTGCTTCCCATTTCAACTCAAAACAAAGTGACCTAAGAAAGACAGACGTGGTAGGGACACAATGAGACATCAAGTGAATCGATTTCTGGTAAGGAGAGACTTCTGGTCTCTGTTATTGCTGCCAGTGTCACAGGTATGTTTATTACATTTTTTGTATTGGTATTTTGTCATAGACTTGCTTTGATGAAACTGAGAAATGACGTGTTCAGGACTCAAGTCATCTTTCAGAAAAAAAAAAAAAAAAACTCTTACCCATTACCTTTTAAAAACTATTATCTCCCTAGATAGAAACACAAACCTGAGAGTAATAATACAAACCTGTAATCTTGACCTGAGGGAAATATATATATGAACATATAAAAATATATATGAATATTTATGTTTATATATATATTATTTTCTCAAAAGAAAAAGAAAGTTGAGATTATACATCAACAAATCTTTTTCATAAGAAAAGAAGTTTATATAAATGGATGAAAGAAAGAGGAAAAAGGCAAAGTGAGGTGGTAAGAGCCCACTCTTCTAGAGTATAAGAACTAAGAGGTGCGGGGAGGTATTTTGGCGACAGAGCACTTGCCTCACACCCATAATAGGCTGTGAGTTTGATTCCCGGTGCTGAGACACTATACAGTAATTGGAACCCTTGCTTTTGGCAAGGGAACATCGAATCCAAAACCGTCAAGCTGTGGGGATTTCAAACCTGCTCACATTCCTGGAAGGCAGCAGAGCAGTACCTGTGAACCTCTCTGAAGGACATGTCCATTAACAAGGAAATGCTGCTTCTAAGAATCCAGTCAGGGAAGCTGTCAGATACGGGCAAAGATTTCTGCACAAGAATCTCACCACAGAGAGACCATGGAAAATACCTCACTCTGCCAAATAGAATCCCTATTTTTAAAAAAAATAAAAAAAAAAAGAGTCAGGTACAGAGGTGCACACTTCTAATTCCAGCCATCAGAAGGCAGAGGCAGGGACACCTCTATGAATTTGAGGCTAGTCCAATTTACATAGCAAATTCTAAACCAGCCAGGGTTGCAGAGTGAGGCCCTGTTTCAAAAAAAAAAAATCAAATGTTGTCAAATAGAGGCCTGAATGAATGCAGTATGATATGGTATAATCAAAGGAGACGGTGTGGTGTGTGAGGGGATTTAGAATTAGAGAGGTTTGATTCTAATCTGTGTTGGTTACATAGAAACCCTGAGCTTCAACACTTTATGTCAAGTTTTGTGTTCTATTTTTTCTTTGCTTGTACAACATAGAGAAAACGTTTCCTATTCCATTGGGTTACTGGGGAAGGGTAATGAAGTTAGGACAGACAAGATACCTGGAAGTAAGTGTCCTAGGACCTGGTAAGTGTTCCACAAACAATGGCTTGATAATATTAACAAAACTGGCATGAGTTTTATGATGGATACACACAGCTATGATCCCAGTATTTGGGAAGCCGAGGTAAGAGGATCACAAGTTTGGAACTAACCAGTAAGTTTTTTTTTTTTTCTCACACGCAAAATGTAACTCTGTTATCATGCTGATGTTAAAATTATAACTGAAGCTTAATATCGTGAAGAAATGCTGATGACAAGTGAAAAGGGAGCTTCCCTCAGTGCAGTCTTTTCCAGCAGACAGTAGAGTAGGGGCACTTCCTACCTCATTCTGTGGGCCAGGACTGCTCTGACAGCAAACTTAAAGACAGTACCAAGAAAGAAAACCACAGACTATTTTCTCATGTGATCATAAACACAAAAGTCTTCAGTATTAGTTTAACCAAATCAAATCCAAGAGACATAAACTGCAGAACATCTCTTGAACTACTGTGGCTTAGCCTTGGCTCTGTGTTCAAAAGTTGTTCCACACAATCCATTCAGTATAACCACTGCTTGTTGTCTAAGAGAAAAACAAAACAACAAAAAACAAACAAACAAAAACAGAGGTGCAATTAATTCCTACAGAAAAGGCGTTTGACAGATTTCAATAACTATCCCTGATGAAAAAAAGAAAAAAAATTTCCTCTTGTCAAATGAAAATCAGACATGAAATTCCATTACATCATAAAAGATAACTATGAAAAAACTACAGCAAGCATTGTGCTTAATGGTTTATGACTAAGCATTCCCCCCTAACACCAGGAACAGAGCATGTGTGACTGTTCAAATGACACTATACTACAGAGCCCAGCTAGTATGATAAGGTATGAATAAGAAATCACCCACAAAGAACTGTGGATCCATACCCTCTCCGTTCATAAACACTTAAACTAAATGCCACTCAAGTGCCTTACCACAGATAATAAAATAACGCATTAAATACCTACACATGTGTTGTTAGCCAAAAGAAGTGAAGAGGTGGGGTAAGCACCCGGTTCAGAAGATAGCTTAGGTGAGGTCATGATATTACATAAAAGAAAACAACTGTTTGTGTGTTGGATTTCCTTTGTAAAACACTGATTTTTTTTTTCAATTTGCCAAGGTGTGACTGTTTATTGAGGCAGAGGCGGGCGGATTTCCAGGCCAGCCTGGTCTACAAAGTGAGTTCCAGGACAGCCAGGGCTACACAAAGAAACCCATCTCAAAACAAAACAAAACAACAACAACAACAACAACAACAACAACAACAAAAAACCATTGATTTTTAACAAAGATAATTACTTTCTCTTTTGAAACAAGTCTCCCTCAACTACCCTCAAACTCATGATCTTTCTGTGATACCATTGATTTTCTAGTGATACCATTACAGATGTGTGTTGTTACATTTGTCTAGATTGTTTTATTTCTATTCCATTAGTTCATTTATGTACTCACTCTGTATCCCCATTGTAGCACTCCCTCTCTTCCCAGTCCCCCCCTAACTCGGGGAAAGCCCCCCCCACTCAAGTACTAACCGAACTCTGGCACAGCAAGTCACTGCAAGGCTAGGTGCATCCTCTCCCACTAAGGCCAGACAAGGCAGCCAGTCAGGGAAACAGGATCTACAGGCAGGCAACAGTCAGAAACTGCCACCTCCCAGCTCCAGCTGTCAGCAGACCTGCATTCAGACCAAGCTGCACTTCGGTTACAGCAGGGAGGCCTTCAAGTCCAGCCCATATATGATCTTTTGTTGGTGGTTCAGTCTCTGGGAACCCCTAAGGGTCCAGGTCAATTGATTCTTTTGGTCTTGTGGAGTACCTATTCCCTCCAGATCTGTCAACCCCTCCCCAACTCTTCCACAAGACTCTCTGAGCTCTATCTAACGTTTGGTTGTGAGTCTTTGCATCTGTTTCGTGGTTGGAGCTTCAGAAGATAGTTACACTAGGCTCCTGTCTGCAAGCATAACAGAGTATCATTAATTAGTCAGGGGCTGATGCTTGCCCATGGGATGGGTTTCAAATTGGGCCTGTCATTGACTGGCCGTTTCCTCAGTCTCCGCTCCATCTTTGTCCCTACAATTCTTGTAGGCAGGACTCAGTTTTGGGTCAAAGGTTTGCTATACTTATCCCTCCACTGGAAGTTCTAGCTACATTCTTTAAAAATCAAATACCCTGCTGACAGAAAAATAGACAGGGTAATGGATTGGGGGTGGGGGTGGCATGACTACAGAGGGGTAATTCAAAGGAGTTTTGTAGGGATGGTGATATACTATCTGAATCCTGAATATCAGTTTTTACTGTATACAATTTTAAATTAAATTAAAAGTTAGATTATTTTTTCAATTAAAAAAATGGTTAGGAGCCAGCAAGGTGGTTCAGTGGGTAAAGGTGTCTGCTTCTAAGCCTGTTAGCCTGAGTTTGATCCCTGGGACCCAACCACCATATGGTGAAAGTAAAGAACTTAATCTTGCAGTTGTCCTTTGACTATGCTGTGACATGAACACGTGTACACATACACACACACACACACACAAGGAAGGACGGAAAGAAGGAATTTAATTTATAAAAACTTTAAAGATCTAAGACACTATATACAGTTTGATCTCAACTTTGACATATTGAAGGGGGAAATAACATCACAATACTTGAATAATGGGACTGCTCTAAACGGATGCCTAGATTTGTTTAAAGTGGATAAAGTAAAGATTTGTTTAAAGATTTGTTTAAAGTGGATAAAGTATTCTCTGCATACACCCCCAAAACATACTCAGGATTTTAAACATCAACAGGAAATCCCACCCCAAAGTCTATAGGTTTGATTTTGAAATCCTAGGTTGCTAAGGTTCTAGAAAGCGCTCCTTAGCAACCAACCTTCAGATCAATGTCCAGAAACGCTACAGCAAGGATGAAACAAAGTTGCAAAGTTATAAGCTTAAACACTGCTGATGAGGAATAAAAATCCACAGCCACTCATTCTCCAAAGAGCCTCTTATCATACTGATCACATCAAGGCAGAGAGAAGTGAAACTCTAAGTCCAACTCTCAGAAAACAAGACGTGTCCTGAGGACCAGTGTTCCAGCCTCAGCACACAGCTCTTCACTTGCTACATGAAGCAGCTAATCGGGTCACTCCCCTGTTTACTCCCATAGATTGGTTCTCCTAGATGTCATAAAATTTCTCAGAAAGATTCCCACACTTCAATAACATTTCAAAATGTGAGATAGTTCACCAAAAGTTGGTCTTCGTTGATTATGTTCCCCCTCTCAACTTTGTGCTGTGTTTTAAGTGTTTTTTCTCCCCCAAGCAAAGAGTGAAATTCGAAATTTTCTTTCATGTCACTTCTAACAAAAGCAGACATTCAGACTGAACGGCCTCTAAGAGTCCCTCCTTGTCTAACAGTCCAGAAAACAAACACGGAGGCAGGCAATCCGGAAGCTTCCCAGCTAACCTGCCTGAATGTCCCTCTATCTGAAGAAGCCATTGTCAGGCATCCTTCATTCAGAAATATTGTGCAAATGACAGAAAGTAATTATCCATTAAAGAAACCATCAGCAAGCCTAGCACAGCCCTCCCTTGGTATTCAGTTGACATCTCTGTACATTAAAGTAGTAACACCACAAACACAGGAGGTTATCCATCATCTTCAGTCTCAAATGTAAATCGCCTTAATGATCCTTTCTCTGCCCCAATGTATAAATTTTTGTGTAGAATACAGTACTCTTGGTAGTTATTTCTCCTCATTCTTAAAATTCTGATTTTTAAGTTGACTTTATTTGAGTGTCGTTTATTGCCAACTACATTGACCCTTTGGCACTAAAAGGTATAAATGGTGTTGTCTTATGAGGGACCTTGCTGGCCAGGCAGTAGTGGCGCACACCTTTAATCCCAGCACTTGGGAGGCAGAGGCAGGCGAATTTCTAAGTTCAAGGCCAGCCTGGTCTACAGAGTGAGTTCCAGGACAGCCAGGGCTACACAGAGAAACCCTGTCTTGAAAAACCAAACCAAAAAAAAAAAAAAAAGACCCTGCTCCATTAACGTGACTTTACTATGGTGGTAGACACATAAACCCACATGAGACACGAGTTATAAAATTATGTAGAACCCAAAACACACAAACATATACATGCACACACACACACACTCAATAGAAGAGTCAATCTGAATAAGTGAGGCAAATTCAATTGATGCTACCATCATCCTTCCTGATAATATGCCACAGTTTTGCAAGATATTACAGTGGTGTTAACTAAAAACACGTACAATGAGTCTCTGTATTTGGTTTCCCACCCATATGTGAATCTTCAATTCACTCAATAAACTATTTCCAATTAAAAAGATTGTCCATTCCTCTTCCTCTGCCCCACATTTAGTTTCTTTATATACAGCAGCTAAAGTTGAAAAGGAAGAGGAGAGCTGGAAGATAGGCAAGATTAAATACCTTGGGATGGCCTGGGCTCTGCCATCACATAAACTATTGACCTGCTTCACACTCATGGTGGGAGGACCTACATCCTTGAGTCAAAGAAAAGTGCTTCTGCTGAAGAAAGCCTCTGCTCTCACTGGACTCCCTGATAGAACAGGTCCCCCTGCTGATGGCAGCACACAGTGACCCTTCTCTAGAAAAATCTGATGGACCTGTGACAAAGATGGGAAATGAGGCTGGTTAAGATGGAGTCTTACCCAGTGATGTGGCCCAGTCAAGTGAGTTCTCAGGGACACTCCCCAACAAGACCTTCCTCTGCTACTGCAGTCATTTGCACTGGCCCCACCTAAACTCGTGGCACACAAAGACACAAGTTCTCCTGGCAATTAAAGGCAGTGATTAGAAAATGCAACAACATAGATGGTACTCCACTGCTTACAGAAGGAGTCCGCAGGAGGTGATGGAAACTTCAGAACTACTGCATGTGTCTAGAAGTAGAAGAGACGATGTGCGTGGATGGCATGAGACAGACTAGGAAGAACAGGAACAACTGTTCAGGAAGAACAGCTCTTGGCAATTAGAGCTGTGACCGCAGAAGTGAAAGCCAGGGTCATGGGTGGACCCATGGGCAAAATGGTTTCCTGTGCAAGTCTGGTGATCTGAGTGAGGTCCTCAGACCCTACTAAAGGCAGAAGCAGAGAACTGATTCCACCACATGCTTCTGAAGCATGACACAAATTATACACACACACACACACACACACACACACACACACACACACACAAATCAAGTAAAGTTTTTTTTTAAGGGGAGGAGAGTTCTTGATTTAAAAAACAAAAACAAAAACAAAACTTGTAGAATGGCTAGAGAGATGGCTCAGAGATTAAGAATACTGGCTGCTGTGCCAGAGGACCTGGGTTTGATCCCCAGCTCCCATATGACAGCTTGTCACCTTCTGTAACTCCAGTCCTAGAGGATCCAACATCCACTTCTAGCTTCCTCGGGCACTAGGCACATATGTGGTACACAGACATACATGTAGTCAAAATGCCCACATGTGTTAATATAAATAAATAAATAAATAAATAAATAAATACCAATAACATTAGTATGCATCAGAGCAAAAGTCTGGAGCAATTACATATGACTGTATACTTGCCTGTGAGAAGCAAGACAGAAGGATCATGAGTTCAAGGCCAGCCTGAGCTGTATAACAAAACTTATCTCAAAACAGGAAAAAAAATCAATAAAAAAGGTGAAAGTAGAGAAAAAAGACTGTCTGGGAGGTACTCTCAGGAACCCAAGTCAACAAGGATATGAGTATCACAGAGGCACGTCCCTAGGCCTGGGTGACATGCACTTCCAGATTTGAAGACTAAGAGCCTGGACAGACACAGACCCACAATAGTCTTACTGACACTGGGAGCAAATAGCACGTGAGAAGCAGAGAAAAATCACATACATATCTGACAAAAAAGGAGATAGAGTCTAAAAGCAATAAAAAACCAGAACAGCATCAGACTTCTTAAAGGCATCTTTAAAGAAAGATAGCCAAGAGACATCTTCAGAGCCCAGGGAAAATGAGGTCCATCCTAAATTCTTTTCCTTTTATCTTAGATTTAAGGTCAGCCTTAAAACAATAATCCTCTTGCCTCTGCCCTCCCAAAGTTCTAGCACTATAGGTGTGTAACCTAAATTATGAGCCCGATCTAGCTGACATGTGGGATCAGTAGAAGGATTATATCTTCAAACATACAAGGTGTCAAACCTGTGCTTTCTCTGCCTTATTACAGGGACACCCGGAGTATGTAATATCCAAAACAACAAGTGCAGGGGTACACCGAGAGAGATTTCACATGACTTCCTGGAAGACAGTTTCCAGGGCAGAGCGGAGAGATGTGTGCAGCGGCGGGCGCAGAGCTGAGGGAAGGTGGCAAGGTGACAGCTAGACAGCAAGATGACCAAGCCACCTGAGCAGACACTGAAAGGCCAGAAGAATCCAGATGGAGATCACTTCCAAGAGAACCCCACTGGAGAACTTAATGTCAGCATACACATGGGGATAAGACGCGGCTGAGAGAAGAGAGTTGGGCCTGAAGTTGTAGCGAAGGTTCAGCCAGCTAAGTAGAAGAGAGTAGATTTACATTCAGAACTGGAAAATGTGAGTTCAGTGTGTTTCACAGCTCAGCGACATGGAGCCTTTACATGGTCACGTACAGTGAGCGTTGCATATTAACCTAGCCCACTGAGGCTCAGACTTGGCTGCACACTGGCACCCACACTTGCCAAGAATCCTGATGCCCACACCATACTCTGTAGCAGTCCATTAGTATCTCTGGGTAAGATCGAGACACAAGTGAAGCTCGGAGTTCCCTGGGTGACACAGCAGAGAAGACTGGGGAACAGGAGCTCACCAAAGAGATGATTTTCACCTCCTGCTCTACTCCTCATCTGTGGTCCCAACTGTTAATAATCCTGGTTTTTAACTGTCGGCTTCAGGTCCCACCAGCCCACTAAGTCAAACTATCCATAAATGAACATTTTACATTCTGTCTGAAAAATGACATTATTGACATTGCGGTGTCGGTGTGCAATGGCAGACTGCTCACTGTGGCCCCTTTGTTCTTCCATGTCCTCCATAGGTTCAAATTCTGTTGGGAGTGGGAGAAGCCTTTTATCCAAGCTGGAACAAAGCAGCAATGTAAAAGGGGAAATGAAGAGGAACACTGTCAATACTGCAAAAGCTACAAATGGGAAATTCCCTACACCAGGTAGCAGCTGTGCTGGTTTTATTTGCTCGCCCTCCTGAGAACACATAGCTACTGCCGAGCAGAGGATGGATGCTAGATTGCATGGTTTAAATGAGCAAGTGGCACTGGTCTTTTCTGACCCCTAGAGCTCCCTGCTAATCCTGAACTCCAAACTTCACAGGGTCATAGCCAACCACTTCCACAGTCCCCATGTGGCTTCAAGTCCACCGAATTTTCACATAGGGCTCAAAAGTACATATGGCTGTTCTAGTCCCACAAGCATGGATGCCATTCAAGGGGGGGGAGGGTTAGCCACACAGCTTCTACGTTATAGTTAGCTACACTTGAACCCGTCTAACTTTTGCCAATCTAATTATCCAGAAAAAAAAAAAAAAAGACATCATCTTGGTTATTTTTATGTTCCAATTTCCCACTTGATAATTAAGGGTGGAAAATGTTATTTGTGGCTATTGGCCACCTGCAGTTAGTTGCATCTCTTGTCAGTTGTCTGCCTATATTTATTTTTGCGCACTTTTCTAGGAGTTTGCCTAACTCTGCCCCTTCCCCCAATCCACCCCGCCTCCCATCTTCTACTTTCTCTTTGTTTCCCAGATTCCAGAACCTCCAAAGCATCACATGCTGCTCCAGGACACAGTGCATTTCTCATTCATATCTCTAACAATTATTCAAAGGTAGCTACACTGTCTTGCTTCTCACGAAGACAAAAGATAGATACTGAGTATCATCTCAGACACCACTGTCAGCCCAACAACCAGTAATGCTTGATTAAAGAGGGCAAATACAAAGATGCCCGGGTCTCTTGCCCTGGGATCCCAGAAAGGACTCCTTCCAAGGAATCCACTGAGATGAATCTCACCAAAAAAAAGGCAGCTAACAAAGATGGTGATGGGGCTGGGAAGCCATCCAAGCCTAAGACTAGCAACAGTGAGGAGCATGGCCGATCGATCCCAAGGCAGAAGGAGGTAGAATAGCACTGGGAGTGCTGGAAGCCCATCATCCCTTGGCTCGTAGCAAACCCTGCATCCTCAGTACTTCTCATTCTCAGATCCTACATGACAGGATCTTGTTTGAAACTATTTGCAAGCAATGAATAAGACCACAGAACCAGAACCCAGCAGCCATCAGCCAGCAAGCCTCAAATTACTCTCCAGAGATCACAACCCACTTGCAATGTGACTCCATGGATATTTTTGGAACCTCCTAGACCTCAGTTTCCCCACTAGGATAGTCTGTGTGATATCCTTCCATCTGTTACCCAAACACACACAGAGAGAGAGATTCTCCTTGTGTGCAAGGAACACTCCTTATAGAAGCAAGAGTTGCCAAAGTCCTGCACTATCAGCCAGCTTCCACCAGGCCTTGGAATGCTCAGCAAATAGCTAGTTTTGCAATTCTTTTGGCTTTGCCAACCCTCCAGGGTAAGAAAAAAAAAATCTTCCCACAAGGATTCAAGGCTTGCAAGGAGAGGAAATCTTTGAGAAAAATCTGGGTTGATGAGCAGCTAAGAAAAGGCAGGAGGAAAGAAACACTTCTATATATGTTTGTGCAGAAAATAGAAAAGGTTGAAAGCAACGTGTTTCTAAAATACTGCTTCTATGAAACCAACCTTCTGTTACTCCTTACTCCTTGGCTGACTGAAAAAGGCAGGGTGATTCCCTGTCTTGTGTTCATATCCTCTCTGCCAGTGCTGGGGGAATATAGCCGTATGCAGCTTTGACATAGGCATGGCCAAGTTCAAATCCTACCACTCTCCAACTGATACCAGGCACAGCCTGGCACTGTTCTTCATTCCAGTCATCTCCAAAAAGAAATGGAAATGGGTAACCATGTCAAATCTCCAAGACTAGAACTTACAAAAATACACACATGTCAGCAAGCAGGGGCCTAAAACATGGTAGGGGTTTTGTCCTGTTTTGTTTTGATCATGGGCATTAAAGTTCAGAAACCAAAAAGGCTTGTTTATCCATAACAAATATATTTTGAGCTCCTGGTATGGGCTGGGTGTTAGGGGTGGCATGTCATAATAGATCACAGGGTCTCCGACCTCCCGGAGCTCAGAATCCGGTGAGCAGGAATGTTACTCAAACACTGACCAAACAAATAGATAGCTGCCGACTTTGATAAATACAGTCAACAGAAAGCAGTGTTCCCAGAGGACGCCATGGGGAGTCTAATATAGTCCAGAGGACCTTGGCCTGGCGGTGAAGGATTAAGTAAGTGCAGAAATGAAGGATTAGTTAGTTGTGGTGGACACAGCAGTACAGTGGACCTGCGCATGGGAGAAATCTGGGACCAGAAAGGTCACACCCTTGGGAAGCAACAGAAAAAGTCAAGTAAACTCAGAAAAGAGAAGTCCAAGGGAGGGCATGTGGAGCTAGGGGTCTGCAGGCTGCACCCCAAGCCCTCTGATGAGTGAGAGAGTCCATGGAAGCAAAGACAGACTCTGAGGTTTGCAGTTCGAAACCCTACAGTAGCTCCTTCATCAGGAGTTACCTCCCATCTCCATATCAAATAAGATGAACAGCAATTAAATTTCATGATGGGAGGACATTTCAAAGATATTGTACATGTGCATGAATTTACAGTATATATTCACATGGGTGTATATACAAATATCTGCATGCAAATTATATACTTTCTTTATTATATACTATATTATATACTTTCTTTATTCAACCACTGGCCTCTTTGGGTCATGCCTTCACTCAGTTCTAAGTTACAATCCCTTCAGATCTCCAGATTTTTCCAAATACATCAATCATCATATCTCCCATTATACAACGAAACCATTATCTGTGTCCCCACTGTTTCAACCTGGGTGACATTGTTTCTGCCTCGACCAGCAGAAGACCACCATGGCAGCAGCACTCTGTGGCTTCTAAAGCCAGAGCCTAAAATTCAAGCATTTCCATCTTGTTTTCAGAGGTGCTGACTTAGAACCTGGCTACCATGCTCTGAGGAAGTTCAAACTGAGCCCCATGGAAAGGCCATGGGTTGGTCTGCGTTCAGCATCCACATCAGCCCTTATCCATGGGTGTGATGTCCTCTGGGATGATTCCAGAGCTGACTATGGTCTTTGCAGCCATGGCCGGTAGTGTAATGGAGTAGAGAAAAGTCATCCAGAACATGCCCATCCAAACTCCTGAGCCAAGCATCCATGAGCAGGAAAGGTGAACAGCTGTTTGAAGTCAAGATTGGAGCTCATTTGTTAGATAGCAATAATAAAGGACATATAAAATATATATCCATGTGTCATACACACACACACATATATACATTCGTATACACAGATGTATGAGTGTGTGTTCAAATATATGTTTTTTCTCAGTTACACCCCTTAGAACTTCCTAGAGATATACACAAAAGTGTTTGTGTGTGTGTGTGTGTGTGTGTGTGTGTGTGAATGTTTTTTTTTTTTTACCCCTACTCCTGGAGAAAGATGGCCATGTAGTCTATATCAAGAAGAGTGAAACACTTCTAAGCCACTCAATACATACAAAAGTAATCTGTTCTCCTTGCAAGAATAAATGAAAACTTCATTAGCAAATCTAACACCTTATTTAAATTGGCTTTGAACACAGAGATCAAAAAGGAGATCTCCATCGGCAACCACTAAATAGGGCACCTGGGTTTTGTGTGTCCCCTGCTGTAGGCTCACAGCACTGAAGACAGTGTTTGCCGATGAGGTAAATGCACAGAAAGTGTGCTTGGCACAGGGCCTGGCACTCGGGATGCCCAAACTGTAGTTGTTATCATTATTATTGCTTTTGTTGTAGTTAGAATTAAGAATTCTCCTCATTCCAGCACTAACTCTTCCTGACCTAAATTAAACAATCCTCATGTCCTAGCTACACAGAAGGAGAAAACAAAAACAGTATAGATTCCTTTCTATACTTCTAACCAAATACAGAGCTTTGCAACAGAAGCAAACTTTTCAGTATATAACCAAATCTGGATTTACTTAGAAATTAAGAAAGAGATCCCAAATTCCATGGTTAAAAATGTTAGACATTATGTAACATAACAGCCACACACCTCTATTTGGACTTTCTTATAAAAAGAACTAATTGCCCTTTTTATAAGAAAGAAAAAGAACAAGGTGGGGGTGGGAATCATGGGAAACAAGCCTCTGAGGGGATATCCGGTTATCTTTAATAATTACCGCATGCCTTTAAACATAAAAATTACCTTTGGTCATTAGGAAGGTACCCCCCCCCATGACCATATGAACATCACAGTCCTGTACCCTGAAGCAAGGAACATAGCTGAGAACAAAGGTCACCTCAGGTTGGTTTATACCTCCACACCTCAACTCCTATATGACTTCACTCAGTCACCCTTTGTGAGTCCCAGTGTCTTTAAAATGAGGTGAACTCTGAATTCTTTGCCCATGACACAAGGATAGTATGTAGAATGGACCCCCAAATTTCAGGGTAAGAGTCTCTGCTCCGATGTTTATAATACTAAATGGCAATTCCCTAGACAAAAAAATATCATTGGAAGAGCTCCATGCAGTAAATTAATCTGTTTAAAATTATCTCGAAAGAAGACTATGCCTTGCTGCTCCAGCATGACTGTGCCTCACCTATTGAAAACATCAGTATCTAATGCAAGAAAAGGTGGTTAGAGACCGAATTAAGACTAGCAAGTCATAGAGTTGGGGGTGGGGGCTGTAAGCAGAGCCTGGGTAGCAAAGTCATTAGCACTGTTGGGTTTTCTCAACTAAGTCTTCTTGCAATGAATGGAAGTGTTCATAAACTAGACATTAGCAGACAGGCTAGAGACGTGAGAAAGATAAACAAGAGAAGGAACAAGGTGGGGCCATGCTATGGGATGATGTCTGAGTCAGTAGCACCTGAACAGAAATGTCAGGAAAACTACCTCAAAAGGGAAGTGTAGCCATCAGGTGTGTGATGCCATATCAGCCCAGATGTTCCAGCAGCTGGTGGTAGCAGGAACTGAAACCTCCTGCAATTGATCCACTTAATCCTGTGGGTCACATTCAACATCTAGGACAAATGTCTTTTATGTCCTGGAAAGTGCTGGGAAGCCTTTCACTCACAGGCTCCAACCTGTAGAGAAACTGCCACCAAGTAATTGATTTGGAATAACTCTTGCCAACGGAAGCATAAACTATCTGCTGGCTTCCACTCACCCTCTTAGTGACAGTCAGTGGATACTCCTTAGCAGGTCTGAATCTGCCCTTGGAAAAAAGTCTCACTTCATTCAAACAGCACAGCCCCCCCTCCCTCATGTCAGTACCTAGGGCCAGAAAATCAGAGATTCTGAAGCAATAGAGAGAGTCATGGAGTCTAAGGGCTTTGCTGAAGACCAGGCCCGCTTCTCTCCTATTACCATATATGATGAAGTCCGTAGAGAGATCTGCTAAGTTCAGAATGACCCCTGAGTTTCACCATGAGGCACCACACCAGCCGATGTGAGGGAAATCCCTTTCTTGATTGATGGCACCTTTTAAAATGTCACCATCGCTATCAAAATGCTTTTATTGTGTGCTTCAAAGCACCACATATTAGATCTGTGTCTATCTTAACAGTACAGCGCATATCTGTAACTGTTTTTACCCCACAATCATTTATTTGTCTGCCTCCCCACAAACCCTGATATTAGAAAAGCCAGGATACGAAATTATTGTACGGTCATTATTCTTTCAAGTCTTTCCTTTCTGTGGGGTTGTTTTGTTGCTTTTTCTTACACAGCTGCACCCCAGAGTCCAAATTGTTTCCAATGGACAACTGTTCTGAGCACATTTCTCCTCAATGTCTATTTTAGCCCCAGAAAAGCCAAGGGCAAAGATAAAACCAAACTATCGTGTGTGTGTGTGTGTGTGTGTGTGTGTGTGTGTGTGTGTGTGTGTCTACAGTGTGTATGCACCACCAGCCAAAGCACAAGGAAAAAGTGGGCAGCATGGAGTGGCCCGCCCCCAGCATCAAGTAGGTGGAAGGAAGCAAGCCAGCCTTGAGAAATGAATCCATGTGTTCCTGCTGAGCAACCCTTTAAGAGAGCTTGCCCATTCCTAAACCCTGGCTGGTAGCTATCACTTTCTACTATCCGAAGTTCCCAGCACCTGTTCTTGGATCGCAAAGATGGCAAGGAGCAGTCTCCACTGCCCACCCCACCTGTTCTGTGTGGAGAGCACGTGGAGAACCGGCTGTGAGCTGGTCAGCCTGCCCTGCAATCCCTCAGCAAGACAGGAGTACAGGTGGTTGGTTACCTGCACAGGTACTGATTGCTGTCAGAACAACTTTATTTCTGGCCTTGGCAGTGAAAGGGTCCCTCCCTGTCACCACCGCTACTACCAGCCAGGCTGTGGGAAAAGAGCAGAAGGCAAGAGGTAAAGGTCTTCTTGGTTCCCAAGGGGTCACTCCTCCACTGCTGCAGTCCTAGAGCCCAGACCCCTTCCTCCCTAGCCCCGCAAGAAACCAGAGTGTCCCCGTGCCTGTTCGGTGTGGCCGGACCCAGCGCAGCTCGCCGGGCGCCGAGCCCCGAGAGCCCGAACCGCTGGAGCCGCAGCGCCCACTCGGGGCAGGCGGCGAGCACTCACCCTTCTGCTCTCGCAGGCTCGACAGCGACCAGAGCAGCAGCGCCACCGAGGCCAGGAAGCAGAGCTGGCTCAGCAGAAGGTCCCTCCGCCGGCGGCGGCTGCGGCGGCGCGCGCGGTCCTGGTCGCCCGGCGGCGGCATCCTCGGACGGCCGGGCGGCGTCCCTGGCGGGCGGCGTCCGCTCGGGTCGCGGGCGGCCGCGGCAGGGACGGCGGCGGGAGGCAGCCCTGTGCGCAGCAGCCGCGCGTCCTCGCTGCGTTCCCACCCGGCCGCCGCCTCCTGCTCTCCCTCCTCCTGGCCGCTGCCGGTCTCCACGCCGTCGCCCTCGTCGCTATCGCTCAGTCCCTCCTCCCCCGCCGCCTCCTCCTCCTCGCCGCTCGCCCGCACCGCCGCCTCCCTGCGCTCGGGGTCCCTCTCCTGCTCGCGCGCCATGGCTCCCACGCTCCGCGGCCGCGTTCGGCCTGGGGCGGCGGCGGCGGGGGCGGCCGGGAGGCGGGGGCGGCGGGGGCGGTGGAGGAGGAGCTGGGAAGGACCGGCGAGAGGAGGGCCGGCCGCTGGCCACCCGGAGCAGGCCCTGACCTCAGGCTGCGGGAGTGCGGCTCGGGGTCGCACTCCAGTGTCCACGCGGGGGGTGGGTGGGTGGGGGACTCGGAGCCGAGCGGCGGCCGGAGCGCGCCAACGGCAAGAGCGAGCGCAGCTTCCCGTACCCCACGGTGGGTCGGCGGCAGGGGGGCTGCGCACGGGCGGGGGGACAGCGCCCGGGATGCTATGAGTCGCTGGCCAGCACCGCGGGGAGGGGGCGCAGGGAGGAGACTGGGCTGTGGAGGGAGCCCGGTGCACAGCCCTTCAACCCTTTGGTGCCCAGAGAAAGAGGTGGTGCGGTGGAGGAGGCCAGCTAGGCGGGTCGTGGATAGACAGATTTCCACCAAGGAGGACTGGCCTGAAACTTTCAGAGAAAAGGAGGGTTTCCTTGGCCCTCTTCCATCCGCTGCCTTAAGCTAGAGCGTCGAGAGTGTGCTAGGTGGCCAATTCTTAGCCACTGGTCCTGCCTCCTGCCGCTGGCCTCCGGGGTTCCCCTCTGCCCCCTGGTGGGGATCCCGGTGAGCCAGGCTCAAGTCCTGAAACTGGTCTCCTGGGGGATTTTGGCTTATTAGGGTTGTCCTGGCTCCCCCCTCTGGCTCAGGTTCACATTTCGCTCTCTGAGGAGCTGCAGAAAGTCCAGTGTATGGCTGAAGCTGAGGGGGCCCTGGTAAGATCCCTAGTAGGGAGAGACTCTTGGCCTTCTACAAGGACAATCAGTCTACCCCACCCCCAAGATTAGAGCCCTAGGCTCCAACTCCCTAATTTGAGTTCTTCTGCCCCTGCCTATTGAAGATGTAGAGGCCAACATCCCCACCCCCATCTGCAGTACCATTGAAAAGGACACCTAGAGATCCCGGGGGCTTGGACTTCCCTAGCCTTATCCCAGGTACCTGCCTGCAAGATGGAAGACACAACCCCAGAGGAAGGGAAGAAGAGATGTGTTTCCAAGTGGTGCTTAAACTTAAGTCTTATTCCAAAAGGATGGCCCTAGAGATCAGATATATGTTTGGATGGCTGCGTGGAAGCTCTTGAGCCTGAGTAATCTAGCCCTTGGGAATTGGGAAGAAGTGGGGAAACTCCATAGAGGCTTCTCCCTGCCTAGGTCACAAGGGACCCACAGGATCAACTGTGGGTGACCTTCCGTCCCATATAGTGTCAGATGTCCCCTGACAACATCTGGGGACATGGAAAGTGGTCACAGGTGGTTTGCTTTCTGCTGAAGAGCAGACTTTGCTTCCCATGTGAGTGTTTATCCCCCCCACCCCACCCCCCCGTCATGTTGGCTGCCCCATGTCCAGAACACCATTCCTGCAATGGCTAGGTAAGTCTTTGCTGAGGTCACCAGGTACCGAAGGAGGAACTCAAACTCTTCAAGTCCATCCAGGTTGGAGCATCATGGAGAATTATCCAATTCTGTCACCACTATCAAGCCTTCTGTGACCCTTGAGGAATTCAGAGTAATCTCATCTCGACTTGGTAGGAAAGACACTCATATAGTGTCTTTAGTGGAAGGCAGGGAGGTGGATTGGGACGGGGATCTGGAAAATGCTGAGTGGGGGAATGAACACTAACTCATCTTGGGGCAGAAACTATCATAGACAGAAGGAAATGTGTGAGCTGGGGGTTAGTGAGGATGTGTGTAAGGAAATGGGGGGGACAGTAGGGAAGACTAGAAACTGATGATTCTTGGGAAGACAGCGTAGTCTCCCATGGCCCAGAGAAAGGACTCTGCTAGTTGATATTTGTTTTTGAGAAATCTCAGAGTAAGGGGGGATAGTGAGGTAAAGCACAAGCAAGATTGAAGCTGCCAGACATCACTGGGAGCAGAAGGTGGGGATCTCTGATCTCCCCCCTGACAGTAAGTAGTACCTTAGCTCAGACAGGTTCACTAATTCTTATGGTGAGGGCATCTCTGCAGGGATCAGGGAGGTCTTTTTATCTCTTTCTCCACCCCTACCATCAGGAAAGTATAGAATAGAGCAATCTCTTGGTGCCCTATCAGAACCATTTATCCATTTGGACCCAGAATGAAGAACATAGTTAAGATCTTTTAGTATCAGGAAGCTCACAGATTCCAACATGGCTGCTGCCTTTTACCCCCTAGTCAGTTTCACACTTGGTCTCACAGCTAGTGTGCTTTTCAAGATGAAAATCCCACATCATTTCTTCTATCCCAGAAGGAGCTTGCTTGGGGGAACAGAGCATGACCCTTGGGGGTGAGGGGGCACTGGGCTCTTTCCCCTTCCAAGAATGAAGCAGGTGTCTCTATAGAGTCTCTATGTTTGCTGGAGACAGGGCTCGCCCTTCCCCGTCCCAGCTTTTACTTCCATAAGCGCTTCACTTGTAGTTGTGTGCAGAGTCCATGTAGGAAATAGAAACAACTCATTGCTTTCACAGCCCTGCCACTGCACCACCACCACCACCAAAAATCAAAAGCCTTCCCAGGAAACTGAGCGTACAGATACACTTCTGTGATCCCAGCTCCTGAGAGATTGAGAGAGGAGGGTGGCAAATCTGATGTCTGTCTGGGCTATGAACATGGTTCCAGGCCACCCTAGTTACACAGTGAAACTATCTCAGATGAAGCACTGGGAGCAACAAGTGACAAGCAAAAGCCCCTCCCTCCTGTGATAACACTGACTTGCTATCTTTCATCAGCCAGGGAGGTGGGGCCTCCCCTGTGTCAAGACAAGGCACATCTTTGGGCACCCCTGCAGTCTTTCCAACTCTCTGAGCTCCCCTCACCCACAGTGCCCAGACCTGACAGGGCAGTCTCCACAACAAAGCAAGGTCGTGTCTCCATAACACCAAACAGTTGCCAGTTGTGTCAAACAGACAAGCCAGGGTTTTGAAGAGAGGGGCAGAGGAGGAGGAGGAAATGTAGCCTCATAACCGATGAAGTGATTCCCTGCAGTGCCACTCGGTAACACAGAACAATCCTCCAAGCAAGCGAAGATAGCTAGCTGTCCGTGGGGAACATTTGAACACAATGAACCATTGTGTCTAGAAGGAGAAAGCAGGGAAAGGAAATCTTCCTGGGGCAGATCTTGCATGTAGAATCTTCTATGGGTCTTGGGTAGGAGTGACCAGCTGCCCTCCATCCGTAGGTTGTATGTGGTCCTCATATTGCTTGTCGCATGGATTTGGGTAAGACCCCCCACCTTTACTGAGGAAGACATCACACTTGCCCACTGTCTGCACTGTCTGCAGCAGCGTTTCTAAGTACAAAAACTCCTCTGTGACATGTCCACACTATCTCGAGTGCGGATATCTAGAGTGGGTGTTCACAGTACGGGTTTCTCCTTTAGGTGTTTAGCTTACTCCCGGAGTTAAAGGATACCTCTTGCTTTGCCATTATCTTTAAATGTTAATTACTTTTTCATTCTTTCCCCAAATCATATGCAATTGTTTGGTGAATTTTGACTCATCACATGCATGATGATAGTTTTCTTTTTCTTCCCATGGCTCAATCCATAGCTTTCTTTGTTTAAAAAAAAAAGGACTTTCATGAGGTGTCATATATGTATACACACACACACACACCAGAATGTGCAGAGGTCTTTACTCCATGACATCATGTATTATATGCACTCTGCCAAATAAGTACCAAAATAGGACCAGGAACATTTTTCCCCACCATCTCTCTTGAAAGCAATAATCCTTCCATATAACAACCTCCCTGCATATTCCTGTCACTTTAGGTCATTGTTACCTGTCCTTGAACTTCCAGTCACTCAGTTTTGTCTCCATGAGATCCACACCAGCATACATTTATTTGTTCTTTCTCATGTTGTGTGGGTATGGAGGGGTTCCTCCCCCCACCTGATGCTTCAGTTCCCTTCCAAGTTTAGTGAGAGCCAAGAATAATCAAACCACTGCCTCTGGACTAGAGACAAATGACCTCCAGGGCTAGCTAGTTCTGTAAGGAACTTCAGCTGAAATTGAAAGCAGCCACAGGTGGCTTCTCAAACCTGTTGTACCACATGAGGACTGGCACCAGGGTGACTTCAGTTACCCACATCAACAGATGGACCGGGGGAGACAGTGTATCATGCTTTTAAAGATGAGCACAGAAGAACTCTCAAGAAGAATGCACAATTTAGAAGTTGCTTTTCAGGGGAAAAGTCAGTACAGCCATTTCCCCTGTATTTTTTTTTCTACCCCTTTTAAGAGGGAGGAGGAGAGGGAACTAGAACAGATGCCTCCAGGAAAAATACACACTCGGTTCCTCATAATCACAGAGCTTTCATGTAACCCATTGTTAGCTGGTGTTACGAGTCCATGGGGCAAGTCAGAGATGTCCTGAGCCAGCCACACTCTGCACAGTGGGGTCCAAATCTAGTCAGCCGTATATAGTCGCCAGCTTCGTGGGGTTCTTCAGTATTAAGGCTGAGACTCATGTTGTAAGGAAGGACCAGTTAGGTGGGTGCTTTGGGTGGAACCTGGAGGAAGATCTGAAAAGGCTAGCTCTATTTCCTAGCTCCAACTCGTCAGTATGTTCAAGTGACTTGTTTTGAGTGTTTGGGAGAATTAAGGGCCACAGGCCAGCACATGCTATGGAGATGCCTGTCTCTCGTCCCCCCCCCCCCAGTATGATTAAAAACAAGTTCCATAAAATAATCCAGAGTCACGGGAGTAAGAGGTTAAAATGTTCAGTCTTCACAAAGCAAAAAATCAAGCGCTCACAATTTGAGCACTTTGATTGCTCTATCAAGACCATTTAGAAGGAAAACACTGAGTTCTCTTCTTTTTTGTCTGTGTAAACTCGGCAGACATGATGATGCTAAAGGTGCAGAGAAGGCCGGGAGGGCCCAGCACATACTCTGTCCTCCAAATGTTGGATTTAGGAGTCCCTTGTTTTTGCTTATGTTTTCAGACACTTTTTTTTTCTTACATAGCCATGGCTTGTCTCAAACTTGCAACACCTGCTTTGGTCCTCAGAGCTGTGGCTGCAGGCGTGAGTCACTGTGTCCAGATAAGAATCTCGTGCTTTTAAGAAGTTTTTAAAAAAATCAACCCCTCATCCTGATGTGTTATAACATATATAAATGAAAATTAGAAGCCGTAGTGTGAATTACATAATTTTATTTCCTAATGTTCAGCAAAATCACCCCTCTCTTCTATGTATGTGAGCATGTGTGTGTGTGTGTGTGTGTGTGTGGCATGTATATAAAAACATTCCTGACATAACAGGTTAATCAAATTGTATACACTTAATTTTTGTCCTCTAAAAGTTTAAAACAAAGATCTATAATATATATGCACACATATGTATACTTGTAAAATATACTATATAATTTAGTTTTTAGGTATTTAACCATGGGGCACAGAATATGAATGAGAATTGATTGACAGAGAGGTGATTTTCACTTTTTTACTTATATGGTCCTATAGTTTTGAAATTCTTCTCCCATCAATATGTCCTAGTTTTTAGTATACAAAATAAAGAAAAATCAAAAGAATCAGTTTGCAGGCAAGCATTTAGTAGTAGGCTTAAATTAGACAGCTAACATGGTTTCACTTGGCAGGACAGTGGAAGGCTAAATGGGGACTCTGGACAAGCCTTCCAAAGCCAGCGATTCGCTCAGACTTAGGTGGGTTGCTCTGTGGGTTGCTCTGTGGCCCCTAGCTCCATCCTAAGGGCCCTGGGCTGTCAATCAGCTGTGCACCCCACTGGGGAGGTCCACCAAGCTTCAGAGATCAGGAAGCTGAGCTTCTGATTGGAATCCCACCACAGAGTTAAGTGTAATCCACTTCTTTCCTGGGTCTCAGTTTCCCCACTGATAATAAGACCACTGTAGGCCTTCTTTAGTAAAACATTTTTGCAGCAGTGAAACATTTTTGGAAACGCAGAACTTTCAAAGCAAGGGAGTGCCAAAGCCAATCGCCGCTGGCACAACCCTGAGTTATTTTAAGGAGTATAATCACTGCAAAGCGCTCTTAACTGAGTCTTCCATATGACTTCGGAATTCACTTTAACTCAAGCCCAGTACAGCTGTCAGGTACCTGAAAATTGTAAATACGCAACCTACCTAAAGTCTTCATCATGAAAAACACCTGAAGACAGTGGGATGGCTCCCCATTATCCTGTGCTGTCTCAGGTTTGTGTTTGTGTGAGTGTTTTTTTGTTTTGTTTTTGTTTTTGTTTTTGTTTTTAAATCCCATTTCATTCACAGGTTACCAGCCTCTCAGTTGACTCAAATCAGATGCAGCAGGCCTGGAAATGCTGTGCTGGAGCGCCCCCTGCTGCCAGTGGCAACCACAGCTCCTCTCGGGGATCTGCCTTCCTCGAGGTTGTTCACACATCTGCCCTAAACTGGCTTAGCCTAAACTGGAGTGGAATCCAGGCTCCTTGGTTTTCACGTGCCTTTAAGGCAAAGTTAAATGACTCGACATCACAGGCATCCTTTCGGGGCCCCAGAGTCGGCTACATTGCCAGCATTCCCTCATATGTTTATGATCAAGCCATACCGAGGTACTTAATATTTCCCTTACTTAAAGTAAAATTCCTTTTAAGACGGCATCCCAGGACTAACGGGAACCAACAATTAGAGGCATCACCTGGGAGATTGTTAGAAGTGACTCTTGGGCTTGCCACCTTTATATTTAGCAGAACACAGTGGATTCTTTTACACATTAAAGATCAAGAAGGACAGGTTTGGTTCGCATACACCCAAGGATTAGATAAATAGTGCTTTGTAAGTGTTTTAGTTCGTTCTGTGTTGCTACAATATAATCGCCAGAGGCTACAAAAAGTTACAAAGTAATTTGTTTGGTTGCAAGTATGTGACTGTGTGGCCTCCTGGTGGAGAGGCAAAAAAGAAAACTAACCAGGTGAAGAGGTCAAATATGCAGGCTGACTTCCTTTTATAAGTACTTACTCTGATGGTACTAATCTAATCCCACAGGAGTCACCACAGCTAATTACAAGGTAGTTGCCACCTGCTTTGTCTCCACTGCAACGTTCTTTCATCTCAGGATCATCACATAGACAAGCTACTAACATGTCAGCTTTTGAGGACACAGACTCAGATCATAGCCAAGCCATACCAATAACTGCCCGTGTCCATGGTGCGCCTGAGATTACACGGACCATTCTATTACTCCGGGTATCTCCATCGCATTTGTATCCCAAAATCTCTTAATTATGGGAAATCAACAAAATCAAATTCCCAGTGTTTAAGCTCTTAAAGTGATCTATAGGAAATAGATTCGGAAGTCCCCGAGGAAGAATTCCAGCTACAGCATCACATGTGCAGGGTTAAACGGCCAGGGCTTCTATTCCACACAACATGGAGAAGAAAAATGTCCCAAGTAAAATCCCACATCCATTGGAAACCATGTCAGTTAGACAGCAACGTTAGTGTGTAATGCATTGCAAAAACAAGGCAGGGTGTAACCTAGACTTTGAAAAAGTGTGGTGAGACTTTGAGAATACAGAGCTGCCTCTGCACTCTCCTCAGTTTCTCAGCTTGCTCCAACCCTTAGTCATAGTCTCATTAGACCCCAAACTATTAATTTGTAAGTTATAATGGCAAAAAAAATCCCTAAAGGGATAAAAGCCCACTGAGATGATGAACATGGACACAGCCACTTACCGTTCAGTTTTTTCTTCTGGTTTTGCTTTGGAGCTGTTTTTAGACTTACAGAAGTAGTAGGAGTTTTACAAAAATTTGCTGACAGCTCTTTGTCAGTGTTCATGTCAAGATTCGACCTTGGGTATCTTTGGCGTCATAATCAAAGCAATTAAAACCCTACTTGCTAAACTGTGACCTTATTTAATGTCATCAATTTTCTTCTCTGCTTCATTATCCTGGCTCAGTATCTGGCCAAGGACCTCCCCCCCCCCATTTCATTTAGATCTATTTCTCCTTAGTTTTTTTCTGCTTCATGAGTCTTTGTCTCTGTGGCTTTGACACATCTGATGTACACTGAGAGCTTATTTTGTAGACTTGGTTTAAGTTTTTCTGCTATATTCTTATGATTTGTCTGATGTTGTACATGCTGGGCAGTAAAACATGTGTCCTTCCCAGTGCATCCTATAGAAGAGCTTCTGATGCCACTACAATGTCTATTATTGGTGATCTCAGTCATGATCACTGGCTGTAAATATTTGAGAGTAGTCAATTTGAAACTGCATACATCTTGATTCTCATCAAAATTCCACCCAATACTTATAGTAGCTTTGGTGGATTTTTTTTTTTTTTGACAAGGATGACTAATATAAGATTCATCTGTTTGGTGAAGTTACTTGATATCTTCCTGAACTGGTGAATGACTAACAGGGTGTGTGTGTGTGTGTGTGTGTGTGTGTGTGTGTGTGTGTGTGTGTGTAAGCTAGGGATTTGAGGAAGGAAGGAAGCTTTGTTCAAGCAATAAACAGTGAGCAGTGGAGAGAGGAAAGAAGATGCCCTGTCTGCAGGAAATTGCACATTTAAGTGCATCATTCAACTTCAGAACGTTCTTATCTCCAGTGGAGATTTCCAATCCAGAAATGTGTATCTACCAGCCAGCTCCTCTGCGATTACAAGACCTGGAGTAATCTGTGAGTAACCTTAGGTGCCATTTGAAGGGGAAACTACACAGCAATCCACATGCCAACTCTTCTGTTAGCAAAATCCATAAATCAAGAGTCAATTATTTATAATCAAGGAGATTTTCACCTGTAATTTTTCAATTGCCGCATTCTATAAATATTAAAGCCTTTTGGTAAATCGTGTGTTTTTGATGATGTGGGCCGGTGCGGGGGGGGGGGGGTGCTCCACAAAGACGTCCTTGGCCGGGTCTATTGTATATTGTGATGTTGACAATGTGCTGTTTCAAAAATATCATGGTGCTCACCTGTTTTGTTTTCTTCTTGAATCATGAATTGTGCTCTCTGTATATTTGAGAGAAACTTCCGAGGCACTAGAATTATAATGTCTGTGAACTCACAGCAGCAAGCCCTCCAGGTCCTCAATAAGCAGTAGCTCTCGTTGCCAGGGCTGCGAGAGGCCAATTGCTAGGCTGGCCACAGTTCTGCAAAGCCTCGACTGAAACAAATTTCACCTCTTTTGCAAAGCACCACAAGTTTCTACTAAGAATGAAATAACTACATCTTAAAATATCTCTCTTCGTAGCAACAGGGAGAACTCAGGAAAACAGAATCCACTTGGATGGACTTCTGAAAAACCAGCCAAAGATTTCCACCAGTGCATGGAGTGTTCGCACAAGTAGAAGTGCCTTAAATGGGGGAAAGAAGAGTGAGTTTGGTCAGGGATTAGCTTGTCCCGTTTGTACTCACACTTTCTGACTTCACAGAAACCTTTCACAACCAATAGTCTGTGAGCAATTGCGACAGCAGCAGCCATGGGAAGAGGCAGACATCAGATTGTACATGTCAGATGGGGCCTGGAAAAATTTCTCTTCATTTTAACCTGACTCAGAGCTCAACCAATACAGATTGCCCTTTGCTTGTGGGAATTTGTTGGGACTAATCAGCAGCAATTGTTTAACAACGTGCCCAAGGCAGTGAATAACAGATGGAACAAAGTAGGCTAACGGAAACTTTAAAAATAAGAATTAGACAAAGAGATGTCCACAGTGGGGCTTTGGAAATACCAACGCAAATGGGAATATAGAAAGCCACGTGCATACGCAGGGCTGTAGATGTGTTCCTGATGAGTGAAGAACGGAGACTACCCCAAGCTTCCTCTCCTGACTGATGGACTTGAGGTGTATAAACATGAAGCAAGCCAGGATGGCTGCTCTGAGGAACAAAAGCATCTCACTCACCTGGGAAAGTCTGCTCCAGCTCCAGAACAAGATGATAGTAGTTATTATTGTGAAAACACAGAGCCACATTAAGGTGTGAAACTCACTAGTTGGAGGAAGTTCACAGCCAAACTCAAGTTCAGAATAGCCCCTGACTACAGTGGTCCTGTATAAATCTTTAGTATCTCCAGGCAACAACAACTGTAGCCAGATGTGGAGTTAAGGTGTGCATAGCACTAGGAAATAGAGAGCTCGTGGGTGCAAAAGTGTAAATTTTAGATGGGGTGATAAACAGCTGAAGTGTGTGTCTGAATGCAAGTGAAATTACAAGAAACTTTAAATACTCAATGATAACTATAATAACTAAATTATCAGTACACGCTCCGTGATGACCACAAGACATCAATCTACAATGCATAGGTAAATGAGAAAGTAAAAAGAATGCAAGTTCAGCACCACAGAAACTGTCAAGTCAGAAGGGTAGACACAAAAGGAAGAAAGGAGTGAAGGTTCAACAATCAACTGGAAAGCGGTTAACAAAGCGGCAGGGGGAAGACTTTGCCTAGCATCAAACCTCAATGTAAATGAATGAAAGGCACAATCCAAAGACACAGAACTAATAAGAAATAAGGCCCAGGGCTGGAAAGATAGCTCACAACCCTCACCAAAAGAAACAGGCCCTACTAAATGTTGCTGACAGGAGACATACTTTAAGAACAACACATTGAATAGAACTGGGGGGGGGGGGTGGGGGGCGGGCTCTTGCAGACAGTAATCAAGAGAGAGCCAGGAATGACGTGTATCGAATAAAATATACTTGAAGCTTTTACAAGAGAGAAAGAAGGCCTGGATTCATGATAAGGATGTTAGTCATCCAGAGGATGTAATAGTTGTAAATATAGATGCAAGCAGCATCTGAGTACCTACATACTCAGGCACTAATCAGCATGAAGGAAGAAAAACTCAAGGGACTTTAATATCTCATTTTGAACAGTGTGTATTTTAACAAGACAGGAATAAGGAAGGAAAAATTGGACCAGAAATGTCTTCGTACAGACAAAAAGACCCTACAAAGATGTATGTGGTATTCTACTCCTCACTAACAGAATACATATTCTTTACAAGCATGTATGGAATGTCCATATGTAAGGCCACAAAACATGCATAAGCAAATTCAAAATTGACTCGTGTTGAGAATTATTCTCAACTACACTAGTTTGAAAGTACAAATCAATCATGAGAGAAGTATCAGAAGTTAAATATGTAAAATTCAACATGTTCCTCAATAACAAATGGAGAAAAGTGGAAAAATTAAAATTGTCTTTAGATAAATAACATCGGGGACCAAATACCCAGATCTGTATGAGGCAGCAAAAGTTATTCCCAGAAACCAAGTCCATGGTGGTTAATGCCTCAATTAACCGGTAAAGAGTCCAAAAAAAAAAAAATAGTCTAATTCTGTACCTCAAGGGATAGAAGAACATAAGTCAAAGGCAATGTTAGCAGAAGGAGGGAGTTAATAAACATAAGACTAGAAATAAATCAAGGACAGAAAAGGTGTTAAGAAGTCAAAGAAACCAAGAGCAGTTCTTTTAAGTCATACAACAATCCCATACATACTAAGGCCAGGATGCTCCCACACCTAAGTCCTTAAGTGGAAACACACAAAGACACTTTGGAAATAGAAAGTATCACAAGGGACTATTGTGAACAAGAACAGGCCAAAACATGTATAATGGAGGGTGAACATTTGTTTGATTTTTTTTTCTTCAAAAAAACAACATGGCTACTACTAAGATTGAATTGAGGAAAAGTTAAGATTTTAGATAGAATAGAAACAAAGAGATGGAAGAAGTAGCTGAAGTCATGCAATAAAGGGAAAACCAAGGTCACAAAGGATTTATCTCTAAATTCTATCAAGTAGCCAAAGGGGAATGTATTAAACCTTCCAAAAATAGAGCAAAAGGGAATGCCTCTCAACACATTTTATGTATCCACTGTCACCTTGACATCTGATCCAGACAGAGATACCACAAGCAAAGAAAATGGCAGGCCAGTGAATTTGATGAACAATGATGCAAAAATCCTTAATGTTAGCAACACAACTCTGTAATTCATTAAAAGTAGTCACTGTGGGGGTGCAAATTAATACAGCCATTATGGAAAACAGTTTGGAGGTTCCTCAAACATGAGAAAATAGAACTGCCATTTGACCCAGATATTTTTGCCCATACACCCAGACAACTCCATACCCTACCACAGAGATTATCTGCAGCCCCATATTTGTTGTAGGGGACAAGGGGAGGGACCAAAGTACTTGTCCACCAATAGAAGAATAGATAATAAGAACCTCATACGCACATAAAGTGTAATACTACTCAGCTCATGATATTTTCAGGAAATGGATGGACTTAGAACATATCCTATTAACATATCACTCAACCACAAGGAAAAAAATCCCACTGCCAGCCTGGGTCAGCTTTCCTATCAAGATATCCAGGCACTGCCTGGGATGGACCGGAAGCTATGAAACTTAGCCAGGTGGGCAGGTTAGACAGGATCTCAGTTGGCATGAGTATAGAAGAAAGCTTTCTCTAGAGACTATTTTCAGCGAAATGGCTGTCTTTATTGGGAGTGTGGGGAACAAGGGTATGTAAACCTTGGGGAATGGTTAGGGGTTTTCAGGGTGAGTGTTCATTGGCTGGGGCAGAGATGCTGGGGCATGCTTCATTTTCATGAAGAGGAATTCCCCAGGTCTGGCCACCAGGCTTCATCACCATCTCAAGGGAAGCATCAGTGGGGGTCAAAAGGTTTTCATTCTCTAGGACATACCCAGAGCAAGGAGGAAGATGTCCTGCTCCTGCCGGTCTCAGGTTGAGATTTTCAGAGTTCGGACATACCTCAACTTCACTCTTGCTCAAGACTGGCTCCTGTCTCATGGCTTTCCGGCCCCACATCCCACATGTTCTCCCTCATAAGCAGACCATAGTCTACAATTTATTCATGTACATATGTAAGGAGATGTGTGGCCAGGTATAACATAGCATGTTGCAAAGAGAACAGGAAAGGGTGGTGAGGAAGGACAGGGTGCAGATGGAGGGCACGTGACTTGGGGAAAAGGGATATAAAGTCTTTCTAACTCGGCAAAGAATTGGTTTCCTTTTTGTGATGAATACTTGTATACAAATGGAATTGGTAGTGAGAGAGTCAAATCCAGAGCAATGTTCCATGACTTCAGGATAGCTGTTCTACTTGTATCCAAGCTCACTGACACAGATGCTTTGGGTCTGGACAAGTACTCAATTAAAAGCTGATCTACCTGTGTGATTTTTTTTCTAAAGCTTTTTGTAATAAAGTGATTTATAGCCGGGTGTGGTGGCGCATGCCTTTAATCCCAGCACTCAGGAGGCAGAGGCAGGCGGATTTCTGAGTTCGAGGCCAGCCTGGTCTACAAAGTGAGTTCCAGGACAGCCAGGGCTATACAGAGAAACACTGTCTTGAAAGACCACCAAAAATAAAAAGTAATTTATATTAAACACACACACACTACCAGGTGGGGCTGATTTCTCCTAGACATACACATGCTATTTAGCATAAGCAAATTAGTCAATACACATACATGATATTAGCAGAATTATTTTTAAACCATGTTAACTACCTCAGTTAACATAGAAAAAGAAACTGGCAAAAAAGTTCAGTAACATCAAGAAAAGTTCCTCAATATGAGGAAGAGTGTCTGCTCAAAGTCTGCAAAATAACTTCTAATCAGGCAAGAAAAGGAAACAGGAGTTTTCAAACTGGAAAGGCAATATTGAAGTTAGTGTGTGAAGATGCCAGGATCTGATGCATAAAAACTCCCAAACACACATACATGCACATGTACGTGCACATACATATACATGCACTATTACACACATGTGCACACATACATCCAAACACACACATACACACACCTAACTATTTACTACAACTAGTAAATGAACCAGGTAGATATGTGGGACATAAAATAACTTACAAAAGCAGTGGCATTTTTATACACAAACAACAACCTGGCTAAAAGGCAAATTTTAAATTAGTTTACTCTTGCTTTTGGAGATTATATCTTGAGATTATTTTTGAGACCCTGCCAAAAGCTTTAGTCTATAAAAGCACAATTTAAAAAACTGCATGAAATTAAAAAACTTCTTCATACAAGAAAACAATATGAGGAGACAACCTACCAATTGGGAGACATGTTTACAAGACACATATACAATAAAGGGTTAATATCCAGACTTTATTTTTAAAAACTATATAGTTGGTCAGGGAAAATTTGTTTTAAAGTAGTTCCTACAAATTTATTTATTTATCTATTTTACAAAATAGACATAAAACTAGTAAATATGTTTATGGTAAGGTGATCAACATTATCAATCATCAGGAAAATGCAGCTGAAAGCCGTTATGAACAATGGCTTTGCGCCTCACACCTGACAGATGTTATGGCAGTGTTAAGCTGAACCACAGAATTAGGGTGGTGGCTGTCAACGAAAATAAGAGATAACGAATTGTTATTCCATCTATAGGTATGTGCACATATGTGCATGTGTGCATATTACTCAACATAAATACAACCTTCTCAGTTCATATAATGTTACTTATATGTATATATTTTCATGCCTGGCCATTTGTTGTTTCATAAACACTGGTGCGCCCTTCCCTGGAGAAGACTATTTCTCCTGCTCTCAGGAACAAGTGGGCGTGCATGGAAAGGGGGAAATGTAAGGAAGATATTATATAATTATATTATAATTTCAAAAAAAAGTAAAAAAGAGTTAATAAGCTGCACAGAAAGTAATCCTAGCAGGCAGTTGATAGGGATGTAAATGGTGTATCCATTATAGAAAACAGTATAGAGTTTCCCATAGAATTAATACACTGAGTAATGAATCAGCTATTGGTAACCTTACTATATACTCAAAGAAAAAAAATCACCACCTCTAAAAGAAATCTGTCTGCCCATGTGATTATATCTGGCATCATTGTGGCTTCATTTACAAGAAGTGATAATTGTAAACAACCCTACTGTCTATAAATGCATGAGTGAATAAATAATGTGGGGAAGGCCAGGGCCAAGAAGTGGGAGTGGGCGGGTAGGGGAGTAGGGCAGGGGTGGGGGGGGAGGGTATAGGGAACTTTCGGGATAGCATTTGAAATGTAAATAAAGAAAATATCTAATAAAAAATGTTAACAGTAGTGTGTGTGGGTGTGTGTGTGTGTGTGTGTGTGTGTGTGTAGTTTCCCTTTGTGTAGTTTGGTATTAACCAGTCAGAATTTATCGAAAGGAAATTTTCAGAAAAAAAAAAAACTTCATAACTGTCTGAATTGTCTGCTGTGCTAAGTAGATGCTGGAGTTTTATCCCATTTCTCTGTGTAGCAAGAACACAACTTAACATGTTGTCCACAATATCTATGTAGTTCACACGATCTGCCTATTAGGCACTTAGTGGCCATCTCATAACTGGTAGTCCTACATACAATGGTCATACAGTGTATGCGTATAATCCACACCTACTAAGAACTACTATACATGGTTCTTAGCACTATTGTGGTTTCGGGTACTGAAGGTGGTCTTGGAATGTACCCTTAGCAGTTGAGGGGTGGGTATATATATATATATATATATATACATACATGTGTGTGCATACAATGAATATTACTTGGCAAGATATCCTTCCATTTGTAATAATATTGTTGAACCCAGAGGATATTATGCAGAATAAAAGAAGCCAGACTCCAAAAGGAGAAGGCCTTATTTTTAATGCATGTTTACATACACATGGATGTTGCAGAATTTCAAAAGTAAGGTGCCAAATACATAGAGATATAGAATTAAAGAGTGGTTACTAGAGGTGGAAGGCAGTGGAGAAATGTGGAGATGTATAGGATGTATAAGGATCACAAATAGAGAGCACTCCTGATGGCCAGACTCAATGATACTTTAGTGTTCTCAGAATTTTATTTAAAGGAACTCTTTAAATAAAGTTCTTGTGTGTTCTTGCCACACAAAAACAGAACTATGATAGCCAGTTCTTCCTGCTGTGATCAAATTTTACAAACCAAGCCAAAATTAAATCTAGATAGTTATTTTGCAGCTATAAAAGAACTAATTCTCAAACTATTTCGAAAGATGAAAGGTCCAGAATAGCCAACCCATGATTGATACTCAATATGGATATTGAAGGGCTACAAAGTCAAGGAACCCACAATACCTGACTTGAAGAGCTGAAATTATCATACAAGAATCCATACAACATGGGGCTGGCAAAGGAATAAAGGGATAAATAGAATGTAACAAAAAAAGCCATAAATAGAGCCACATAAATACATTCAACTGGTCTCTGAACAAAAAGGGGGCAAAGGTAGGCTAGTGGAGAAGGGATGATGTTTGCAATAAGTGGTATTTAAATAGCAGGACATTCAAGTGAAAATAGCTGAATCTGATCAAGGCCCCCAGTCTTCTCATAAAAATGAACTCCAGAGTGATCATCAGCATTTTCTGCTGCTGTGTCCCCATAGCACAGACTAGATTAAATTATAAACCATGGCAGTACCTTCAATGTGCTGGTTTGGAAGCTGAGAAGCCTGAGAGTATGTCACTGTGGTCTTGGGAGGGTCTTCGTGTGAGTCAGGCTTGGCAGGAAACAAGTCAGAGGAACTGGGAGCACCCTCTTATCAGGAACCCACTCCTATGAACAGCACCATCTATTCATTAAGGCACCTTGTGACCGAATCACCATTGAAAGATGCTGCCTTAAGGACAGCAGTGAAGTGTTAACATGAATTTTAGGATATCCAAAGCAGGGCAATTCCCTAAATGTAAATTGAACAACTATAACCACTTAGAAGGAGTCACAAGAGAAAGTCTATGTGACCCAGGGGATAGTGACCATTGCTCATATATAATGTCAAAATATGAGTCGGGAAAGATAGCTGATAAGCTGAACTTTACTAAAATGGAAACTTCCTGCTTTGTGAGAGACAGTGTCAAGAGAATGAGGCAATAAGCCACATTAGGGGAGGAAATATCTGATAATGAAGTGTGGTCTAGCCCTGTGTCGTGGTGCAAACATGTAAAATTGAGGATCTTTAATTTGAGGACAACTGGACCACACAGCAAGTTCCTGACTCAAGAAAAAGAAAAAGTAGAAGAGGAAAAGGAGGAAACAGGAAGAGAGAAAAAGAAACAGGAGGAGGAAGGGGAGAATTGCTGTCTAAAATATACAAATTCTTAAAACTCAACAATAAGAAATAATATTTTTTTAAATGGGCAACAAACCTGAACAAATCCCTCACCAAAGATACACAGAAGTAAATTGTGCATCTAAGATGGATTGACTATCATTTGTTGTTATAAAACTGCAAATTAAAACAACAGGATCCTAAGATTCACTGTTAGAATAGCTCAAATAAAACATCTCAAGGTCAATGCTAAACACCAGTGATACTAGGAACCATTAGCCCTCATCCGTCAATGGTGTGAATACAAAATGGCATGGCCCCACTGAGGGACCTCTGAGCAGTTCTAAGCAAAACTGAAAATATTCATCACAAGTAATTGTGGAAATTGTAAGCTCTTATTAGTTACTTGCCACTGTAACAAAAACACCCGGCTGATAAGAGACAGGGGGCTCATAGTTTAAGAAAGCGCAATGCATCACTGTAGTGTGGACATGACAGAGTGGGTGAGTGACTGTAAGAATGTGCAGCCACTGCTCTTCACATAGTGGCTGACCGTGGCACAGAAAGAACTAGACTAGACCTGGAGGGAGATACAGCTTTCAAAGGCCTGCCCTTAATGGCCTACATGCTCCAGCTAGACGCCATGTCCCAGAGCCTTCCCATTTGGGGAGCAGTTGTTCAAACACATGAGCCTGTGGGGTACATTTCAAAGCCAACCCACAACACCACCTTAGAGGTTTCCTAAATGAGTCAATCACCAATCCCAACACCAAACCTTCACCAGAAGGTTTGAAGACAGCTTTATTCAAAACTGTCAACATGTAGAAGCAATCGCGGTGGTCTTCTGTACAGGTGAAGTGGATAAATAAACTGTGGCACATCCAGACAGTGGAACATTATTCTGTACCTAAAACAATTGAGTGATGAAATAGTGGGAAGACATACAGGAAACTCAACTATGTTCCCAAGTGAAAGCAGGCGGCCTGAGAGAGCCGCGCAGGACCCTCTTGAAGAGGCAAAGCTACACAGACAGTAAAAACATTAGTGGTTGTCAGAGGCGCATGGAAGAATTTTAAGGCAGAGAATCTAGTTTGCTCGATGCAATAATGGTGATTCGTGTCATTACACATTTGTCTAAATCCGAGGGATGTACAGTACCGAGAGTGAACTCAGATGTAATAAACACTAGGCTGCATTAGGATGTGTCAATGTAGGTTCATCGAATGCTGGAAATAGACTCTTCTGGTATAAGACGTCTACTGTGAAGGAAGACTCACATATCAGAGGAAAGAGCCTATGTGGGAATTCTCTTCTCCTTTTATTCATTTTTTTCTCCCATCTAAACAGCTCTGAAAATTAAGGTCTACCACAGAAAAATAATGTCAATTGACCTGCTAGCATGGAAGGGGGAGATCTCACCCACAGACAAGGAACTATAGATTACTAAGGAATGCTGAGAGAGGAAGAGCTTCCTAACTGGTTATCCAATACCAAACGGTCTGCCCTAAAATCATATGCATATAGATAACACTAAAGAGACCAAGCAGGTTGCATTTATATATTTAGACATATAACAATTAAAGGAAAAGAGCCAGTGTTTGAGAGGAAGCAAGGGGGAGTTCTCAGAAGACACTGGAAGGAAAAGGGGGAAGGGAAAATGAATATATTTTAATTTTTAAAATTAATAAAAATAAAATAAGTTTTATTACTTTTTGAGATTCTGTGGTTGTGGGAAGGACTGAACTAGCCAAAAGCAACTTGAAAAGTAAAAAGTTGGAGAACTCACATTTCCTAATTTGAAAATTTACTACAAAGCGATAGTAGTCAGCACTGTGGTACTGACAAAATTGTAGGCATACACTCAATGCAATGTAATTGAGAGTCCATAAATAAGTTCATAGGTAAAATGAATTGACTTTGTTAAAAGCATAAAGGACAGTATAAAGAAAAGCCTTTGGAAGGAATGGAACTGGAATGGCTGAATACTGAAAGTGGGTGAATGAAACCAAACCTAGCATCAGATTTGATAACCACCTCAGAATTAATCAGACTTGAATAAAAAAGCCAGGAAGATAAAAGTCTTTGAAAAAATACATGATTACAAATCTTGGTGGACCAATAATTTCTTAGGTAGCACCTGTGTTAGTTACTCTTCCATTACCAAAACCAAATTGGGGATGAAAGAGTTAATCTGGCTTAAACTTCTAGATCAAAATCTATCATCAAAGAAAATCAGGGCAGCAACTCAAAGCAGGAGCCATGGTGGAACTATGTGTATTGGCTCCCCCTCTAGGTTGTTCTCAGGCTCATATTTAGCTAGCTTGCTTGGAACCACCTGCCTAGGGATGGTATCGCCCACAGTGGGCTAGGTCCTCCCACATCAATTAGCAATCAAAAGCAATGCCCACAGATGTGCCCATAAGCCAATCTGATCCAGTCAACTCTTCAACTGAAGTTTTCTTTAGATGACTCTAGACTGTGTCAAGTTGACAATCAAGGCTAACAAGGGCAACATCAAAGCACAAGTAAGGTAAAAAGTGGTTAATTGTGCTTTACCAAAATGGAAAGTAATTCTGTTTTAGAGGATACTATCAAGACAACCTTACAGAATTGGAAAATGTTTCTAAGTTCTATCACTAAGAAGGGACTAGTATCCACAATATGAAAAAAAAAAAATTTACCATTCAATTTTAGACAATCCCCAACAGGAATAAATTTTAGGGTAGATATTTAAATATATCTATATTTAAATGAGACTATATCTCATTCCTCCCCACAAAGCTCAGACATCATTGCATAAGAATGGCAACAACACTGTAAGATAGGTGGGAGAAGTCTGTAACAAACAGTGTTTTCCAGACATGATAACACATTTCCACACATGACCTCGCATCTCCCAGGACAGCTGGAAGCACTGAAATGGAATCAGAGCATTTATAAAGAGTACATGAAGTTGGAAGGGAAGAGCGTGATGGTGGGAGGTGGGTATCACAGAGGTCAGAGGACAAGGAGTGGGGACGGAGCTGATCAAAGAAAAATTAAATACCATGGGCTGCCAGGAAAAGACAACTCAATGCCTTGTGATAGGATTTCTCAACCACTGGGGTGGCTGTGATCAAACCACCATCCCAAGTGCTCTGAGGAGGCAGAGGGACTGGAATCCTTTTGTATGGTGTATCTCACATCTCTTTGTGTATTAAAAGTAGGAAGATCCAACGCCAGAGAATTTTCAGTTCTGAGTACAGCTAAGATATTATATCTAAACTCATCTGAAAGGACAAGTCATAGTTACTGAGAAAGTTAAAAAAAAAGAAGCATAATTGTACACAAACTGATGCATGGATAAAGAAAATGTATAATATACTGTAGTAGTGAATTGTTAATCTACACTGAGCTCTTTGTGGGTTGTTTGCTCTCTGGATTCAAGAAGGAAAGAAACACACACACACACACAGAGAGAGAGAGAGAGAGAGCGCACTTAATTTTTAATATGCCTTACTAGCTCAATGGCTGGGTACTTCCTGAACCTACCCATGGCTAGCACACATACTCCTCCTCTCTGATAATCCTTAATTAACACCTTTTAAATCTATATTTTATCTTTGATGCCCCAGACCCAGTCAGGGGAGTGGCCTCTGTGGCCACTTACCCTGATTCTTACATGTTGGCAGGATCTTAAGTTTGCTCTCCCTGCTATCCTGTCATGGTGGTTCTGTCTCTTCCTTTTCTCCCCTCCCCCCAACCAGTGCAATCTAAAAGTCCCACCACCATCTCCCTGCCCAGCCATTGGCTGTATGACAATTCTTTACTATCATTCAAAGCCAGCTGGGGGCAGGGGCCCTCAATGTCTGGAAGCTCAGCTTTTGGGAGCTGAATTAAGAGGAAGCATTAGAACCGATCCACAACAATATCCATCCAGTGGAAGACCAATCAGCCATGAAGAGTGCATTTATCATACCAGGCAAACCCTGGATACATTATGCTAAATGAAAGAAACTGGATGGAGAAATTTACATATCACATGGCTAAATTTTCATGAAGTAATCAGAATATGGGACATACACAGAGATCTATAGTTGCCAGAGGCTTAGGGGAAAGAGGATAGACAGTGACTGCTAACAATATAGGGTTTCTATAGGGGATAGTGACATGCTCCAGAATTAGGTAAACACTGCCATATCCTTGTGACTATTATAGAAACCACCCAATTACACTTTATTTTTTTAAGTGTGTGCTTGAATGGGGCTGGGGTGAGGTAGTGTTTACCTGTGGATGCTCAAATGGAGACTACAGATTGGTGTGAAGCATCTTCTATCTCCACCTTTCTTTTGTTCTCTTCTCTCTCTCTCTCTCCTTCCATTTATTTATTTATTTATTTATTTATTTATTTATTTATTTGAAACAGCATTTCTTATTGACCTGGAGCTAACCTATTTGGCTAGTCTGATTGAACAGCATGCCCCTGAGATTCTCCCGTCCACCCTTCATTGTTGGAGCTGTAGGTGGGTACTGACATAGCCAGCTTTCAGGCAGATTCTCGGGATCTGAACTCAGGTCATGCCTGACTGACTGAGTCATGCCCCTAAGCCCACATGTTTTACTGAATTGAAGTTTATTATTTGTGAATTATATATTGAGTTTAAAATTGACTGGAAAATATCTATTGCACAAGAGAATGAAAGTTCCATATAATCAGGATCCACTGAGACTACACAATGGTTGCTAATGTTCTTTCTCATAAAGCACCTTCTAACCACTATCTTCTCATGTTTATGTGACTCTAATTCAGGGATGTAGGGTGCCAGGTAGACCTCCTACAGTGAATAGCACTGATGGGACAGTACGCTAAGTATGAAAGCACCATATGATTGCTGTGCTGGTCTTTGGATAACTTGATCCTCACTGTCAGAGATCAGATGACTCTTTATAAGGTAGAGATTATTTAATAGTAAAGAATGAAGAGAAGGATCATTTGCACTTTGCCCTGAAGATATAATATGAACTGTGTCTACTATCCACTTATACTGAAATGCCTTCGTTAGGGTTTCATTGCTGTAAAGGGACAACATGACCAAGATAACTCTAATAAAGGAAAACATTTCACTGGAGCTGATTTACAGTTTCAGAAGTTCAGTCCATTCTCAGCATGATAGGAAGTATGGCAGCATCCATGGAGACATAGTACTGGAAGAACTGAGAGTTCTATATCTTGATCTAAAGATAGACAGGAGGAGAATGTCTTCCATAAGCAGCCAAATGGAAGGTCTGGATCACACTGGCCAGACTGGATCACATTGGCCAGACTTGAGCCTATATATGAGACCTCAAAGACATATCCACAGTGACACACTTCCTCTAACAAAGCTAATATCCGTTCTTTTTATTTAAGGCTTTCTTAAACAATATACCAAAACCTACTTCTAATGATATACATGGCCATATAAAATTTTATTGTTGGGAAAGTTTTTATTAATCAATACTATCTTATACATGATTTGTAAAGTGAAGTGCTGGCTTTCCCAGAGATAAGGTCATGGTTAGTGACTCCATCTCAAGGGATGGTTTCTTACCTATTATTCTCACTTAAGATCTTAGCCTAGGCTATCAGAAACACCTCATAAGGCTACACCTCCTTCAATAAGGCCATACCGCCTAATAGTGCCACTTCCTATGAGCTAAGCATATTCAAACCACACCAGATCTGCATCTGTTCTATTTCTGCCTACATGTATACATGCACATCTATTACATGAAAATGTTTTTTTACACGAGAAGTGTTAGAGTAGAGTGGTTGCAAAGTAGTCTAGAGCCAGCCTGCCTGACCACAACTCCACTACATACCGAACATCATAACTCTGAACAAATTTTTGACATTCAAAAGCCAAAGGTTTCCATGTCTGAATGATGAGATAATGATAGCACCTACTGATGGAGTTGTAAAGATTAAATAAGATATATGAAACATTTTAACTGAGCCTGGCACATGGGGACCGAGTTCATCCTCTCAGCAGCCTTGGAAGAAGGCAGGTGCAATGGTGTGCACCTGCAATGCCAGCAGAAGAGGAGGAGATAGGAGACTCCCTGGAGCTCACTAGCCTGCCAGCCTGGATGAATCCATGAGCCTTAAGTTCACTGTAGGTCTCAACTCAAAAAATAAGATGGAGAATGATAGAAGACACTTGATATAGACACCTAGCCTCTAAATATATACCCACATGTGTGTGCACATGCACACACAAACGCACACACACCTATACTCAAACTATACAACACACACACACACACGGAATTAAAACTTGTTTAAAAATATTTCAGTTAATTATAATAACTCATAGTTCTTTAAATAAATTATTTTATATAATAATGATTAAAAATATTGATTACAAAGTTGAAAATTTTTTCAATAGGATTCTGATATAATATCCTTAATTAACCAGTTAGTCACTTACTGTCTGTGTGCCTTTGGAAGAATGGCTTAAGCCTTTCTTCAGCTTGGTTCATTCATGTATGAAATGAGAACAGTTAGAGCCCCGACTTCAACGTGCTGTGAGCCAAGTTAGATTAATGCATAAAAAACACTCAATGCAGTGTCAGCCCCATGATAAATATCTACTACATGATCTCCATTGTTAGTAACTGCACTTATACAATGCTGGTAATCTTAATAAGAAGAAACTTTAATAAGCATGTATCATAGCTTCATCAGTTTTCTGAGAGCCCTTCTTCTTCCCCTGAGACCAAGATCATTCTTTACCAAGTGTGCCTCCTGCCATCCATCTGGCTATTTTCTCATTCCCAGCTGCTAACTTGACACACTCTGCCAGGTCTTTATTTGTCAACAGTCTTGTGGACATCCTCAGCCATCCCCCACTACTGCTGCCCTTAGCCTCTTACAAAGCATGCAGATTCCCCGAGGTCTGTGGTTTCACTTAACAAGTGAACTGCCCTAGATGTATATCCAGCTCTTAGGAGTTCACAGATATGACTCAATCACCCAGGACCCAAGCAGACTGAGAACTTTGTAGCTATTCTTTGGCTACTTTGTGAGGTCTTCTTTATTCTACCCTTCTCCACACCTTTTCTTCCACCCTTTCAACCCCCTAACACGAGATAGGAGAGAAAAATGAATAGAGCGGAAGGGCAGGTGAAGTTATTGTTAGACCACTTCCTGCTAATTAGGGGCAAGTTTGATCTTCCCCATCAGAATATCTAATTTCTTCTTCTTATTTTTTTTCTTTGTGCATGACTTCTTAACAAACCACAACCAACAGCAACAATGTAGTCAGTTGCTGTGGGCAATCCAAAGCAGCCCCATATGCCACACCTGGGATTAAAACAAAAACATATTCTTGTAATAATATTTCTGTGTTTTAAAGAACTTATCTTCACTACAGAACTTAGTTGGATGAGCATAGGTGAATGAGAATTTTTAGTGGCTAGGGTGCCTCTGGGGATGTTTTATTTTTAAACGGCTTTTTTCCTGCCATGTGTTGTTTTTATATTTTTGTATTGAAGTGATTCCAGCTGTCCCAGCCGAAACCAAGTCTCCAATGATACTGATATTGAACATGACAACAGTCAGGGCTCATTTTACCTCTTCACTATTTTCTTCTCATCCTCTCAAGGTATATTGGAAGGAGAGCATCAAACATCACATGTGGCCAAATTCAACAGGACAAGATGTTAAATCGGTCATTGCAATCAAGAGAAGCAAAGATCATAAAAACTTAAATGAACTTCTATCATAAGCAAATAAATCAGAAACCCTGACCCCCAAATAATCCAGTCATCAGTGTAAAATTTTGAGTATCACGTTTTAAAAGTCTGATGGCATCAGCTGCCACAGTTTATTCTGTTCGCTATACTGTGCATGGTTTTAGTACATGATTTCTCTCATTAATTGACAAGTGCAAACACCTGGCTGGACCTGGTAGCACATTTGACATTGCCACCAGGTTAATTGATTTTTAAATCCTGAACCCAAGGACTTTATCAGTGTCGATACAAAAACCCCTGTTGCTGAAGCAATCTACAAACTTAAGACTGTCCTGAGACAGAGGTAAGATGGTGACATTTATGCAGACATAGGCAAAAAGATACAGGAATATATGACAGAGTTGATCTATATGAATTTTTCGTATTGTAAAAATACTAGAAAAAAAAGTCTGTCTGCATCATGAGTATAGAAATAGTAGGAGAGAGAGATAACTGTTGCTCTTCCCGATTCCACCTATTTACATACAGCAAAATACAACGTTGCAGCAGGAAGGGCTTCAGTTTGCCCTTTTGTTTCTTTCCACTCAGCCTTTTAAGCCTGTCACTGCAGCTCATGGGAATGTCTCCTGCCAGCCTCTGGCAAGGCTCGATTGAGCCTCTTGTGTACCATGCTGTCTCTGGTGGCTAAAGAATGCTGACGCTACTCATTCTGGCTAGTGACTTCCCTTCATCGCTTTCTGCTTTATTAAAATTTGAACACGAAACTGAAAGCTGTACCTAGAATCTGGCATGCAGCCAAGAGGTGAATCTCTGCATTGGACGACCTACTTCCCTGGCTGGAGTGGGCTGTGGGTTCCCAGTTCTAACATCCTCTATGAAAGATTGTAATAGTTTCCCTATAATCAGTTAACAGGCGAGGAAGGAGGAGATGTTTGCTTCAGTGGGGTAGCTACTGGTAAAAAGCTCACGCTCCTTTCTAGGGGCCACACCCAAAAAATGGCTCATAAGAAAGTAGAAATGAAGCTATTTGAAGAAGGTGGTTATTGGTGAGAGTGGGAGAGGGACAAGAGAGGGCTGATAGAGGGGTGAGACTATGATGGGAATACATTGTAATTACTTTTGAAAATATCAGAAAAACCATTAATACATAAAATTAACATATGCCAATAAAACAATTACAACCACAATAATAAATTGTAACATTTTACTCTCATAATAACTAATATACATCCATACTTTACCCTAAGCTACCCTAGCATATGTACTATATTTGGAAATAGAAATACTGATAATAAGAAACCTAAATGATGTGCTTTCTTTTCATTGCTGCCATCGTTTCCAATGAGATACAAGGGTTGCTTACATCATCATATGATTGTGGTGAACAGATTATTAGACCTCAAAATAGACTGAGAAGACAGGGAACAGAGTGATTTCCAAAGACTGAGATCCAGCAAAGCCAAATGATAGGTCAGGATACAACACCAAGGCTGAAATGTAGTGGACCTGAAATTTTGTGCCAAAAATTAAGTTAAATCAATTTGGACTGAGGCTGTAGTTCAGTGGTAGGGTGTGTAAGGAGCATACACAGGGCTTTGAGGTTGATTCTCTTTGCTTGTACACACACACACACACACACACACACTCCTCAGGCAAGCACACAAAATCCCCAATAAAACTAAACAAATACCAGAGACCCAGAAATTACACAGAAATTTAATATGATTTTTAAATAATTCTAATTTACAATCTGAAGATTCTTACAGCTTTATAAAAATCTTTCTGTAATTGATTTCTAACTTGATTCCTAAGCATATTTTATGCAAATTATACTTCTTTTTATTTATTAGGGAATGTTTTATGGTCTAGTGTGGTAAAAATGTCATATGAGCCAGAGAAGAAAATGTATATTCTGCAATTATTTGATGGAATATTCTATAAATATCAAGTTGATTGATGGTCCTATTCAAATCAGTCATATTCTGTCTGATTTCCTCTGTCTTATGTGATTTCCTCTATTTCCCTTTATAGTCCTAAAAGTTTTGCCTTTTTTTTTTGCCTTATTACTAGGTGAATACAACATACTTCTTAGGGAATTTGTCCACTTACTGTTTTGAGATGTCCTTATAATATTGAATAAATTTTCTTGCACTAAAGACAAATGCATTTGAAATTAGCAATCACTTCTGTTTCCTTGATTGCGTGAATGTGAGTTATCTTTTTCTATCCCTGTACTTTTAGCCTATATGAGTTGTCATATTTAAAGATAGCTTCTGGTAGACAATGCATATTTGGATTTTGCTTTTTAAACCAACCCAATTTAGTTAGTAAATTTTGTGTATTCACATATCCTGATTATTGATATAGTTATATTACTATCTTCTGAGCCTGTCAGTATTTTATTGCAAGCATGTGACATGCTTTAATCATATTATTTGCATCTCATTACTTATTCCATGGATCCCCTTCCTTTCCCTGGTGTTCTAGACATTTTTTTCATGCCATAGATACATAAAAATTTGCACAGGCATATAAAACATAGATTCCACAAATAAAAAAATACATGGACTATTCAGTTTGACTCTGTTTTTACTTTGCTTATCATAATAATCCTTAGTTGCATTTTCCTGCAAACAACTTAATTTCATTCTTCTTTATGGATGAAAAATTCCATTAGATACCATATTTTTGTCCATTTCTCTCTCATCAGACATTCAGAATGGTTCTATAACTTAGATGTTACGAGCAGTGCTATAACGTGCATCAAAGTTCAAGTGCTGTTGTGATATGCTCATTAGAGTCCTCTGGGTGAGTGATCAGGAAATCTGGGTCACATGGTAGATATATTTTGGGGTTTGGGGGGACCACTGTAATGAGTTCACAGTGGTTGGACTGATTCACATCCCCTTTTCATTAGCCTCCTTATTGTCTGTGACTCATTGCCATGTAGTGTTTTGAGTTTCTGGTGTGCTCTAGACAATATCAACCCTCAGTCCTGTATACAGTTAGCACAGACTCTATCCCATTGAAGTTTATATCTTCACCCAATGGTTTCCTTTGCTGTGCAAAAGCCTTTTACTTTAATGCTGTCTGATTTCTCAATTATTAGTATTATTCCCAGAATCCTTTTTTGAAAGTCCTTACCTAATGACTATATGTTGAAGTACTTTTTGCTCTATTTTTCTCTAATAGTTGCAGAGTTTCAGATTTTACATGAAGGATTTTGATTTTTCAGAGCTGATTTTTGTACAGGATGAGAGATACGGATCTGGTTTCATCATTTTCTTTGTGGATAACCAGTTTCCCTGGTACCATTTACTGAAGAGGCCATCTTTCTCCAATGAGTGCTTTTGGAACCTTAATCAAGAATTAAGTAGATGTAGCCATGTGGACCTGTATATGTATGTGTTCTTTATTTTATACTATTCTATATGTCTATTCTTGTACTCTGGCTCTGTAGTATGATTTGAAAGCAGACATCCTGCCAACTCCTGCTCTGTTCTTTTGCTCAAGGTAGCTTCGACTCCCTTGGGAATTCTGTACTTTTATACTGTGAGGTATTGTCGAGGATATTATGCATAGGATTGTTTTCCTAATTCCTTTTTAGTATGTTTGCTACTGCCTGCTATGTAGCAAGGCTACTAGCCTCTTTATGCTGTTTTTTGCTTGTTTGTTTGTTTGTTTGTTTTTGTTTGTTTGGGCTTTTTGTGCGTTCTGCCAAACTTCTGGAAATATTTATCAGTTTTAAGAGTTCTGCAGTGGAACATATCAGTTCTGCAGGGTCATATCATTTACAAGCCAGAATACCTTGACTCCTCCCTCTCCTCTTTGCATTCTTTTTATTTATTCATTCTCTTCTTTTGTTGCTTTAAGGATTCAAGTACTATTTTGAATAACAGTGAAGAACATGGGTACCCTTGTCTTATTCCTAAGTTGGAAATGCTTTGAGATTTTCCTCCACTTGATATAATGTTTGCTGAAGGTTTGTAGTATATGATTGTTGTTATTTGAACTTGGTTTCTTTTCCTACTCCTACTTTCTCTAAAGCTTTTATTACAAAGTGATATTGGATTTTTGTCAAAGCCTTTTCCTCATTTATTAGAATGATTGTGTAATTTCTGAAATGAAGCCAATTTGATCATGGGAAATAGTACATTAGATGGATGGTTGGATTTGATTTGCAAATAGTCAGTTGAGAAATTGCATCTATGTTAGTAAGGGAGGCTGGCCAATAACTTTCTTTTTTGCCTTTGTCTGGTTTCTGTAGTAGATAAAGGCAATGAAGTTCTTAGTAAAAGGTGTGCCTTAACTCCTACCATTTGTTGATTTTATAATATTTGGAAATCTCTCTACCTCTCATCTGTTTAATTATTATTCTAATGAAATTGATTATTTCCTGTAGCTTCACAGTCACAATTAGATTTATTATATTGCTCTCAGGGGAGTTTCAGACTGAAATGTAATAATTTAAAACATACCACAATTTCAAATTTAACATCTTAACTATTATCCACTCTCAAACTCTCCAATTTTACTATACCTTTTTTAAAATAATTATTTCACTAACTTACTAGTTACTGATGAGAAGACTTGGAGGAGACAGATTGACTGTCCTATACCAAGATAGCATAGGTAAGAAATGGAGATGGGGATATACCTAAATATGTGGTAATAAAATACTTTAAACAATAATGTCATGAATAACCATGTTGAAAATGAATGAACAATATGTTCAGTTTTAAAATCCTGTTAAAAGAACATAATATTAAATGAGATAGAAATAGTGTTTTTTTAATTTGAAAAAAACAAAAACAAAAACAATGTAAGTGTATGAACTTCGAAGCAGGGACAGGATCAAGACACTTTGGGCCAGAAGTGGGTTTTAACAACAGATGAACAAAGCTTTCAAGCCTTTGGAAAGTACCCCAGGAGCTGAAGGTGTCTGCAACCCTAAAAGAGGAACAACAATATTAACTAACCAGAACCTCCAGAACTCGTGACTCTAGCAGCATATGTAGCAGAAGATGGCCTAGTCAGCCATCATTGGGAAGAGAGACCCCTTGGTATTGCAAACTTTATATGCCCCAATACAGGGGAACTCCAGGGCCAAGAAGAGGGAATGGGTGGGTAGAGAGCAGGGCGGGGGGAGGGCATAGTGAACTTTTGGGATAGCATTTGAAATGTAAATCAAGAAAATATCTAATAAAAAATTAAAAAAAAACAGAGAGGAAAGTGGACAGGAGGAGACAGGGAGAGGAGAGGGACAAAAGCAGGTAGGTGGTTACCATAGCTTTTATAAGGGGTGAACAGGGATGACCTCCTGTTACCATGGTCAATAGCAAAACAATGAAAAGGAGATTAAGATCTTGGCACTCTTACATTTTTGTTGCTGAAGAGGCCAGCTTGGAAAGAATTTGTATCTTTACTTTACTGAATTTGTATACTCCACAGTATGTCTCTCCTCTTATTTGGACGTGTTTGACTTCTAACCCCAGTATTTACAGTCTTTAGTGTAAGAGTGTTATATCTGCCCTTCCTCACTGAAAGCTTTCATACATTTATTTGTGCATGTGTAAGGGGTAACATGACAGTCTGACATGTGCACAAAGTACAGATCATACCAGGTGATCAGCATTTCCATCTGCTTGAGTGTCAGTACAGATCATACCAGGTGATCAGCATTTCCATCTGCTTGAATGTCTATCACTTGTTTGTGTGGAGAACTTTCAAACTCTCTCAGTTATCTAACAAATGATTAATTATATAATTATCTGCCCCACACAATCAATTATTATAACTATAAAGGGGTTGTTTGTATATGATTCCCACCTGCCCAAGTTGTCTCCCTGAGTTGTTCTTTCCTCCCTGTGTCTGTTTCTGCTTCTTATGATGGCATCAAAGCTTGAGGATTTAACTTGGTGCTAGAGTGTTTACTTGGCAAGCCCAAGGCCTTTGATACAGTGCCCTCAAAATAAACAGAAAAGCAAAGCAGGTACAAGGGGCATGTGAGACCCCTGCATCAACAGACCAGGACTCAGACTAGCCAATATGACTCATTGTGATTCATAATTTCTCCAAGTACCAATTTTCAAATCTGGTCATGCTTTGAGGTTCTGAGTGAACCTGAATTTTAGGGAGATATTATTTACTATAGACAAATACCATCAGGATGATTGAAGTAAATTATAGAGCAATTCTCTCTCTCCCAAAAAAAAATCTTCCTTTATCCCAAGCCAACTTGCTTAAATTGTAGCTAGACTTGAGAACACCACTTTTCTTTTCCAAGGAACCCTGAAAAGATGATGTGAAGTTCTCAGGTACACTATAACTTACATGAAACAATCTTGATTTTATTCATAGGAATAAATCTATATAAATCAGGTATAAATAAGTCAAGTGTTCTTGGGGGCTATTACTATTAACTTGAATATGGACATTGGAAGTGTCAAATATTCTTTCCTGAGTACAAAGTTGACTTATGTTTTCTGCTGATGCTTTGTTTTGTTTTTATTCTTTCTTTTGATACAATGTCTTGCTAAGTGGTTTAGAATGTCTTTGAACTCACAATCCCCCCCTGACTGCCTTCCTTGTGCCAGGATTACAGATAGGGTACCACCCTGGCTAGTTTGATATGTTCTAACAAGCTTTGTCTGTAAGCTTCATTACTTAAATAAAAGGAATGTATGATCCCAGTACAGATTGAATCTGCCTCGTATTATTATTTATACTTAAAGAATTGTGTATGGTCTCTTCTGGACAAGGAAGGGGATGATGGCCTGTGATGACTTAAACTGGCAGTTAACTTGAGAGTATCTAGCATCACTTTGGAGACAAATCTCTGCTCATGTCTTTGAGGAGTTACCTAGATTAGATTGCCAAGGTGAGAAGGCTCACTCTAAATGTGCGTGGTTCTATTCTATGGGCTGCCATTTCAGACTGAATAAATAGGAGATGTTGAGCACATACAGCCATTTTTCTCTGCTTCCTGCCCATGGACACAATGTAACCAACCACCTTCTGCTGCCACCAGTATCTTCCCATTATGATAGACCGTCTCCCAAGAACTGTGAGGCATAAAATAACCCTTTCCTTCCATAAGCTGCTTTGATCCGGTATTTTGTTGCATTATACTGATAAAAGAAATGAAAATTGAGTGTTCCAGGAAAACAAACATATTCTGAATAGCCTGTCCATCTCTTAATATTGCAAAGGGTGACTCAGTGTCCAGAGATGAATCTATTCACTTCTTCTGTAACTATCTGTGGGATGCAGGCATCAGATCATATCCCTCAGGCAGAGGTTCTGTTTTATCTGGAAAGTTCTCACAGATTAAACTACTAAAAAGAGATTTATATTAGGTGGGATTAATTACCTGTGTAGATAGCAGCTTACACTGAGATTGAGAGACGAATGATTTTCTCAATGGGGTCTTGTGACTGTAACCAAATGCCGAAGACTAAAGTCAACTCCCATTATGAAACAGTGAACTGGTTCCTTGGATGGCAGCAGATGGGAAAGAAGGCTGGGAAACAGCCAACAGAACTCCCGAGGAATGGACACACACATGCCTGAGATAGATGTCTCTAGGCACACATGTGGGGCATTCTGTACATGTACCCTCCTCTGTCCCTCTGAACACTCAACTTATCACTCATTGTTCAGTCAGGAGACAAAACCCAAATATAACTAAGTATAAAGAATAATTAACCACATACTGAAGAAAACAAAGGGTACAGACAGGATACCAAGGTGGCATGAAAGTGAATCAGCGGGAAGCAGACACAGTGCCATTGGGACCATAGGAGCATGGGAAAGAGGCTGGGTTGACAGAAATAGATGCTTAACAAAGGGTATCCCTACTGTAGTACTGAAGGCAGAGAATGGGAGTTGGTGTTGGTGCCTCTGAGCTCAGAGGGGCGTCACCCTAGTACAGGATGATGGGCAGGAGGGGAACTGACTGGCTGGGGCTGCTGCTTGGGGTGGTTATCATAAGAATTAGTTTTATGATTGTTAGGAAAATTGCAAAGTACACCCAGCTGTTGCTATAGAAACTAACAGTTCTGCCAGCATGGAGACACAAGAGCAAGAAGTGAGCAGGAAAAACAGGCTCTTCTATTCTCCTTCTGTTTCCTTGCTCATACCCTCAATGATGAAGAACATCAGAGAGCAGCTGGTGGGAAAGCCATGATCACAGCTCACATCCATACAGCCGAGTATGGGAGTGTGAGAGACAGCAGCTTGTAACTAGTGCAGCCCACCACTTCTCTATCCAAAGTCTGCACCAGTCCTACCCATCTTGCACTTGGACTTAGGATTGTGTGAATTTACCTAGAAAACTTCTGCCATACACCCCAGATCCATTACTTTCTCCAAAGTTAAGGAGTCCTGAGCCCAAAGTGTCATTGTGTCCCTCTTGGGGAGATGGGCTTTGAAACCAGAAGCCTGATAAGCTACACTGCACAAAACCACCTGGTAGGGGAAGCAGAGGAGTGACATTTGCCAAGAAGCCACTTTGATCTTGAGAACCTTTAATTCTCAATCCCAATGTTTTTCTTGGCAATTGTCTTTCTGCTTTTTACAGCATTCAGGGATCAGCAGGGAACACTCTAATTTAATACCTGTGAAAAAAATGTCTCATTGCCCATGTCTCCTGGTGAAGAAAGACCCTGGGCTGGAATGCCTGACTGTAAACTCACCTCTCTTTTGGCAAAACTTTGAGTAGTTAACTGATTTTTTTGTTTTAAGATAACTTGAGGTCCTACAGCTGCTGAGCCCCCTTGGAACTTCAGATTAGCTCGTGAAAGGAAAGAGAAGTCATTCTCCAACAGCAAATGTTTTTTAAATTATTTCCACATAGTGGACATTTAAAATGTAAAAGAATTAGCTGTTAAAGTGAGTCTGCAAACTAGATGTCTGTTCCCTGTCAGCGTGTGTGTGTGTGTGTGTGTGTGTGTGTGATATGTATATGTGTGTATGTGTATATGTGTGTCTTTGCAAGTGTGTGCACATTTGTATAGAAATCAGAAGTCAGACACTTTGGTTTCATTCTTCAGAAGTTGTCCACCTTGTTTTTTTGAGACTGGTCACTGGATTCCAGAGATTTCCAATCAATCCAGTCAACGTAATCTGGCTGTCTCTCCCTCCCTTGTGTTGAAATTACAAGCTACATATTACTTTTTAGGTGAATGAGAGATTTAACCCAGAGTTTCATATGTTCAAGGCAAGCATTTTACCAATGGAGTTATCTCCCTAATCACTATATTTAAAAATATATATATGTCGAAATGCCTCTGTTGGGCATATGGCCTTCAGTTTCCATAGTTACCACAAGGTCCTATTGTCCCATTCAGCCAGTGCACACCACCTATGTGTTATTTTCATGCAAGGTTTCTGTTAAATTAATATTGATCACCACTTTTTTTCTTTAAAAGACAAGCTCTTACCAACCACAGATTCATGAAGAAGACATTTGGCCTTTCTACCTTCCAATGATATACAATATATGACTCTCAACAAAGCACAGATACAAAGGTGTCCTGACTCCTGAAGTCACCATATCAGAACCCCAGACAAAAACAGCCAATGGATGTACATGGCAGGCCCATCAAGAGGGAGCCCCAGACCTCTTTCTTATGAATTTTCAGCTCACCAAAACAAAATATCTAATTCATTTCATGATTGGCCAGGTAAAGTAAACCTATCTTCCTTAATATCCCTAAGGACTTACCATATCACATCCCCAGCCCACGACATAACGAGAAACATCTTTGACGGTGAGCATATATTTATTTGAACTTCAGTTTTCTCTTTAAGATTATTTTTAATCATACTTATTAATATGCATTAGCTATATGGGTCTCACTCCATTACTTCTGCTTCGTTGGGCCTCGCTGATGCTGGTCTTTGCTGAAGATGCTACTGTATCGGTTCACCTTGTTTTCTCTGCTGATCTTCCCTCATCGTGACTTCATAGTTAGAAGCACACCAAAGAACTTCTGGTGGTGTTCTGGCTGCTTCTGGCTGCTTCTGGCTGCTTCTGGCTGCTTTGGCAGGTCCATGGCGATCAGTGAAGTCTCAAAACATCCTCTGAATCAAAGCCACTGTAGCTGACCTGTGTTTGGTCATTTGCTAGTGGACTGGAGTGCAGACAATGACCCCCTTGTCCTATTAGTCACTTTCCTCCCCTACCTTCAGTTGGTGGGCTATAAGGGAGGTTGAAACATTTAATAACTCTTATTAAAGTAGGGTTTGAAAAATCTAAGCCTACACAATATGCTCCAAACACATGCTGATCCTTCTGTTTCACGTAGTCTGTCTCCGTGTTTCGTGGTGCATAAGGTAGGAGTTCCTTACTGATAGAGAGCATCTCAAATCCTTGCACACATGTCCAAGTGAAGCAGGCAAGCACCGAAAGTATTTTATCAACCTGGAACCTCACTTGGTTCTGGCTATATTCGCTTAGATTCCTCTCTCCCTTTGCCCAATCAGAACAACCAAAACTCAAAGTGGAACTTGTGGACAGTGTCACTCTGCTTTCCTGTCATCGACCTTTACCCCTCTCCACCTGACCAGAGCCAGGATGATCAGAATGCACAGACAATATTACCTTCATTATTCAAAAAAGAGTCAGTACATTTCTTCTTCTCCCTTAATTCAGTGGGAGCCCTTATGCGTGTCTCTCAGCCAAGACTTTCCTCAAACCAACTTTTTAAAACTGCCTGTCTATTTCTTTCCTCACTTGGCTAGTTTTGAAAGTTGAGTATTGATTGGGAAACATTGGGGGAAGAGAAATGAAAAGTTTAAAAACATTTAAAATTTTTAAAACGTTTTTTTAAATTAAAAATACATTTTAATTTCCAACACACTATCTTTGAGAGGGCTACATTGATTCTTGGATGAAAAAAAAATACTATCTTATCACACGGACAGATCATGTGCCCTCGGTATTGCATTTTGCCAGTTTACCATGTCATGGAAAGTCCCCGTGAGCACACATGTATCCCTAACACATGTGCTGCCCATCTGAACAATAATTCACTGTTATAGGAGAGGTGAGTGCAGATGATGCAGGTGGTCCTGCCTTCCTCAGCAGCTGGGCTATCTCTACCTGCTCTCACTCCTCAGAGAGACTGGCACAAAGCCCAGAGGTAGTCAGGCCAGACATGTACACAGCAGGACAGTTAATTCAGGTAGTCAGGGGAGCATGCAGAGGAGCATACTAGGGTTTTAAGAGCATCTTCCAGATGTTCCCAAAGCCTGGGGCTTCTCCAGCCTCTACTGATCAGTGTTCTGTGACTATAATTATATCAGCCAGATGTTTCACGACAGCCTTTTCCATTGTGTCATGGGTGGCAGAGAGGAATGCTGTCCCTCAGTAACTCTGGACTTCCAGCTCTGACCTTTGTTCTGCATCTCCCAGGCTACCCTTTGGTTACAAATATTTTTATATAAGACTAAGACAGAATAAAGTACTCTCCCTTCATCTGCCTGGCGACTGTACCTGTAGAGCACTCTCGGCAGCTATGCCTTTGCATGGCTTTACTTCTCACAGTGCCCACTGTAGAAGCAGTCTCCATGAGAATCTGGGTTCGGTCATCTTCGCACACAAAGGCTGCTCATGCCCTGAGAATGTCTGCTTTTTGTTGCGATCATAATAAAATGTACTAAGTCAGACACTTCAGATCTGCAGTTTCCTTCTTCTTAACCTCAAGGATATATTTATAACTCATTACCTAAAGCATGAGGGTAGAAAGCATGTGACTGGTGGAATCTGGCAGACCTAAGGTTAGACTCTGGCTTCACTCTTTAACAAGTGGACATGTCACCTGTTAGCTTGTAACATGTAACCTTAGACATGCCATTTACTGTCTGTCAGCCTCAGGTTTGCAGGCTGTGAACAAGAGTTGGGGAAACAAACTAAACACAAGAGAGAATGATCTGCTTGGGGCTAGGGCTCCCACATGGATAAAAGGGACACCACAGCTGTGTGAAGTCTGACAAGTGTGAGGCTTGAAAAAGTCAGTGCATTTCCTGTAGACAGGGTAAAATTTGGGTCAGAAGTTTTGTGGGTGGGTTGGTGTCCCTATAGCTCCAATGGGGTTCCTGCCTAGTGGTGGCATCTTCGAATTCCATATCCCTTCTGCTGTGATTCTCAGCTCAGGTCAACCCCATTGATTCCTGAGAGCCTCTCCCATCCCAGGTGTCAGGCATATCCTTGAGTTGCCCCCATTCCCACTCCCACCAGCAGCAGATTTCTATTCATTCTTCTAATCCTCTCTCCTGTCTCTCACCACACCTGATCCTGAACCCCCTCCCATTACCCTCCCTATCCCCTCTTCAACCCAGATCTCTTTCTCCTTCTGCCTCCTAAGACTATTTTATTTCCTCTTCTGAGTGAGATTCAAGCATCCTTGCTTGGCCCTTCTTTCTGGTTTATTTTCTTTGGGTCTTTGAATTATAGCATGGGTATCCTGTACTTTTTGGCTAATAACCACTCTAAGTGAGTATATGCTGTGTATGTCCTTTAGGGTCTGGATTATCACACTCAGAATGATAGTCTTAAATTCCATCCATTTGCTTGCAAAATTCATAATGTCCTTGTTTTTAATAGCTGAATAGTATTTCATTGTGTGTAGACATAGCCCATTTTCTTTATCCATTCTTCAGTTGAGGGACATCTAGGTTGTTTCTAGTTTCTAAATATTATTAATAGAGCTGCTATGAACATAGTTGAACAAGTGTTCCTGTGGTATAGTGAGTATCTTTTGGGTATGTGCCCAGGGGTGGTATAACTGGGTCTTGAGGTTGGACTACTCCCAGTTTCCCCTTGCTTCGCATCTTCACCAGCATGTGCTATCACTTGAGGTTTTTTTTTTTTATCTTGTCCATTCTTATTAGTGTAAAATAGAATCTCAGAATCATTTTGTTTTCCATTTCCCTGATGACTAAGAATGTTGAACATTTCTTTAAGTGCTTCTCGGTCATTCAAGAGTCCTCTGCTGATAATTCTGTTTAGCTCTTGTCTTAGTTAGGGTTTTACTGCTGTGAGCAGACACCATGACCAAGGCAAGTCTTATAAAGGAGAACATTTAATTGGGGCTGGCTTACAAGTTTGGAGGTTCAGTCCATTATTATCAAGGCAGGAATATGGCAGCATCCAAGTGCAGAAGAAGCTGAGAGTTCCACATCTTCGCCGGAAGGCTTCTAGCAGAATACTGACTTCCAGGAAGCTAGGGTGAGGGTCTTAAAGCTCATACCCACAGTGGCACACCTACTTCAACAGGGTCACACCTTCTAATAGTGCCACCCCCTGGGTCTGACATATACAAACCATCACAGCTCTGTATCCCATTTTTAAATTGGGTTATTTGGGTTGTTAAAGTCTAATTTCTTGAGTTCTTTTTTATTTTGAATATTAGCTCTCTACCAGATGTAGGGATAGTATGTAGGTTGCTGTTTTGTCCTATTGACAGTGTCATTTGCCTTACCAAAGCTTTTCAGTTTCCTGAGATCCCGTTTATCAATTGTTGACCTTACAGCCTGAACCATTAGTGCCCTATCTAGAACTTGTCTCCTGCACCAACAAGTTCAAGGTTATTCTCCAGAGCAGGGACTGAGGAAATGGCCAACCAATGACATACCCAAGTTGAGACCCACCTCTTGGGCAAGCACAAATCACTGATATTATTAATGATATGCTTATGCTTGCAGATAGGAGCCTGGTGTGACTGTCCTCTAAGAAGCCCCACCCAGCAGCTGACTAAAAGAGATGCAGAGACACACAGCAAAAAATTGGATGGAGCTCAAGGACTTTTGTGGAAGAGTTGGGGGGAAGAATTGAGGGCCCCAAAGGGGATAGGAACTCTATGGGAAGACCAACAGAGTTAACTAACCTGGACCCTTAAGGCCTCTCAGAGACTGAAACAACAACAAAAGAACATAGATGGGATGAACCTAGGTCCCCGGCACATATGTAAAAGATATGTAGCTCAGACTTCATGTGAATCCCCCAACAACTAGAGTGGGGCCTGTCCTTAACGCTGTTACCTGACTGTGGAATATACTCCCCTAACTGGGCTACCTTCTGGCCTCAGTGAGAGAGGATACATGTAGCCCTGCTAAGACTTGATGTGCAAAGGTGGGTGATACCTAAGGGGGGATGACACCCTCCAAGAGGAGAAGGAAGGGAGGATGGGGAAGGGACTGTGTGGTGGGGACCAGTAGGAGGGGCAGCAATTGGGATGTAAAGTGAATAAGTAAATAAATTCATTTTCAAAAAGTCAGTGCACTACAGATATGGTTGAGCAGCAGACAGAGCAAGTGTGAGCCCCTGGGTTCCATTACCAGTAGCGAAGAAATAAAATGCCAATTAACACTTTTCACAGTGATGCCAGTAAAGTGGTAAGAGAGGAAGGGTTGAAATCTGTCCTGGGAGTGGGATATAAAACATAATGGCTGTATGGTTGGCTGCAGGAAGAGGGGTGTGTGAAAGAAAAGGTGGCTTTATACGTAGCCCTTATCTGAAGGCCAAGTTGGTAAGGCCAAGTACAGGACACACTGAAAGAGAAATAAAGTCCTGTTTCTTCCCATCCAACATTATATCGGCATTTAAATGCAACAGGGCAGAGAGGAAGAAAAGCTATGCAGGACATTATGGTCTACAGAAAGACTCATACATGAATGTTTATAACAGCTTTATTCCTAAAAGCCCCAAAGTGAATATGATCCAAACACCCATTAACAGAAGGGGAGATGTGGATGCTGTAATCTTCTGACACAACCAAATACTATTCTATGGCAAGAATGTTGGTTCTTACTACAAAGAAAGGTGTGGCAGAGCTTTATAAACACAACATGGAAACATGGAAAGAAAGTGTATAGGGACAGAAGAAATAAGTGGTGTCCATTCTATAAAGTTCTAAGGCAGGGAAATGTCAACCGTGTAATGGAACTGAGAGAGTGGCCATCTGTGGTTCTGGAGAGGCTGCAATTAAGTGGAAATGAGTACAAGGACACTTTCATAGTGATGGGAATGCCCACCATTTTCAAGGAGGTATGCAGTACACATTTGTTAAAACTCCGGTTCTATATGTTGGCCTGGATAGCAAAGATGTCTCAATATTTTAACATCTAAGTTGGAAGGTAGCAGAATCCTATTCAAACCTTGGCTGTTCGCCACACTGGCTTCCTGTAAAATCTTCCTGTTGGTTGTTAGTTTCATTAAAATGAAAACATACTCTTGGGTGCCTCAAGATCTTGGCACATAGAACTGTCCAGGGGCCAAAGGGCAGTCTTCCCCAGGAGAAGCGAGGTACTAGCTGTTGTAAACACACATTGGGTATAGATATACAGGGTTGCGAGATCCTGAATAGATGCTAATGAGAGCATCTGCTCTAGTTTCTAACTCAAACATCAACTGTCACAAGTGTACTCCTCAGGCCTGGTATAAGATTCTGCCCATTGATATGAACCATTTACCAGATGGCAAATGTTCTAGAAGTTATGTTCTACAGGAGAGATATTTTTAATGGGCAATAAAAAAGAAGGATGAAGAGAAAGAAGAAAAAGAGAAGAGGTGAAGCAGAGGAGAAGTGAGGGAAGGAAAAGGGAAGGGAAGTAAGAGGAAAATGGAGAAGGGATAAATTAAACAAGAGGCCCCCAAATGTGAAAGACTAAATTTTACAACTGGAAGCCTGCAGTATGGCTTATGGAAGGCTACGAAGCAGACAGTATCTACACAGGGCACAGACCTCAACTAAAATAGAAACTTCTTTTGGAGACATGCAACACATGTGCATACACATGTTCACATATCTGCAAGCATAGTTTCAAACTAGTTTGGTCTGGCAACACCATAGTAGTGGTGACCTTGCAAGCTCATCTCCAAGTCTAGCATTGCACAGTCTTTGATGTACATCCAATGACACACACTCAATGCTGGAAAATCAAGGTAGGATGCTCCCGGCATTATTACTGCTCTTTCATAAAAATGCAAGTGTATGTCTCAAACTATGGCGGCTTCCTTCTGAATGTCCTCTGAAGGCCGAGCTCTGTGGTGTTTGGCCCAACAAAAGTTTTAGCCACTGTGTGGTTAGCAAACTATTAGTCAAATACTAAATATCATAAAGTGGATTGAGGATTGAGTTCATTATCAGAAATTCAAAATACCGGGATTTTTAGTCCATGCAATTGGGAAGAAGAAAGTGAGTTGGACAACCTCCCAAATCCCTTCTTGTACCTTAATGAATGCCCTGTTGGCTGCAGTGAAGTTCAGCCCTACAGAGAAGGCTATGGGCGGGCTTTCTGTAAAGCTGTTTTTATGTTTTGCTGTAGGCTTACCCATATTAAAAACTCTTAATTTTGCTTGCTTTTCCCATACCCCCTCCTGTGGGGATATTATACCCAGGCCCAAAGTAGATCACAGTTCACAGCATGGGAAACCCTAACACTGTAGTGGCAGGCTACAGACAGCACCAGGAGCAAATGGCCTTTCTGGCTATAGGATGGATTCAGTTTCTGCTTCCCTCTGAAGGCATCCACCACTCTCCTCCTCTGCCCCATGGCTCCAACGGGATGACAGCAGGCATAAGTGCAGAGCTTGGTTTGGGGAAAGTAACTGATGTGGAACAAGGGAGTCGGGGTGGAGGAGAGCAGGACACACTGGTGAAATAATAGTAACGACCACTGACCTCTTTCCCCCTGAGTTCTAGGAGTAGCATCAGCAAGCACAAGAATGTCTTCTTCCATTTCTACCTTCTACCCGAATTCTTAAACAAAGGAGCATATGCATACACCAGTAGAGAATCACAGGTGTCTGTGCCTCCAACAAGCTTTTCCATCTTAAATAAACAACACATATACACAGTAGTTTTCTTTAGTTCTTCTGAGCACAGGACTCTTCAGACTCTGTTAGTAGAGCTTGCCTTCTCTGAGCCAGCAGGTAGCCCTAGCATGCTGTGAAGAAGCCTTAGCCAACATTCTTCTTGAATCCTCTAAATGGTAAATTGCCCTTCATTTCTCTTAATGTCCAATCTCTTAACTAAACCTGACCATGGAGTGATTTCTTCACATGTATCATTTACCTTACCCTCAAAAATTTCCCCCAAAAGTAGGCAGAGAGCCTGGTTAAAGAGCTGGAGAGTGCTAGCTCATCAACACAGGAAAACTTTATTTTAGGACACCATAACCATTTGTTGTAGCTAATTGACATTATCTTTTAAGCAATTAATTGTTCTTGTTTTCCTGAAAGAATTCAATAAACAAAAAGGCCCAGGAAAGCTATAGAGGTTGCAACCCCTCCAATCATTCAGTGGTCAATAAAGAGATTCCATGAATTTCTAACTCAGGAATCTGGGCTGACAATTAGTGTGAACCACTGAACCATTTCCCAACCAACCAGGACAAAACACCAGAGAACATTTGCCTAGGCTACTTTCATGGGAAGAAATAGGAGAGTTTCATCTTGAACTAGCTGGATGACTAGGGCTGTTTGCTGAATCCTAAGATTCAGAAACTCAGGATTCTCATTTTGAAAATCTTTGTTTCTACTAAGCCTAAGTAAGATACAGACCTTGGCTGCTACTAGCTTCACACCAATAAATAGATATTTATGTGTCCTGCTAACAAACAATGGTCACAGGTCTTCAAGAAGTTAGCAATCCTATTTTGGGGAAGATAATCCCTGGCTGAGACATCAAAAAGAAAAGACAAATTATCAACAAATAACTTAGCCTGAAGTATTTCAAACACCATAAAATGAGTTGTGAAGGATTTTATAGTCTTGTTGGACTGATAAAATTCTGCCTTATATGTAGAAGAGCTCAAATGCTCCATAAAAAATAAGAAGATCTTTGCCAAATGCATAAATAAATATCTCTCAGTTCTGCTATCATGTGTTCATAGTACATTTTCCAACTTCTCTGGCCCAGATTTCACACCTTTGCTTTGACTGTTCCCAGAATCATAGATAGTCACTTAACTTTAACAAGAACCATACCATAGCCAGGTGCTATAGAACAGGTTTCTCTGAGCAGAGGCGCTTCCACCTTCCTCGGATCAGTTGCTTGCAAGAGACAGTCATGAGCTGTTGGTAATTGATGATGCCTTCAAGAAGGAAGGGATAGAAAGGGTCATTGGACCCTAACCTGAGACTCCAGCCACTTGTATGCCATTCTGACTTAATACTGGGTGTTCACAGGGGCTCTGGAGATACTATAAAGTATATAAGCTGGTAAAGGTAAAGTAGAGTTATGACATCCTTCTTTGTGTCTGTGGAAGAGCCACAATCTGTGAAAAGTGAAGATTTTAAAACATGGATGTTTGAGGGTCATCCAGACTTCTGTAAGCAATCCCTTGCTCATGTTCTGTATCTACAAAAGTGACTAAGGTAACACCATCCTGTTCTGACTTCATTTCATATAACTTAGACAGTTCTCAGCCCTTCTACCCACCTCCCACTCAATGGTCACATCTGCCTTAGCAACACCTCTGAGATTTCCATATCCTTGATCTAGATGCATTAACCAAAATAATTGACAAGTTATATCTAAGATAACTACTATGCTCAGTCAGGGATGAACATTTCAAGGTTACTCTAACCCTCAACTAACTTTGATATAGATTATGGTCTTTGTAGGGTTTGCCTTTAAGAGCTCTGTATCCTTGAGCTTGGACACCAGTAGACTTTCAGAGATACAAGCCCACTGTTGGTCTGGCCATTAATAAAAAGGGACTAAAACTTTTCATTGGTTTAGTCAGAGTGGTTGTCAATAATATCACATGGAGCATTACAAGTAAATCCAATAATCTCAGGTGTATGATTACCAAGAAAACTGTGGGTTAACCTTGGGGGGGGGGCAATACTTACCAAGAAGACAGAAGCCTGCAATCCCAGCACTCAGGAGATGGAAGCAGAATGATTGTCACAAGTTTGAGTACTAAGGCATCCACAGCCACAAAGGGAGATCCTGCCTCAATGATAAAGATGCAGAGGGGTAAGAGAATGGTCAGGCATGGTGGTATCTACCTGTAATTCTAGAAAGCTTATTTAGGAGGACTGTGAGTTCTAAGCCAGCTTTGAATACATAGCAAGACATAAAAAGTTAAAGGAAAGGCAAAATGCAGTGGCTGTGGATACTGGCGATGTCTGGCCATATCCTCTCAAAACTCACTATTCCTATGTATGTTGATCCACTCAGTGTTTCCAACTACAAGTGGTTTTGGTCATTGCCAAGACAAAGGCCATATCTAATGCCCAGAACTGCTGTGCCTGGGCATAAGTAGACTGGAAGCACTAAGGAGTGGATATCCTTTTGGAACAGCCTTAAACCAATAGCAGATAGAAATAGACAAATACTCCAGCACCCTTCCTCTGCTCCTATGAGGAAAGTCCCAGTTACCTCAAAGTGCAGTAAATAACATATGCAATGTTGGCTTTGTGATGGTTTGTATATGCTAAGCCCAGGGAGTGGCACTATTAGAAGGTGTGGTCTTGTTGGAGTAGGTGTGGCCCTGTTGCAGTAGGTATGTCACTGTGGGTGTAGGTTATAAGACTCTCATCCTTGCTGCCTTGAAGCTAGTATTCTGCTAGTAGTCTTCAGATGAAGATGAAGAACTCTCAACTCTGCTTGCACAATACCTGCCTGGATACTGCCATGTTCCTATCTTGATTGATAATGGGCTAAACCTCTGAACCTGTAAGCCAGTACCAATTAAATGTTGTTCTTTGTAAAATTTGCCTTGATCATGGTGTCTGCTCACAGCAGTAAAACCCGAACTAAAACAGCTTTCTTCTATTCTCTGTCTTGTTTCCCCTTTCTCTTTCCTGAGACCACTTCTCCAATAAACTGCTACCTCCTTCAGGGTTCTAAGACATCCATTCAGCATAATGCAATCACTCACGGTCACAGATACAGGCACAAGCATTTTTGAACTTACCTAAACACTTTCCACATAGGACTTAAGGGAACCCACAATTATTTACTGAGCCTCTTGTACATACTTAGTGCAGCAGACTCTTAAATATGTATTTTATCCTTAAAGAAATTGGAGCCTTTTATCTGATGCTTATTGCTGAAAATATAGGAATTAAAGCTCATCGAATAGAATAACGTTTATATCACTAATAATCATACAACCTGGAGTTGGAAATATTAATATGGATGAAATACTTGCTCTATATGTCTGGACCTCCAGCGTCTATGCAAAAGCTAGGCAGGTGTGGCAGCCAATCTGTTATCCCAGCTCTTGGGAATTGAACACTGGTGACCCCATGAAGCTGGCTGGATAGCTGTGGCTCTGGGTTCATTGAAAGAACACACCTTGATAAATAATGTGTTAAGTGATCCAGGAAGACACCTGTCAGCAAACTCTGGCTTCCACATGTACAGTTATACACCCCCATGCATGTGAATACACACATACACAACACACAGACAAAATAATAACCTTAGCATCCACATTGTGCTATTGGTGGTGTTTTAGTGAACATCTTACCAAATCGAGAGAGAGAGAGAGAGAGAGAGAGAGAGAGAGAGAGAGAGAGCAAGCTTGCATATGTGCACATGTACATGTATACTCGCAGGCAGAATAACAATGTGTGAACTGTTTGGAATTTACTTTTTCCATTTAACAGTGTTTCAAAACATCATGCCACATAAATATTTTACTGAAACCACACTTTACTGGTGGGATGGTGTCCCTCTGCAAAGCTCTGGAATGCCTTACTGAATCAAATGCTCATCGTGAAACATTCAGATTGACATTTCATACTTAAAGCAACACCATAGGCCTGGATCCCTTTGATCTCCTCAACAAGACATTGTTGGAGAAGACAGGTCAAATAGGGACTGTTTGACAAATAGGACAACAGGGACCCATCTGGGGAAAGAGATGAGATTCAGACATAGGAAGTACCACAGGATGATTAAATTTTAAGCTCCGCAGAGCTGAACATAAATTGTATTAAAAGGGCCAATTTCTCTTCTACATTGGACATATTTTTCATTTACCCGAGAGGGATGAACATCACATTTTATCAATCTTTTGCGTCATAGTCCATTGATCCTTGGTGGATACCAACTTAAGGGTTCTGTGCCAGTTTCAAACTGCCAGTCTTCTTGCCCCGGACTGAGATCTAAGAAAAAGAGAAGTATTTGATGTTATAGGTGGGTCAATAGGCATGGTGAGTTGAGGACGGAGTCCACCCCTGGGACCATTTTGGATACAGAAGTTATGACTAAGTAAACTCTGGAGAATACGAGTTGGAAAAAAATTACTAAATAGAGGTAGCAGGGAAGAAAGCAAGGGAAGAGAAAGGAAGGGGAAAAGGGAGAGAGAGGGAAGAAGAGGAGGAAGAAGATGATGATGATGGTGGTGGTGGTGACGAGGGACAGAGAGAACCAGAGAGCTAGTTGGATATACAATTTGTCCCAGCCTCATTCTTTGAACTAATCAGCATATCCCGAAGCCTAGTTCTTCAGTCGTTTTGAGACCTTTCTGTACGTTTCTCTTATTTTACCCTCAATTCATTTTTTCTATATATACTCACATGAATGTGAGAATCTCTTTTTTTTAATAAACAGATGTAAAGGCTATGAAAATATAGAGACAGGGTGATTAGACACTTTTTGTCCTCGCTGTGACAAAGCATCTGATCGCAGCAACCTGAAGGAGGCAGGATTGAATTTGACTTGGAGTTTGAGGGTCTGTAAGTCCTCAGAGTGGGGAAGGTACGTGGTGGAGTCAGGTCATCTGTGTCAGCAGGGACATGAAGGTCCTCACTCACATCTGGATGGGTCCAGAAGCCACTCTACCAGCGATGTGCATCCTCCAGCTAGCCTCTAGCTCTGTACGGTTCCATACACTCCTCATACAGCACCACTAACTAAGGAATACCTGTTCAAATGCATGAGCCTGTGGTGACATTTCACATGTAAACCAAACTTGTGGGATATTCAGTGTTGCTAAGGATTCAAGAGAATGAGTTCACAAATACCCAGCTCGTAGAGGATGTCTGGTATTTGGTGATGATGGTAAGAAGATGGTAAATCAATCTTGGCATACCTGAAAGAAGATCCCAGTGAGCCCCTGTGTTATATGTCTATCCCAAGAGGGAGAGACAGTGACGATTGGCATGGGGGGGACATTTAAGAAGACTAAAGGGAATTCCATATAACCCCTAAATTGTAATTAGAGTTAATCACAGAAATTAAAGTCATGAAAGTCCTAAGGAGCAGCCCATCAGAATCTCACTAGGATAGCAACAATATACCATTCTATTGATCACCAGTATACCAACAGTATACTCTCAGTGTACCAACAATATTCCATCAGTATACAATTCAAGTACCAGCATTATGCCAACCATCTCCTGGGGCTGCTAGCTAAGAACTGTGAGGAGCTGCTTTCCTTAGAGCTGAGAGCAGCTAAGGAGTGAAGCACAATACATACACACAGGAGGAGGCACGGAGCTCCGCTGCAGTCATGGGCTCCTCTCCACTTGCCTCAGTTTCCCTGCCCACTGAGCAGGGCATCACCACTTCCCTTTAACCATTCACAAGCCAAATGAAATCCCCCCCCCACCCGACTGCTCCCATGCCATCACTCCTAAAGCCTCATCCAAGTGCCAAGAAAAGACACCCCAGAATTGCTGAGGGATCAAACGAGATCGGAGAGGGAAGTTACATCTTGTCTTTGGAAGCAGCATTGGCAAGCTGAGGACTTAAACTTTCTGAGGGGCAATAATGCCACAATGGAAAATTCCCAGCATGCGGGCAAGAGAGTTTGTAGAGCTCATGAGCAGGCATTGTTAGGGGAAAAGAGATGATTTCTTCAAATCCCTTCAATGTGGGTATCATTAAATATCTAGAAAGGCAAGCATTGCTCCCTCAGAAATTGAAAATGTATGCCTTCATCCACTGCCAAGCAATCAATCAAAAATTAGACACGGTTTCCCATCCAGCTTTGCAATGATCAACATAATGGCGTACAACATTTCAGTATGGCAGAACACACACAATTCACTTTTCTCAGGGTGGAGGAAGAGGAGAGATGGTGAAAAGCCCCCAGGGCTAGCACTCAGATATCCATAATCACTCTGAGCACTGTGCTGGGATCTGAGGACACACACACACACACACACACACACACACACACACACACACACACGAAACCCAGCTTCATATTATCCTTGTTCCTGAGAAGACCTATGGGTGCTTACCCATGGAAGGCAGCGTGGTAAGGAAGCCACTGGTCTGGGTCTCATTTTCTTCTCTTGCTCCTCTTCACTGGCTCTGTATTAATGAGGCAGGTATGAGTCACTTCAGCCACTGAGTTCTATCAACCTCTGAGGCTCCTATGATCCACCCCTCAGGGCTGTCTCTCCCCTCATCTCTTTTATGTCCTTTTTGCTAGTCCAGGTGCCACAGTTTCTCAGATACAGAGACTTGTTTCTGTCTCTAGGACAGTGCACTTGTGGGGCTGAGATTACCCCAGGATCTTCAGTCAGATCTCCTATAGCATAACCTACATATTCCTTAAAACAACCCTGCTATGCAAAACTATGCAAAATAAAACCCGTGGGGTCTGCAGTAAAAGTTAGGGTAAGGGTACAGCATTCAAAAGCATCAACATTGTCAGTGACATACACATAAGAAGGTAAAAGCTAATAAAAAAAATAGTAGCAGATAAGCCAGGTATGCCAGCACAACCCTGTCATTACAGATTGAGGAGGCTGAGGCATGAGGATCAAGTTTAAGGACAGCCTAAATGTTATATACAGTGAATTAGAGGCCAGACTTGCCTATATGAGATCTTGTATTAAAAAAAAAAAAAAAACATGGGAGTGTGTGTGTGTGTGTGTGAACATATGTACATGTATGTATGTGACAACAATTAATAAATTTGGAAAGATTGAAAGTATATAGGAGAGTTTGCATGGAGGACAGGGAAGGAGAAAAGGATATAATTATAATATCAAAAATAAAAGAAATAATGATAAAAATAAATTGATTTTTGGCAGCAGAATTGTAGTCAGGGAAGAAATGAACTTGACAAAACCTGTGCCAGAATCTGGGAATGGCCTGAGGTTTGCTTGTAGAGACACATGGTAACCTGTGCCTGGCAATTGCCAGGCCTGGATTTGAGGTCACCAGATCTCAGATCTGGATGGGCGTGTCTGCCTCTCACAGCTCCTGTGACTGGCTGGCAGGCTTTTGAGGCCTGTGTGCCTTTAGCATATGTCTAAGCAGCCCGGTTCTCTGTACGTCATTTTCTGTGTTTACCATGTGCTTTTGCAGATGAGAGCCATATAAACAAATACAGGACCTGTTACAAAATTCAGCAAGCCCACAGGTAAATCCACGTTTTCAGAACAAGGACAACAGTGGCTCTCACTGTAGCTCAAGCTTCAGCTTCTGCCTCTTCCAACAGGCCTTGGCTTGCCACCCTGTCAAACACAACCGTTCCTCCTCAGTCACAGGCTACAACACATGCTCCTGTTCCATTTAAATAGTTTTTTCTTGTCTTACTTTTTAGCACTGGGATCAAGCTCAGGGTCTTGTGCCTACTAGGAAAGTACTCTGTTCCGGAGCCACACCTCCAGCCTTTGTAGGTTCTCTACTAGAATTCCTGTTGTCTACAGTTATCTCAAATATTTACATGGTTGGATCTTTCCTTCAGTAGTCACTGACCTTGATAAAGCAGATAACACCTCCATTGAGTTCCATGTCCCTATCACCTGACTAGCATCTGGCAGTGACAAGTGATAAATATTTTTAAATAAGGAATACGGTTAGCAGTCCCACCCTTCCTGGGATTAATATTGGTTGTCAATTTCATTGACTTAAAAATTGCTCAGAATGTTAGCAAATCACATCTCTATGTCTATGAGGACATTCCCAGAGATAATTTGATCCCAAGAGCTCTGGTTTAATGCATAGTTTAATCTGACGACGGATTCAAACTTGGCTGTTGGAAGGTGGTGAGGCTGTGGGGATTGGAACCTACTGAGAGGAAGTCAGTCACTAAGGAGCACTAGTGACTGTCGTAATACATCCTGCCATGGCCTCTCCCTAATACGGTTTGGCTTTACCTCTTATCTTCTGTGAAGTGAATGGCCCCTGCCATATACCCCTGGAACAAAGATCTTCTTCCTCAACACTAGCTTAGAAATATAGAGCCAAGAGAGAACAGACTGAACCCTCCAAAGTCATAAGCCAGAAGAGAGCTTTCCTCCTTCAGTTATTTCAGACGCAGTGGTGACAGGAGTTAACAGCACCCAAAAGTGGCTTTTCATTCCATAAAGGGGAAAATGAGGAAATGGTGGGTTCAGTCTACTTCCACTTGTCCTGGTGATTATTACTGCATGGCTACATCCTAACATAATGGCAGAGTGAATCATGTCATCATGGCTATAGTATTCTCTATCAGGAATTGGATAGGGAAGGCACAGCAAGAATTGCCTCTCTCCTCTCCCATCTAGGCCATCAACTGGGAGTGTTTCTGGATGTGGGACAGAGTGATCTAAGGCTACTTAATCCTAAACCTGGAGTCTAATCTGAGTTCAGTCAGAAGTGAGGGCTTCCAGGCAGTCATATATATTGGTTGTCCCCTTATCTCATTAGTAGCTGACTTCATGTATGGCAGGTCACAGACATACATGATAATGAACCTGGGAAAAGATGAAGCAACTGTTATAATGTATGTCTAGAAATCACATTCTGTCAGATTCTGTCAGCCAAACTGTCACAAGCTAGTAAAGTTTCTCAGATAGCATCTTAAAGTTACCCTGCCTTAATCAAAGCCAGGAGTATGTTTAAGATCTGTCATCTGGCACATCTGACCTTAAGATAGGGATATTGTCCAAATGGGTATGATATAATCCCATGAGCTCTAATGCTCCAGCTAATGGAAGAAGAGAGAAAATTTGGAAGTTTGAGAAGTGAGGGGATTTGGTATACCTTTGCTCCTTAAAAGTGAAAGGAATCTCATGAAAAGGCTTGGTAGGTAGCCTTTAGTAGTTTGGGGAGCCCCCTAGTTCCATCAGTGAGGAAACAGGCACTCAGTCCCGCAGTCACAAAGGCATGAATTCCAACAACAATCTTGAAAGCAGACTCTCCAGATGAGCACCCTTGCTGGCCAGCATCATGCTTTAACCTCAGGACATATTAATCGGAGAATGTAGATGGCAGGGCTGAGCTTCTGACCTACAGAATGAATAACAAATGTGGCTTTGCAAGGATAAGTTGATGGTAACTTCTCACATACCAATGAGAATCAACACAGGAACCCAACAGATGCAAGGAGAAAAAGGTACAGACATATCCCCTCATAGAAGCATTTGCAATGAATTATGTAAGCTTTTTTCCTCCCTAAATCATGGCAAATTATCTTCAGAAGTCTCTGCTCTATCTTTTGATCCACTCATATGATAAAGCATTCAAATGACTCAGAAAACCCAGGTCTGGACTCAGCTATTTCTATCAGTAAATCCAGGACCTGGCTCTCCTTCCCCACACATTACAAGTTCAACCCAACTGAAGAGTGCACCTGTTTGGCATTTGTTGCCAGCCATGGGTATCCACTGCCAACTGGCAAGATTTGGTATGGTCATTTATATAAAACCCGAACACCAGGCTATGTAGACTCATCCAACAATGAAAACTGGCTGTAGGTGTAGTCTATGACAAAATGGAAACATAGATGCTAAAATTATGGCTCTTGCCAAAGCAGCAAAAGTGCCAAAGCCACAACGAAGCTTCAGGGGACCATTGTGTTATAGAGCCAAAGGGATAATAACCAAGTAAGAAAACTTACATTCCACCAAAATACAGATTTATTAGAAGAGGATTAATCAGAGCCTGAAGCCAGACTTCAAGAACCTTTTTCCACTCCCTGACATTGGCAAAAATAATATGTGTAGTGGAAGCTGGTATTGTCCATTAGGACTACAAGTGATAAAGAGGCATCCTATATCTCTGCCATGTGGTATGGAAGCCACTAGCTGTTAGATGCTGTTTTGATTTTCTATGAATCTAAATAGTCAAATGAGCCTAGTGTCCATAGCATTTGATAGCATACATGCAGGCTTTTCCCGTGTGTTATTTTACTGAGGAAATGCTATTCTTGATATAGTGGGCAAGAGGGCCATGGACTAAGGAGACAGAATGGATCTGTTCTTACTCTCAGAAGGAACTTTTGTATCTTATCAACTTGCTAAAAGGACAAAAGAAGAGGCCTGAAGATGAACCATAAAAATCTCTTGGACCCCACAGTAATGGTTTAGGCTGGCAATCCCATTCTTAGGAGGGGATATTTGTAGACTTTCCGAAAGATAGCAGTATAGAAGTTCTCTAAAGATACTGTTGGCAGTGAGTGCTGTTTCTTTGTTTTGAACCAACTATATGAACCCTAAACTGTGGGGCTTGTCTGGAAGATGTATGTACTTGAGCCACAGTAACAATAGTGAGAGTGAACTTGACCAGGATTCACAATCCTTTAACTAACATTTGTCTTTGTCTCCGGTGACAAATGTTTAGCCATTATCTGACGTTTTTTTCTGTGTAGCAATAACTTCAATTTCCACTTCAGTTGCCTTATTAATGTTTTGCTACACCTATTTAGTGCATAGGTTTGTGCATGGGTGTGTGCTTCTGTGTGTGTGTGTGTGTGTGTGTGTGTGTGTGTGTGTGTGTGGTGTGGTGTGTATTGGGGGGTTAGACCCACATGTGTTGTAGTGTGTGTGTGAAGATCAAAGGACAACTTGTGGGAGTTGGTTCTCTCCTTCCACCGTGTGAGTTCTAGGAACTGAACCCAGGTTACGAGTCTTGGGACAAGTGCCTTTATCTGCTGAGCCATCTTGTGGGCCATCTTATAAATTTTTAACACAACCAAAATATCTTGCAATATGTCAGTCTTTCAATCTGCAAAAATAAAGATTAAAACAAAGTAAAAAGTATTCCCCTTATTCTTGTGGCTAGCAAAAACCTTTTCCCCATTTGTAGACCAGTCCATAGCTCAAGAAAATTCTAGTCATCTGCTGTACATAAATCAAAAGAAAAAAAGTAGTCAATGATTGGACTGCATACAAGCTGTGGTCCACCCACATGACTGTCTAATATTAAAGGAATTCTCATAGAAGCAAGCACCAACATTCCTAATAGTTTAATTTTGTCTCACCATCCCTGAAGACTTCAAAGAGAAGGTCTCAGGGACATCTTTCTCCCTGCCACACACTGCACATGATTCCATGACACACACACACACACACACACACACACACACACACACACCATGCATGTTCAAAGGTGTCATGTGTGTACATACATATGTGTACACTGATAAACTTGACAACCCGAATATGTTCAAAACTATTTTCAGGGCACACAGGAGATTTTGTGGGAACATGAACCTTGGGATCATATTTCCAATCAAGCAGCCCTTGAGGCTGTCTTTGCCTCTCATCAAGGAGTGAAGCAGAAGAAGATGCAAGCTGGCAGCTATCTCACGCTAGGCGTCCAGGGAGCCCCAGCTAGATCAGGTGTCTCGCAGCCAAATGAAATAGTAATATCCACAGAAAAGAAGGTGAGGCAGTGGGTAGATCATCTCAATTTTTTAAATTTTCTCATAGAAATGTCATGAAGGTCCATGTCTCTATCACCCTGAATATGCCCAGAAGTTAAGCCAGGTTGGGCCTGGTTAGCACTTGGATGGGAGAAATGCCTTTCGGGGTAGGGAATGTGGGTCAGTGGTGCTGTGCTAGCCTAGAAATGCTCCTTTAACTTTTCCTTTCTGTCCTTTGTTTACAGCAAAGTGTGAAAATCTCACCATCTTCGTGCCATTTCAGCATCATCCATATTTGAGCATGTGTGCTACAAAGCCCGGACTAATTTCTTGGTGTTATGTCCTTTGACAAGGGTGAGAACCAGAGAACTAGCATTAAACATAAGGCCCATCCATCATACCCTTACTTAGCATCTATTGAAAGTGGACCAGCTACAACGTGATCGTTATAGTGGGTACATCACACGAGAGTTACAGTTGCTTGCTGTCTTCATTTGACCAATTATGAGTCTGTGCACTAACACTATATCCTGTAAAAAGAAGCCTCTCCAAAAAAGATGAGAGTAGTACAGATATGTGGGTATAAATATAAATACTTAGAAGGCAGTTTGACAACATGACCATTTAAAAACTTAACAGTAGTAGCTGACCCCTAGTTTTCTGGCCAGGTTTATAGTACTAAGAAGCAATTGCCTCCTTCAAAAAGCCAGACTCAGAGCCAATTGATTACACTTACAACAGTTATACTAGCATGTACAAGTGGGTGCATTTTACATGTAACCTCCATGCTTTAGGATAGAGGGTCCAGAACCAATAAGACCATTGATAGGTTTTCTCCCCGGTGACATACATAGCATTTGGTACTATGAGTGTCAGCAAGCAGGAAGAAAACTTTCACCCCTTTTCTATGTCTTATAAGAAAAAAATGTGTAATGTTTTCAGAAATAGGGCCTTATCATCATCTACCTATGCTGGGCAGCTAAGAGTAGTAGCAATAGCCTGTTTTATTTTGGAGGCCATCGGGACTCCTGGACAAATACTAGATGCCACATGATCTCTCTCATATGTGGATGCTAGCTTTGTATCTTTGTGTTTAGCTTGAAGTATATGTGGAAGCCAGGATACTAGCCAGGAGAGTAGAATACAAATAAAACAGGTAGAAAGGGGGGATACTGAGGGTAGGAACATCTTAGCAAGGGTGTCTGGGAAGATGGCGGAAATGGTGGAGAGGGAATGGCGGTGCAAGTAAATTGAAGGGTGTATAAAAATATGGAAACCGGCCCACAACGCTCCGCTCCAGCGCAGGGCGCAAGGCCTGGGTGCCATGCACCCACCCAGGTTTCCAGCTCTCCCAGCGATCTCCGGACCACTGGTAAGAGGAACACACATCTGTTCCAGTCCAAACTCGTGGGACTTGAGTCTGCAGTGGGAGATAGACAGGCGGAGGGCGGAGAGCGGACTCCTTCCCTTCCGGCCCACACCGCTCTGCTCCAGCGCAGGGCGCAAGGCCTGGGTGCCATGCACCCACCCAGGTTTCCAGCTCTCCCAGTGATCTCCAGACCACTGCGCAGGGCGCAAGGCCTGGGTACCGCGCACCCACCCAGGCTTCCAGCGGGACTCTCCTAACAATCTAAGGACCACTGGTGAGCAGCTGAACTCAGCATCTGTTCCGGCCCAATCGCAAGTGACCTGAGACACCAACAGGAGATTGAGAAAGGCCCAGGACAAGACAGATGCTCCCTTCTGGTCTGCACCAACACCAGGTCTCCTTGGGCAGGGATGGCAGGAGGTAAGCATAAGAACAGAAGCAACAGAATCCAAGGGTACTTGGCATCACCAGATCCAAACTCACCCACCCCATCAAGTCCTAGATACAACAGCACACCAGAAAAACAGGACATGGATATAAAGTCACTCGTCATGATGTATATGGA
>LR753751.1:19454-144323 GCA_902729485.2 Mus minutoides | reverse complement strand
ACTAACAACAGAAAGACATCAGCTGAGTGTCCTTACATAAGCCGTCAGGTCGTATGAAGCTACAGTCATAGGCAGTGCTGTCCAGGGATGATGGCGATGCTCAAGGCACTTTGTCTATTCGTGGGTGGTCCTCCTCAAAATGATATCATGCTACTTTTCAAGAGGTTCTTGAATGCCCTCAATATTAACTGCTGAAAAAACATTAATCTTCTCTATAGCAGGTCCTCACACAAATAAGTAAGCTTCCATGAAGTGCCACCACCACTGTCAACTCAACATCATCTATTTTTTCTGAATATGCTTTATATTTACCCAGCTCAAAGCCTTTCACTTTACACAGGTCAGTTTTCTCTTCCAACCTTTCTGAAGTCTCATGGCCTGTAAAGCTCCACTGGATAGTCTCAGTTCTCACTAGTTCCACCCACTTGTGCTCCCTGTCCTTAATGCAGGTGTAGTTTTACGTGAGAGGCAAATTGTGAAAAAAAAAAAAAAAAAAAAAGATCTAAAATCTTCTTTTAACTCACCTTGTAAATATTATCAGAAAGTTATAATTAATTAGTCTTGAAAACAATCAATAGCTTTCCTTACAATAAAATTCCAATGATCACAGGAGTATTTCAATTAGAAAAAAGTATTAAAACAAAACCATATAGTATTATTGTTGGTTGAAGTTGTTAGTATTATTACCTGTATGCATATACATGGCTTGTTGTTTTTCTATTTGTTTATACATGAGTGCTCATGGGCTCACCCAAAATTTGATCTGGGAACTGGAGAAAAGGAACTTTATGGATTTTTAGGCAAGGTATATATCATAATTACTATTACTCTAGACAAGAGGAAAATATGTGACATCGGCTCTTCTTTTCTACAGGATTCATTACAAGCATCTTAAGATATCAGCATTTTCCTGATCTACTGAAGCTCGATAAAGCTTAAAAATCTTTCACAAAATTTAATAATGTCCTTTTTATGAAAATAAAATAAGGTCATAATGAGTGTTACTAGAAAGGTCAAAGAAGGCTGGGGTTATAAATGGGGTAGCTAACAGAAAGGGTTAAGGCTCCTAATCAGTCTACTAGAAATTACGACATTGGCTCCTCTACCCCAATTTGAGATTTTATAGCCTCCATATAAATGAAACCTTTAAGATATGAATGACAGGGCTAGTTATTTTGTTTAGAAATGGGAAAATACTGCAGTCTTATATATATAGTTTATCTGGAAAAGGGTGACTATAGTCAGTGCAGAAGATAATCTTATTGATGATAGCTCCCCTCCACCTGTCAGAATTTTAGGAGTCATTAAAAGAACTCACCCACAAGAATAAACCACTTTAAATGTTTTATATCTGTTCTCTTACTTCAAAAGGTGTCTTCAAAATGTAAAAGGAAACCACATGGGAAGTTAATATAAGCTAGAAAAAAAGGTTGATATCTATAGAGCATAGCTATCTTAGCAAACAGAATTATCAATATGAGAGTGGGTCATATTTTTGCTTGAACTCAGCTTTGATTCAATACAAGCTTGTTTGTTTTTCAAAAAGTCCCAATACCATAACTTTAAAAAGTTTCTGTAAATATTTATTGTATGCAGCCTAGCAGATGAAACGAATGTAACTATTTTTCTTGTTTGTTTTGAAGTTATTTACTTAGGTCTAAGCACCTCATTTTTCTTGTGTACAAAAAGTAATTATGCAGTCAAAAGAAATATAGCTCATATACTTCAAAATGTATGAAAAATGTAAAACTTTATTACACACATTAATTTCTAACCAAGGACATCTCCAGCGTCAGTGTAGCTGGGACAAGCCAGATAACGGATGTGTATCTATGTATGTTTCTCCCAAATGGCTTATATAAAGGCAAATAAACAATTTCTTCTCTTATGTCTGCCTTTGTTTTATAAATTTTCACTTCCCAATGTAGGCAGTACTTTGCTGATTTTTTTTTTTTTTTGGTGTGTGTGTTCATATATTCTTTTTGAATTCTGCCCGTTAGTACCCATTTCTCATTTATTGATCCAAGTTACTGATGCTGGATTCTACATTCATCAAAGCTAAGCTATGAAAACCTACAAATTGTGAACAAAATATATTCACAACCTCTCCCACTTGGATCTTGCCCATCTTGACCTTCAGAGATGTGAAAGTGTTCTTGGAAAGCCACATTTAGTGTGTGCTGGGCCAGCTTGACATGCCTGCATTCTTTCACTCCCTGACCAGTGGCTCCTGGTTAACAGGGGCTGGCTTCTTGCCACTACAGGCTGGAAGATTTGTGGTCTGTCTGACTTCAGTTGTCTGCTGGGCCATGTCATGCTGATTCACTGGGGCTATCTGACTGCACAATGTAGTGTGTGGCTTACACTGGGCCAGCTCAGCAGGGAGTTGGTAGCATTCCCTTTGTACACAGTAACTAATAACAGAAAAGCGTTTTGTTAATGAAAGAAAAATAAGTAATATAAAGTAGCTGACTTTATTCTGAGAGGCTAACAGAATTAACATTTTCAATTATCTAGTGAGAAGCACTGGGATCTTCCTTCGGACTGAACAGCAAGCAGCCCCTGATGATCAAAGCTATTTAACATTAAAAATGTTAAGAAACAAATCTGTGATAGTAAAGAATGGTTGGCACATGTGAGGGGCGCTGAAGGTTGGGAAGTAGCTTAGACATAGATATCATGAAGAAAAGGCAAAAGCCATTCCCTAGACTACTCAGAGACCTCCCCCTTTGATCTGACATTGTCTCATTATATATTTGAGGCAAATGAGACCTGGAGATGTTAGATAGCCTTGGCCAACACCTTGTAGCTAGTGAGTAACAGAAATGCCTGGAAGGAAGGGTTCTGGGGATCATATCCCCATCCCATGCCAGACTACTGCTATGAAGAAGTCTGTATGAAAACCATATAAACATGTGGGAATGAATGTCTATGTGTCTGCTTGTGTGAATGCACGCATGTGTGCATGCGTGCGTGTGTGTGTGTGTGTGTGTGTGTGTGTGTGTGTTATCATATACAGCTCTTCCTCAGGAACATATGTTTCTGAAGCCCAGCCCAAATCTCTTTCCTGTACATATTGTACGCTATTTATGAAAGGTAAATATAGTACAGTAATATGTACATATTAGATAGTAGATGTTTGGTGAATTAAGTAAATTAACCTGAAGTGATTGATCTCACAGCAGTAAAAATACTACTTAGAATAACATTATAGCTACAATTTCTAAAATTCATGAAAATTTAGTATAAAAATCAAGACCAGATGTACTAAGAAGTAAAAGGATTTGCATGTATATTCCAGCAGCATTTGCATGTGTTACATTAAGGCATGCCACCATTGACCTAGGATATACTAGTCTTTAATTACATCTTCTTCTGAAATACTTAAGGAAATGACAAAAAAGAAAATGCATATCAAGCTGTATGGTGATACCCATTCCAACTTCCTCTAGTAGGAGATACTTCAGAAGCAGGGCCATTTTCATTGTGTAGAGTCTGATTGCAATGTACGAATGATTTTTTTCCGACATGGGAAAACCATTTCATTTACTCTATTAGCCTTCAAGGTTGAGATAGATTTGGTGGAAAAGCAGGATAAATTGCAGAGATTGTTTTTGAGATTGATTAATTTTTGAAATAAATCAGCTTTGAGGTCTGAGAAATTATACATATTAATTAAGATAGATCATGACACCGCAGGATGACTGGTACCAGGATGGCTGAGTGGCAAGCCAAAGCCCTTTACTCTGAAAAAGGAGTCATCTTAGAAATTTTCCCTTGTAAGATGCTTGCAGCTTGTTGCTGGACACTACAGGAAGATTGTGGCGTTTCTAAGAAATTATAAATCAACTTATAAAACTAACTTTAAAAAAAAGGTTTGGAGAACAAGACAGGTAAGAAATGGGAGGTGGAGAGATATAATAATCTTTAGTTCAGCTACAGGTTCTCAAATCCCAGCTAAAACGGTGGGCTCAGCACATCCAGTTCTATTTGCTTGAGATCCCCTTATAGAAAAAAAAATGCTTTCCAAAATGCCAGCAAGAAAGGCCCTCCTCTCTGTAGACTTCCCTTTCACACGAAAACTCATCTCCAAACACAACAGCCTAACCCAGGAATAAAACTTCAGTTTTGAACTTTAGGAAGCCATGGAGTTAACACATTGATTCATGGCAAGACACTTCTCAGTCTCATGTCTTTGTTATCTCCTTACAGACAATGTACTTTCTCATCTTAAATTTTCCATGTATCTGCCTCTCTCCAATAGCTGGGATACTGGGACAGGAGGGTGGTAAGTTAGAGTCCAGCCCAGCCACATACCATGACTACCTCAACAACAAACAAAACCCCAAATTACATTGAGCTTATTTGGTATCTTCTTTCCTATCCCCCAACCCCCTTTTTATCTCTTTATCCAGGATGCTGTTAAGTTCGAAGGCTGCAAGAGCAGAAGATGAATATGAATTCCAAGACAGATTGGAAAAAGTAAACGGAAGTGGCCAAGCATTTTGTCATCCGATTGAGCCCTGAGAAATGTAATTCTCTTGTGGGACTTCCTTCCCAGACCAGGGAATGGGAAGGTGGATGTTCAGAGTCTCTGGCTTCCAGTCTAGAACTTCATTCCTTGAATCACACACACTCCCTTTTCCTCTTATTTGGTTTATCTTCAAACACTAGAGAAAGTGAAGGGGCTGAATCTTTCCTCAAAAACTGATGCTTTTAGTGCTTGTTCCCCCCCACCCCCCCCCCCTTTGGGTGTTAGATATCAAGGAGCACTGTGAAACAGTATTTCTAAATTCCAGACACTCTGTACTTTTTCAAAATTCTGATTTAGAATATTTTGTTAAGTATATGTTAGTTTATTATGAAGACTGATAAAAAATATTGCTTAGAAAAAAAAGATTGCTTAGATCTTAGGGAGACCGTGGAAAGGAGAATTTCATTTTCCTTTGTATTAAGGAAGTTTCCAGGCTAGGGGAATGGAATATGTTATCTGAGAAGTACAGATAAGAAACATCTCTAAGCTGGCAGGAAGGAGAGAAGGGTTTCTGTTTTGTCTTAAAGCACATTTTTTTCTTCCTTGAACTTATAATTAGGTCTTCCCCAGCCAAATAATTCTCACTAAACTCATTTTCAAATTAAAAAAAAAAAAAAAGGAGAAATCACAAAGGAATTTCAACTCTAATTTTTAATTTTCTGGTTTTTGTCAGTTTAAGTCACAACATTAGTTTTATTCCCATGCAGGAGAGAAGGTTGTGAGTAATTAATGTTACTTTTCTTTGCTCCTCCCAGAGGGAAATGAGCCCAGCAACACCTGCTTCTTTAGGCAGAGAGTTAAAGTAAGGAGATTTGGGATGCAGAATGAACTTTCCCTGTATGTCAGGACACTCTCCACTCAAGAGGGGGCTGGGTGCTTGCGGTGGATGTTCTAGGTCATCCATTCCGTGTACACCCACTAGCTCATTAGACAGTGCATCCTAGCCAGTGCAGGAAATCTGGATAAACACACTTCTCCCCTGCCCTTGGAACACTCATAGTGACTTCTACACTTGGGAATGTCTTGCTCTCTAATCACCATTTACCCATTTGTTACACACTAAATGCTGCACTCTTAAAAGTTGAATTTGATTGCACTTCATCCCATCCTCAGAAACATCTCTCTCCTTTTATCTCTGATTTTAGACAGAGGCCAGGCAAGGCCACGTGTTGATCCAGCACAGGATCCTCAAACATTTGTAGAATGTCTTTAAATGAAAGAGGAGTATACTGGATAACATGGTAAATCCTGCCTGTAATCCTTAGCCTTACAAGGAGACAAAGAAGGCCGACATTCCCTAATATAGATGCAATAAAGATGGGATGAGGGCTCTGGAAGCACACATTCAATAATTGTCCAAAGGGGCTTATGCAGAGAAGGCTTTGTCCCCAAATACTGGAAAAGCAGTCACCCTGAAACAATGGGTCAAATTAACATGCAGGCAGCCTAAGGCTCTGAGTTGGTTGCATATGTGTGTGTGTGTGTGTGTGTGTGTGTGTGTGTGTGTGTGTGTATACACACAGTTTCATCATGATGGATTCCTTCTGCTTACTGGGAGGTTAACAGTAAGAATTTTTCTTAGAGATGCACCATGCCAGATCTCAAACATGCTGCAAATGGGCTCCTCCTACTTGGAGGAGTGGAGCTGCTTTCTGACCCAGATAATGACTCCATTCACATGAAAAGATGCTGCTTTCAATAACATGATTGATTTTGGAAATACCTGGCATGTGAATGAAGCTGAGACTTCAAGAGTTGACTTACACTGAGAAAAGATAATTAGGCAAATCTCAAAAGTTAGTGTTTTGCTTGGTGACTGAGTGGCCAGCTTTCCTTGGTTTTCTTCTATTCATTCCAAGTTGAGATGAAAGGCCTTTGTGAGGAGCTGGGGATGAGCAGCCTGTGCTTACTTCTATGCTTTCTTTTGCTCATGCAGCATCTCAAGTATTTACCCATCACAGCCAGTAGCAAAGCAGTGCTCATCTTCCACAGCCTTTTAGAGTCCCAGACAAAGCCTTCCTTGTTTGTCATGATGGCTGCAAGAATGATATTTCTCTTGATTATGAGTCTTCTGTTTCAAAGTGACCTCTGTTTTGGGCTTTTTCAAAATCCAATTGATTGCTTCTCTCTTCTGAAAATCAGACACATGAAAGGGAAAACTCCACAAAACATACCTTAAATACCAGAAAGAACTTGAAGCTGTCAGTGGTAGCACTACCCCAACCTCACCCCAGCCTCCATTTTTCTCCAGCCATGTCTTCACTTTTAATTATTATGACATCTACTTATGGAGTAGCATGTGAATGCCCTGGTGTTCCTGTGCAGTCAGTGGATTTGATAGCTTGAGAATCAGTTCTCTCCTCCCACTGTATGGGTACCTGGGATCGAACTCAGGCCATCGAGCTTGAGGGCCAATGCTCACACCTCCTGAGCTATCTCACTGGCCCTTATTATTATATCACACCTTTAACATTATTCTTGGCTTTAGTGAATTGGAAGATTCCTGTGACTATAGATACACAGTCACTTTTGGGGATACAAGAACAGGGCACTCATAGTGGCCCAAACAAGTATTTTTCCAGTAAGCTCGCCCTTAGAGAAATATTGTCTAGCAGTGTGTGGTAAAAATTGCTTTTATTTTTTTCCTGACAATCCATTTTAAGTTTTTTTTTTCTTCCAAAAGACTTGACTGCATCAGCAGCAGCAGAAACAACATCAAGAGACTTTCATGCATTCATATTTGCATGTTTGTGGATGTTGAATGAGTAGGAACATTTCTGAGCAATCCCAGCCTCTAAATTACTCCTTTCTTATCCCTTTCCTCTTGTCCAGAGGAGGAAAGTGGCCTTTCCTGGAAGCCATCTCCAGGTAATAAAACTCTGCACAGAAAAGAGAACATGACTGGGGAAAGATAGTTAATAGCCATGAATGTCCATTGACACCAGAGAATTGTCAGCTGTGGCTTGGACTGTGCCTATCTTCAGAAAGGTATGCCGACATCATACCTCTAAGCATGGCTTTATTGGGAATGAGGTTCATTGTAGATGTGATTAGTTAGAATGGGCACGTGCTGGAGTAATGTAGGCCTGAATTCACTGTCTGAATTCACTGAGGAGACAAGTGCTGACATGCAGAGGGGGAGCACCATGTGACCACACAGCAGAGACTAGAACCACATACAAGCAAGGCTGATGGCAGTCAACATCAAAAAGTGGTTGGCTCCCCAGTTTGTGTTAGAAAGGGAAGAGAATCATAAAATCCTTTTGCTTTGTGTCTTATGGACCCCAGAGCTTTGACAACATATTTTGTCTTAGACTCCAGTTTGTAGTATTTCGTAATGATGGCTACTAACTATGAAATTGGTAGAATAGTCATGTAATGTATCATTACCAGCCTATAAACGAGAGATTATGTCTTTTCCTCTATCTTAAACTCTCACAGTCTTGGACCAACTCCATCACAGTGTAAGGTACATGCCTTAATTGGGGATTCTAGTGCTGTGAAGAGACACCATGACTACAAAAAAGCTGTAAAGGAAATCTTAACATTTTATTTGGGCTGGCTTGCAGTTTAGAGATTTAGTCCATTATCATCTTAGTGAGAAGCAGGGTGACATGCAGGCAGACATGGTGCTGGAGAAAAATCTGAGAGTTCTACATCTTGAACTGTGAGCCATTGAGCCTAAGCTTGAGCATCTGAGAGCTCAAAGCCTGCCCACACAGTGATTTATCTCCTCCAAAAAGGCCACATCTACTCCATCAAGACCACATATGCTAAGAATGCCACTCCCTATGGGCAAAGCAATCAAACACATGAGTTTATGAGAGCCATTCCTATTCAAAGCACCACAACACACTCTTACTAAGAAGCAATCAGCACATGTGGTGACATGGACTCTTATTTCTCCTGCACACAGGAATCTGCCTTTCAATGGCTGGATGAATATGAACACACTCCCAACGTGCACAACTGTTCTTTAAGGGTCAGGATACTGTGACAATAACATGGTCAATGCATTTGGTGTATGCCCAGTGCACTCTGCCAACCCCACTTATTTATAACATAAAACATTTAAAGAAAAAGTTGAGAGAAGCAACTAACCCAGGGTCTAGCCATATTATCCTTTTGAGAAAAAAAATAGATTTACAGCAAATATGTGAGGTTCTAAGTCTATAGAACAGGAAAGAAATATCTATAAAGTCTGGGAACTCTATAGAAAATGGAACAACTATTCTTTCAGTATCATTTTATGAAGGTATTAAGTTAAAAAAAGATGCAATTAGTACTATATCGGTAGATAATATAAATAGTAACTGGAACTTGACAGGTTACATTTATTAAAAAATTGAATTGCTTTAGAAATTTCACTGCTTAGCAGTAGGCCATAGTGATTATTAACAACAAAAACAGAACATCCCTGCTTGTTTACATGTTATTATATATTGTACAACTTGTAAATTATATTTATAATCCTGTAAATTAAGTATGCTACTTTTTGCTTTTGAAACTTTTCTACTGTGCTAACCATTTATCTTGACAACTATGTTTAAAATGGAAAGATGGCTTTGGCTTGGGGACTAGACAATCGCATGGGCTGGGAAGCGTTCCTCAATCCAAATACAGTATGATCCTGATCACATTCTCTTATTTGCTTTTAATCACTTGTAAATCCTGAGATACTTAACATTTTAAGTTTAAACATTACCTCAGCACTAAGCCTTTCCCTGTTTATGCATAATTCCATGTAGAAATTAATATCTCCTACTTATAAGGCATCAAAAACTAGAAACATTTTCCTCCCTTAATGTTATAGGAATTAACGTAATTTCAAAGCACTCAAGGACATAATTATTTACAGGTACTAAATATTAACTAGAAGTGTTTGATCAAGGTATGTGAAAAATTGTAAATAAAAAAGCACTCCTTACAGTTATAAATAATTAGATTTCCACAGTACTTAAAAGAAGTAGTTAGGTTCTGTGAACATTCTACATTACTGGAGAATGTGTTTTTGGAATTATTGGAAATGAAATCTTTCTGTATTTTCACATTGGTGTACATTAAGTTAATATGTATGGCTGCTGGATTTTGTTAGAAGATACAAAGATAAGTAAAGTCTTTTTAGTAAAATTGTTGCCAGCTGAGCAACAATTGAACACAGTACATATAGGTCAACTGGATGTGTACACAGCTGTGACACTTAACATTGACTTGAGTGAAGGTAGTTGCAGTAAACACACCCACTCACAGTGGTGACGGCCCTGCTTGGATTAAATGAGCTTTATCACAGTTCTTTTTTTGTTCGTAAAGGTATGTTTCATACTTCTTTTGTGATTGATTATATTCCTGGAAGGCCTTGCAATTAAACATATAATACATTTTCTATTGAGTTACTTCACACATAAATGGGAGGGCCCAAAGGGTGTTTTTGAATTTATGGGATAAAAAAAATATATTTCTTTCTATTCTAAAGCTGCTAATTAGTGCCTTTAAACAACTCAACACTGAATCTGTGCAAGCACCATATCAGAGGCTAATATAAAACTGTTTATGTGGAAGGGCATATAAAATAAGAAGGTGTTAAACCCAGCACAGACTGAGTGCCAGGGACCCCCACCAGTGTTAATTTTATGTTTGTTTTTGCTCGTTTGAAGTTCAGATGCCTGTGTTTCTAGTTGTGTTGTAAAACATGCTGTACTTACAGATGGACTGAAATGTGTCTCTTTCCAAGCTTTATTTGCCTGAAGAAGTCAATGGGCAGTTTAACCAGGAATTAACAAACACTAGTTCTTATTTTTAAGAGTGGAACATATGGAGACTTAAAAAGCACACACATGCAAACACATATATGTTTGCACATGCAAATACTTTTATATATGGCGATTCTAAAAAACATGCTAAAAGTTCTAATCCTTCCTAAGTATGTTTAGTGAGTTTTTACATGGTATTTTAATATGCTTATCTAAAAGGGCAACAAACTATTAATAAATTTAAAAAATTTTTAAGATGGTTTAACTATTGATATCAAATGTATGTGGAAACAGTTTTTTTCCCCCAATCTGTTTCTGTTCCTTTCAAAGTGAGGTGGTGGCCAAGAGTCTATAAGTCCATCTAGGCTTTTGTAGGCTTAAATTGGCTCTAATTGGTTGGCATGATGAAAGTTAAGGACCAATCAGAGCCTTCCAAACCAAGAAAATGATATCACTTATTGAGTATCAGTTTGGTGCCCTTCTCCTCTGCCCTTGATATCACAGCTGGAGCAAGAGAGGTGCTCAGGTAGCTTACACTCCATGGTTCTGCCATACTTCTTTTGGCTATCCTTATAAGGAGAAGCCTTCATACCTGTCATCACTTTAATACAGTAATGGAAATTTCAAATATGGAAGTATATTCCAAATGGGGGTTTAAGATTGTTGCAGTAAATCTCCAACCCAAATATGCCCTGGCAATGAAAACACAACACAATTAATGTGAATATATGCTGTGTGCCTAGGTTGGGCAGATCTACTGCTACACTACCATCTTCTACATCTATGAGACTCCTTTGAACTTGCAGTTTCTCCAGGCCACGTGCTTGTGCTCAGCTTTTCTTCTTCTTTCTCCTTCTCTGCCTCTTCTCCCTCTTCTCTCTCTACCTTCTGCTCCACCTTCCCTTTTATCTGCCCAATCATCGGTTCTCCTTTATTTTACAAATTAAGGTGGGAAGCAGGTTTACAGGAAATCACCTGAGTGCTGACTCATTCCTTGTTCGAAGCTACTCACAGGAGAACAGAATTAATATCAAATATAATTAGCCCAGAGCTCTCCACAACACGAGATGGCTTTGAAAGGTTCAGGACCTTGTAAAACAACCAGAGACCTAACTGAGCAGAGAAGCATAGCACGTTTGTTAGTTGAAGACTCAATGCTATAGAAATGTTAGGATTGCCCAAGTTGTCCTGTAGATGTACTTAAATCAAAATCAGGGGCCTTTACTTACATAAGACGGGGGACCAATGACAGAGCAAACAAATGACTACACCCATCTAAGTTGGTGATCCAAGAAAGCTTCTTGGGCTTGCTTGTGGAAGCATGAATGAAGGGTTACTCACAGTTTACACAGAGGTATCCCCACCCCCAAGCATAGGCAACTCATGAAAGCTGCATCACTCTAGTATCCTGTACCACTGCAGCATTGTGCATCAGTACAGCATCCTGGATCATAGCAGTATCCTGTATCAGTGCAGCATCCTGGATCATAGCAGTATCCTGTACCACTGCAGCGTCCTGTATCAGTGCAGCATTGTGCATCAGTACAGCATCCTGGATCATAGCAGTATCCTCTATCAGTGCAGCATCCTGGATCATAGCAGTATCCTCTATCAGTGCAGCATCCTGGATCATAGCAGTATCCTGTATCACTGCAGCATCCTGTATCAGTGCAGCATTGTGCATCAGTACAGCATCCTGGATCATAGCAGTATCCTATATCACTGCAGCATCTTCCTAAGAGCACACAGTTAAAACTGGTCAAAATATGGTGAAGAAGACCCTAGTATAAAGTGGAAAAGCAAAGAGACTGTGGTAATGACTCAATTTTTTAAGGAAATGATAGAATAATGAAATATTGTAATGGAATAAAGAGCCTTGAAAGAGGACCAAATACAAAACTTTCTGTACCATCTCCAACATCTCAATACAAAAATTCAAAGCAAAATAGAATTTTACAATGAATACCTGTATCTCACCATCTCAATTGTAGCATTAAATGTTTCCACAGCGCTTGCTTGTCAGATACTTGCCTATTCACCTACTGTATTTTGTTGCCTTTCAAAGTTTTTTTATAGACAATAGCTTTCATTCACTGTTTTACAAATACTATAAAATTGAGCTCAATACTTTTTACATTTAAGATGATATTCACAGAAATTTAAATGTATACACTACGTAAAATTCTCTAGAAGTCATTTAAGATGATATTCACAGAAATTTAAATGTATACATTACGTAAAATTCTCTAGAAGTCATTATGGTACATTATAATTTCATTTTACTGGAAAGGTTCCTCTTGCCCATTCCCAACCAATTTTCCATTTTCATTATGGCTATCCACAGTGCCATCTTCTAAGGTGATAGCAATTCAGATCCTTGCACTATAGAGTGTTTTCTACATGTTTTAAGATTTCACATAAATGAAGTCATGTAGTATATCCTATCTTAATGTGTAGCATCCAATGTGGTTTTTTAAGGTGTTTCCATATTGGTGCACATCTTGAGGATTTATGTATTTACTGAGCAGCAGACTGGCCTGTCTATTCCCCTTTTGGTGGACATACCCGCAGTTTCAAGACTTGTTACATCTGCCGTAGATGTTGTGAGACAGGATTTCCAGGGACTTGTACTGTTCTCCACTCTTTCTTTTTCAGGACTATCTTGTGTTTTTTTTTCCTAGTGGACTTTCATATGAGACCCAAATTGTACAAGCATTTTCAATCTATTATTTTCCCCACTTCTTCCCATCCATTTGTCCTCAATAAATCTCGTCTTGGTTTTGCTATTTATTTTACTGCAGCTTCTTTTATAAGTTCAACAGTGATCATGCCCCATGGGCCCTCCCTTTCAGGAGTCATCTCGGATCTCTTAGCAGCAGCTGTGTGTCTTTTCTTGCATCTTCTGACACTATATTATTTTGATTTAGCTTCTACTTATTCACGGTTACATTTTCATTTGTCTTTGACCACTGCTGGCATGTACTCCACTGTCTCCATCTCTAAAAACGTTTATGCCTGCCTACCACCTACCATGGTAATGGGCATAAGCACTGGGAAGAGCTGTATGACAAGTACTTCTAGGTAGGGTCTAAGACAAAAAGAGACCAACGTGCCACTTCTCAGGTAGGTGGCAAAGTTCATGATTTCTGTGTGCCCACATAGTACAGATACATGGTGAGATCGGGATAGCAAAAAACAAACAAACAAACAAACAAACAAACAAACAACTACAAAAACCAAGCAACCAAACAGCAACTTTCTAAAGTTCTCACACATTCAGTCTTGTACAAGGAGTTGTTTTCCTTATATTCCTAGGCAGGATCCGTAACTAAGACCAAATGTAACAAACAACATCACAAATACAAATTCAAAACTGATTTTCCTAAGTGGCACTGGACATGAATTAGTGTGTGTGTGTGTGTGTGTGTGTGTGTGTGTGTGTGTGTGTGTGTCTGTGTATGTGTATGTGTATATGTGCATGTGGATGAACATGATAATGTGTTGTGTGTATGTTTCAGTTGTAAAGAAGTATGAAGATAAGAGAACTATACAATGTCACTGAAGTCATGAGCGGGGACAGTTTCTGTGATTCCTGGTTAAATTTTATTTCTTCAAACTTACTATCATCTCCAGTGGTGGAGTCCAGGACCATCCTCCAAATGAAAAATGTTCAGTTCTGTTAGAATTTAAACATAAACATATAACATATATTTTAATTCCTAAATATATGATTTGTTTTGCATATAATTCATATTCATAATCTTTAATAAAGTTGCAGTTTGAGTTGTATGATACAGAAATTGAACAACTTTTTATGTTTGATGATCATGTGCTTTTTCTTTTTAATATTTGTTTATTCATAACATTTACTTACATATTCCCCCTAGATTTCTATGGCATTTTCTCAGTGGCTTACATGATTTTTTTTTTTCATTTGGTACTTAGGACTAATCTTATGTACAATTTTCATGAAACAAAACAATTTCTTAATAGTGGACTTTTTAAAACTGAAAATAATGTGTTTGTGAGTGCTGGAAAGCAAACTTGAGACAGTTCCTAGTTACCACAGGCTGCCACACTTCATTTTCTCCAGAGACACAATAAACAAGTTTTACTGATCACTAGAGGGTCTATATGTAAGATTTTAGTGATGAGAACAGTTTAATGAGCATATCAAATAATCAGAGCTTAAAGATCTCTCTGATATTCTTTTCTTGACTTCTTTTCCTCCTGTTGTTTGCTTTTGTTCTATTTCAATGTGTTTATTTTTTGTTTTTGTCTTTTTACATTTTTTTAAATTGCTTAAAAGCCTGTTTGTTTTCTAATGACAAATGAAAAGAGGATGGATATGGATAGGGGCAAGGAGTGCAGGTACTAGGAGTAAACTGCAGGAAAACTGTAATCATGATATGTGAGAAACAAATCTAGTTCCTGTAAAAGAAAAAATGTATTTGACAGTTCCATTTTCTACCCAGAAGTGAGAGATTGTCCACACTTGACCTACTTTGGGGTGTGAAAATAATTGCTTAGCCCCGAGGGCCAGAGGCCACGTTTAAGGGCTCCTGTGTGCTGTCAGGCTCTTAGGGTAATACTAGGGTTCAGTTATTAGAGATAGGAGCATGCTTGTCTGCACACTTCTGTTTTGTTTTGTTTTTGTTTCTGTTTTTGTTTTTTGTTTTGTTTTTGCCATGTTTGTGTATAAATGTTTAAGCCTTCATGTTTATGTGCTTAAGGAAATAATTTTCTTTAGATGCAAATCATAATAAACTATTGGTTTTTATGGACTACCCTTGTTATTGTACATATGAATACTTGGTTCATTTGTTTAACTATCTAGCCCATTTAACTATTGGAGTTTCAATCCCCTTCTTTGGTATTATAACCTCTGTGCTAATAATAATCAAACTCTCTAAAAAGTGAAATCTGAAATTTGGTAATTGGAATTTTAACTAAGATATTATTTAAGTATATAAGATTCTTGACTCTATTTTTCTGTTTCCTTAAACAATATGTAATTGAACAGTCTACTTCAGCTACTGGTTGCATTTTATGCCTCTCCATATTTAAACGATATACTCTGGACTTTATCTTATTCCCTTATCAGAATTTGATATGTACCCATATTATTTAGAATACATTTTAAAATAGGCTTATGCTTTGGTAATTTATATTAAGATATTGTGCAAAAGGTTAAAGCAGTTGAAAGCGCACTATTTCTCTTGGCTGTGTAAAGTTTGTTCCTTAAAAATCTTTTCTGCTATACAACTAAAGAAATCACAAAGAAGAGGGTACATATACAGCAGACAGAGGTGATACTTAGATGACAGAGAGAAGGAAATAAATTATATACACACATTAAGTTGTGAAAGTTGCTAGTGGTTAAGAAATCATAGTGAATTATTGATTTGAGTTTATGATCTATTGCAAAATAGACATAAAATTAGACATGTAAGCAAAATGACATTTATAGAAAAGCTAATTGAAATTGCATAGAAATCCTATTAATTCTTATCGTCAGAAGACTGAATTAGTAATACAGAATGGTTATGAGGTCTCAACCAATTTCCTTCACAGTGAATTTAAGTAACAGTATTTTACTTATTATGAAAATTCTGTGTTTGTGGAGGCAAGGCTAGATAAGACAAAGCAAACACGTGCCAGGTGCTCAGCGGCTTTCCTTTTCTTTCCCTGAGGAGAAGGGCTGCAGTTACTGCTTGTGTGAAATGGTGATATGCTGAAGAACACTTTTCCACTGCTCTGCTCTGGCTTTTGATTTCCGTCATATCGTGGTTTGGACTGAGTGTATACTAGGCAGGAACTGTTTTTTGTAGCTAGCATACTTCTGGCTTGGAAGAATTTTGCAACAAAAAATGTTTACAAATTGCTTACTTTAAAGTAGACAGGTGAAAGGCAGTATATAAGTGCCAAGTATTATTATCTGCCTAAATCTAGCTGAGTGAACAAATCTTTTTAATGCCCATTTTAATGGCACTGTTGTTCCATATGGTGGACTTTAGATTCATAAAACTTGCAGAGTTAGTGCAGTCCCTGGAGAGAGCCAGATTGCCCAGGTGCACCGTATTTTAAACTTGGGGTAGAATTGAAAGATACAGCTCTTCAAAATTCAGCCTCAAACAACAAATCAGGATGAGAAAATTTCTCTACTATTTTAGAAAACACATGCTCAGTTATTAATAGAAGAAATCATGATTATCACTTTATGGCATCTGAGTCCAGACAGATTTTGATATGAGAAAGTTCCCAGGAGCTAATCCACTTGGATTTGAATTATGAACATCATTCTGGCTTGACTGGGCCTGCAACTGTGACTGCATGAAGATGATCTTCCTTAGAGAGCTTTGGGGTCTAGTTCTCTTGTGGGATGCGACCCCTTGGTGGGGAGGAGGGTCACATATCAGATATCCTGCATAGTAAATATTTACATTATGATTGATAATGTAGAAAAATTACAGCTATGGGTTAGCAGCAAGATAATTTTATGGTTGGGAATCAGTATTATATGAAGGACTGTATTAAAGGGTCACAGCATTAGGAAAGTTGAGACCACTAGTTTGGTTCACTGTGGGTCAGAGTGCTCTCATAACCTTTAGCTTGTAAGATGGACCAATTGTGTATAGATAATCAAGTCTGTAAATCTCAGAGCATTCTGGTACATCAGAAAATATATTTAGTTTTAATTGTAACCAAATTATTACTGACCTGGCTTCCTTTTCCTTCTTTTGCTTTGTGTTTGTTGTTGCAATGGACCCTCTTTTTCTGATGGCTCTCTGGTCACATAGTGCAGGTGCCAGGTGTAGAAACTTGTAAGAGCCAGTCAGTCCTGATGCTAAAAGTATATATAGAGAGCTGGGCAATAGGCATGTGTGTGCACTCATTTCTATATGCTACAGATTGCAGATATGATGAAAGCAGCTGCTATATCTAAATTCCTGCTACCCTGACTTCCTGTCTATGATGGACTACAATCTGAAAATTTCAGCAAAAATAAGGCATTTCTCCTCCAGACAGACAAAGACAATAAAAGATGAACTGGGAGAAAAAAGACCAGGTGAGATAGTAAAAAGAAGATGGCCACTTGTATTTTGTGTCTTGGGCTCTGTGTCTTCAAGACTTCAATAGCTCATAGTCAACATGAGCTCATGATGAATCCTACTGAACCAAGATCCTACAGACACCATTCTTCACCCTAGCCACCCTGGAGAAGCCTGGGAAGAACATTCTGACCTTGAGATATGATATTATCAGTCTAATTTCTCAGCATGAATCATGACATATTTTTCAGTTTCCATTAATTGGCATTAGTTCATGGAGTTTATAGAATCAGGCACCTTAAGTTAAATTGAAAGGTTTGGTGACTATGCTGTAAGGCTTCCTAAGGAGATAGGAAACGGTATCTGAATGTGAGTTTGGAGAACTAAGCGAATGACTGGGACCTTTTGGGAGCAGGAGAAAACAGGGCAAACTAGAAGACTTGGTCTCTGTGCATAGGGCCTCAGCTCTGAGTCTGTGGCAATTGAAGAACTCAGGGAGAGGTAGTGACTGGGAACTTTGGAAAGAACATTGTCCTATTTTCTTGTTTTGAAGATAAGTTAAAGATCAGGATTTTGCATGTATAATATCCCAGGGTTTGCATTTAAATATACTAGTTTTTAAAGAGTTAGCTATTGATCTCCTTCTATGTCTGCTTAATACTTCATGCAGATTAAGCATAAAAGTCTTGGCCATTCCTAAATGCAAAACATATAACTTCTCTGTCTTTAGTTTGTATTAGCAGCTTTTATATCCCAGGCAACAAGCATCTTAGCTAAAGAACAAACAAAGCACCCTGCTACTAACGTTTTTCTTCTCAATTGTACCTGATCTGTTTACCATCTGTCAGGTAAATATCTTAAAAGCAAGAGTAGCTTATGTTTTTATTAAATGCTCAGATGCAGTATCTTTTATGCCTACTGCTTATGACCATAATTTGCTTTCCACTATCCCATTAAAACTTTATTTTCAATTGCTAGTGCTCCTTTTCTAACTGCTAACCCTGTTTAGGACTCCTCACTATTTCTCACCATTGAGGCGACTAATCTTTCTGTGACCAAGTTCTCTGAAAGACAATGGATTCTTCCTACAACTGTATGAAATTTTACTTTACCTATCCTTGTGCACCTGCAACTCCCAAATTTATTTTCATCAGTTCTTGAGTTTTTATCTCCCTTTAGATACCTCAGTATCACATCAGTCAATACAAATCATGTCTATGTGTTGGGGTTTGAGTGTGTAGTACAGGCTTGGCCTGTAGATGGTGGGTCCAATCACTGAGAACTGATTGGGTCATGGAAGGTCTGATCCAGTCAATGGTTTAATGTAGGGATTCATGGTCAGATGCTAGTACAATAAGATGATGGAAACTTCCAGAAGCTAGACCTAGTTAGAGAAGCAGAACACTAGGTGTGTACATACCTTGCCCTGGATCCTTTGTATTGTTCTCGCCTTCCCACATGCCATGAACTGAGCACCTCTGTCCCATCTCACCCTCTCTGTTAGGATGTTCTGCTTGATCAGAGCCTATGGCAATGGGTCCAAGGGTGGGTTTTGAGGTCAAGCCATAGGTGCCTCTTCTCTATCACACTGAGGACCTGCAGATATCTGCCTTGCTGGCACAATGCTCTCAGCAGTATTTTTTGACTTGGGATTCCATATCTGATCAATATCTGAATCCTTTAATATTAACTCAAGATGTATTACTCTTCCTAGCCACACATCCCTATTTAAACTTTCACCATTTCTGTTTCAACCCATTACTGGAGCTTCTTAATGAGTCTCTATCTCCAGTATCTTCCCTTGTGGATCCAGATTATCTTCCCCAAGCTGTTCTGCTTACGACTGTCATCAGATCCATGTACTGGGTAGATGGCACAGTCCTTGGCAACATGCTCAAAACTTTTATAATCTCCCCACCCAAGCTTACAGATTTATCTGATTTATCTAAAAGGTTTAAGATGAGGATTGGGTTCATTTGCTTGGATACTGTAACCATTTTTAATAAATGTATTCAGCAACCATATTTAAGAATCAAACATAGTGTTTTCTTTTAAAATATAGATAAAACAAAACAACATATACCTACATAAACTTTAATCCGGCAATGACCACATAGCTTACTTGTTTCCTGAACTCTGACTAGCTAATGACATTATTTTGCTTCTGTGTCCATGGTCTGTTCTCATTCTCCCTTTCTCTCTCTCTCTCTCTCTCTCTCTCTCTCTCTCTCTCTCTCACACACACACACACACACACACACACACACACACACATCCTTTCCTATCTTGTGTGGATGCTTCCAACTAAAACTAGTGTCGCTGACATCCTTACACATGCCATTGAATGCATGGTTCATTGGAAAACTATATGCAATCTATTGGGCACCTTGATAGTTTTACAATGATATTGTGGTGATTAATTTCAGCACATACATTATTTTAGACTGTAATGTTCTTTAAAGGTCAGTGGTCATCCTGGAAGGTAAAAGTAAATATGATTTCACTTTCACAAGAAAAGACAAATGTGAAAATACATAACCATATTAGTAAAAGGGACCCAAATAGGACAAATAGGAAAATGAAAAATTACACACAGAAACAGACTCTCTCTCTCTCTTTCTCCCTCCCTCTCTTTTTCTCCACCCCCCCCCCAGAAGGTGCTTCATTTGAAAGTAGGGGCAATCAATATGAATCTGAAGTTCTTGTTTTATATTGAACACTATGTTTGATTCTTAAAGTTTGAAGTTCTTGTTCTATATTGAACAAGTGAGACTGTGTTTAAAGGAAAAAGTAGAGAGGAGGAAGAGTAGCCTTGGAAGAAGTGACCCATTAGCTAGATGTTAAATAATGTACAAAAATGGTTGTATTAAAATAAGTCTAAAAGCTGAGTGAAGAAAAAACATCACTGAGTATGAAGTAGAACAACATAAGTAAATAAGCAAGAGAACTTTCTTAAAATACCCTGTAAAATTGGAATCTGGGAATCCTGAAAAAGTCCTGCTGCTGCTGCTGCTGCTGGTGATGGCGATGGCGATGGCGATGACACGTAAAGCACTAAGCACTCACCAATGTTCAAGTTCTTAACAATGAATTACCCTGCATTTCTGTAAGCTCAGTTGACTTGTGTTCCCTTTCTCCACTCAAAGAAATTTGGACCTTGCTGTCCTAATTTTGTAGGTAAGAACCCAAGGAAAGAAAGAAAGCGCAAGGTATTTTTCCAATTATTCCATGTTGAGCATAGAATTTAGATCAGGGAGTCCAAATCCAGAGTCCCAAGTACTGGTCCCTAACAGTACTTCATAGTGAAGTTGCAAGGAAAGAGCGGATTTAGGGGTGGGGCTTGGAGGTTAAGTAACAGAAGAGAAAGGCTTTCTTGAGGTTTCTAGTGTAACTAGGAAATACAGTAAGGGTTATGGGCCCAGAGAACTGATGGAGGCGAGGCACAAGCGTGATTAGCTCGCTCATTACAAAAGGAGGAGGAGAGGTCGCCGATCCAAGGGTTCTCCCTGAACAATGCTGCCTTCAGTTCAGATTATTGCTGAATGAAGGGGTGGGAGGCAGCAGCTAGATGATCAAAGGCCCTGCATAGCAAGATGGGAAGTGGCAGACACCGCCTCTTTTCTGCCTCCAGAAGTTCACCGTACTGCATTTAATGATTGCCTCCCATTGTAGCCTGGCTGTCCTTTCCAGATAAATCCACCTGATTGGGATGGATTTGGTGTGGGAATATCTGTTCCAGCCTATTAGCTGGCACCTTTTCTGAGATTTTCCTGTCCACATCTATTACGGAGATTTGGTGATAATTCAGGCTGTGTCCTGGTTAGCCTCTCAGTTTAAGAATTACAGTAATTAGTGCTGATCTCAGCCCCAGTGCTAGGGTTTTATTTTCAGCTCATCTTTGGCCCTTCTCAGCAGCAGAAGCAGAAGCACCTTTTCTTGTAGCGTGAAACCACAAGTTATCAATCACCAGGGCTCTCGTTGTGTTTCAGAGTAAATTCATTCTAAGGGCAGATTCTCATCTTTCATGTTAAACTTGTGTTTCTGGCTAGACTTGTAGCTTCAGCCATTCCCAAACAAAAGTTGGTTTTATTTTGTTTTGTTTTTGGTTTTGTTTTAAAAAACAAACACATCGACAGTCTGAGGAGGCGCATCACAGCTTCCCCAGGCAGGGCTTGTCTCATTCAGCATGCTCGTGTCAAAGAATTGAAAGGGAGTTGGAGAAGACCAGCGCTCCACATTTCTTTCTCTCACTGTTGGAAACAGAACAAAGTGGGAAAAGCCACCTTGTTTCTTTCCAGAGGACAGTTTTTGTGTCTGGAACTCGTGGTCTCTTTAACCATTGAAATGTTACCAGTCCCTAGCAAAGGGGTATTTTCTTCTGGGTTACAGCCTCCTTTGTTGTCAAGAGCATTGTGGTTGCACTACTAGTTTAGGCTTCTATTTCCAAGCACTTATCTTCAGCAATCATTTAATATCCACAGTTGCCTGTGGGTTAAAAATGGGGTCCCGCGACTGGCATGCCAAAGGGCTAGGGCCACTCATGGAGGCAGACGACAGAAGTTTTGACTGCCCGCACCCCCACGGCAGTGCCAGGCATCGGGCTGTGAGAAGCCTCGGGATCCTCCTCCGTGGGTTGGGAAGGCTCAGACTGAGGTACCTGCTGACCTGCTGGAGTTGGGCTCAGACAATTGGGCACCACAGATGCCGCTGGGTGCTGCGGAAGAGCTGGTTCTGGGGTCCCTGCTTCGCACAGAGACCAGGGACGTCGCATTCTCAGTCTTGGACACCTCAGATGCTGCTGGATGCAGATGGGGTGCTGACCAGTGGGTAGACTCTGGCCCAGGCAGAGGAAAAGGGGTAGGCGCAGAGCGCTCTGGTAGGTTACTGCAGGTCAAGAGTCCTTGTGTTGCCTGGCAGGCAGCTTGGGTTGGAGGAAGCCATGGCTGGGGCTCAGGGATGCTTGTTAGGGGAAGACCAGCTCCATTGCTCTAGCACAGTGGAGCCCGATGAGAAGAGGCAGAGAAGGGGAGAAGAGTAGAGAAGTAGAGACTGGCCATGGCCATGGGGAGAGAGGGGAGAAGAGAAGGCAGAGAGAGGGGGAGCAAGGGAGCAAGAATAAGAGTAAGAGAATAAGAGAGAGGAGGGAGCAAACTGCCTCTTTTATAGTGGGACCAGCCTACCTGGCTTTTGCCAGGTAACTGTGGAGAGGAGCATGCCTGGCTGTTGCCAGGTAACTGTTGGGGTACAGTCCAGACAGAATTCCAGGAGCTTGAGGCATTGCCTTCATTACTGATGGCCGCACACCTCTCTGCAAGGTGTGGGGGGCTGTTGTGGGAGGCCTGTAGCTTTGACAGGAGCCAGGGGCCCAAGAGGCGTTGCCAAACACCTGCTGACCCTTAGGGTTACCAGGGTTCAAGGCCTGTGCTCTGCTGGGGACTGGGCTGTCTGTGCACAGCTTATTGCCCCACAATTGCCAATACCTATTATTATTGGTAATTACACTGATATGAGTGGAAGTCAAGGCTTAAATAACCTGAGTATCTCTGCATGGTTATGGGGATAGTGCTCAGCATTTGTGTACTACTCACTACGTATTCATGTATCTATACATCTATGTATGTATTTATGTATGTACATCTATGTACATGGTTATGTATGGTTTATGTATTATCTATCTATCTATCTATCTATCTATCTATCTATCTATCAAATCTAATCTATTTATGTATATCTCTCTCTGTGTCCCTCTGCTATGTCTGTCTCTGTCTGTCTGTCTGTCTGTCTCTCTCTCTCTCTCTCTCTCTCTCTCTCTCTCTCTCTGTGTGTGTGTGTGTGTGTGTGTGTGTGTGCACGTATACCTAAAAGCCAGAGATCAATGTTGGGTATCTTTCTCTTTGTTTGTATACAGGGTCTCTGACTGGACCTGGAACTCACCAATCTAGTAAGACTAGATGGCCAGCAAGCCCCAGTGAGGGAAACTGAGGAAATCCTAAGAAAATGTTTATGTATGAGCATAGCCATGTCAAAGAGTTTAGCCCCTGATCTATATAAAATGGTAAAGCTTTATTTATTCTGGTCCAAGCATGCATGTTACTATGTATGGACCTTTTTACCTTTCTCCTCCCAGATGGCTGGACCTATAGCTTTTCCACAGCCTGCCCAATCCCAGATGTTCTGTGTCTATGTGTCTATCCTTTCTGTGTTCCCTCATTTACCTAGACTGGTTTCTAGGACCTACTGAAACCGGCCACGGCACCATGGAGACTCTCTGCCTCTTCTTTTCCATGCTAGAATTCCAGCTGCTTCTAGGTGACTGTTTTACCTGGATGCTTATCTTTTCATGTGTGCAGGTAAGCATTTTATGAACAGAGCCACCTCCCCAGGTCTCTCCTCATTTCCATAAATACTGATTGCTCATGGGGCAGTTAGAATAAAGTCACAGACAGTCAACACCAAGAGAGAAAGAAAGAGCAGCCTAAGAGGCATTCCAGAGGGGAAGATGGTCATAAACCACACAGGGCATGTGATCATGTTCAGAGAGGGTATGACATCATATTAACACTGCCCGGGCAACTGTGAAGGTGCATAGCTCAGAGGGGGAACAATTGAAGACTGGCTTGTTTTATCCCCTCATTTCATTTTAGTGATAGCTGGAAACCAACATGAACTATCCCAGATCCCTCAGTTAGGAAGTATCAGGGAAGTAATATCAACCTGGATACTAATGCAAGAGCCAGAAGGAAGAAAGTGGATTGACCAACATCACATTAGAGTCATTTTGTGTGTTTTAACTTCTCCCTCTCTCCGATTTTCCCTCTAAATACACACCCACACACACACACATATACACACACACACCCACACACACATGCACAGATAGAGAGACAAATAGAGATAGGGAGAGAGAGAGAGAGAGAGAGAGAGAGAGAGAGAGAGAGAACTTTAAAAAATCTCTTTCAAGGAAGAAAATCTATCAATGTTGCTTAGCTGGTATTATTCCTAAGGGCCTATCTGGGAAAGTGAAGGGTCTTCAGGAGGGAAAGACAGTGTACTTTGTCTGTAAAGACCTGTGATGATTTAATTGTAACTTTGATAGTGGAATTCTATTTCTTGATTCCTTAAATATGTTAAAATTATCAGTGGTATATATGTAATTCTACATAATGTAAAAAGTCATATTTAATTAAATTAATGTAACTGAAATACTTCAGTTGGATTAACTTGTTCATTTCCTCTAACTAAATAGCAGCATACAGTAAAAATTTTATTAATCACAGTAATGAGAAATTTTATATTAAATATATATATTACATTTAGTTTAAATGTTAATAGTCGACATTATTTTAATAAATTGTGCTAAGGGAGTATATACAGAGTGAGTCTTTCATGCAGATTTTATTGGTTGCTGCATAGTTAATGGCACTAATGCGATCAGAGTCTGGGTGTGATCATAAGATTAGTAGTTAAAATGATTGAAATATAAATTAGGAGCTGGAATAATTGTTTGTTAGAAGCTCAGATAATAACTGTTTCGTAATGCTTGGAGGGTCGAAGACATAAAGCATTGAAATGGGCTGCAGTGGCATGCAGGAGGAACACTTTGAGGCAGACAAAGAGAGTGCATGCTTCTGGTGGCTGCTTTCCCCAATGAGGACCTTGTCTCCTTCTTCTTCTTCTTCTTCTTCTTCTTCTTCTTCTTCTTCTTCTTCTTCTTCTTCTTCTTCTTCTTCTTCTTCTTCTTCTTCTTCTCTCTCTCTGTCTCTCTCTCTCTCTCTCTCTCTCTCTCTGTCTCTGTCTCTCTCTGTCTCTCCTTGTTGTCCTGTTTGCAGTCTATAAGTCAGCAAGTAGACAATGACAGTGTGCCTTTGAAATGCCTGACCAGGAATTGGAAGAACAGCTTCCTGTTTCCAGGAGTCTAGAAAGTTCATAGGTTGCCAGGACTTTTTTTTTGTCAAGGATTTTAATTGATGCTGAATATGCTAATCTTTGTGGACAATAAAATCATTGAAACTATTCTACTCTGCACTATCAGCAACAGAAAGCAGCCATTAGATGATAGTATGCAACTGGGCATGGCTGTATGCCAATAACATTTTATACAAACAAAGCTGGGCTGGAGATGGCATAGCACTTGCTGCTCTTGCAGAAGACCTGGGTTCAGCTCCCAGCCCCTACACGGTGGTGCACAGCAATCAGCAACGCTGATTCCAGGAATCTAACTCCCATTTTTGACGTGCTTGGGGCATGAAGCATAAACTGGTGCTTGTACATGCAGGCAAAACACTCTTAAAATAAAACAAATACATCTACTTAAAAGTTTAAACAAACAGTGCTGAATCCAGCCCTATTTCCTGTTTTCCGCATCTTATTCTATGTTCTGACCTCACCTCACCCCCCTCCACAGTACTGTTGAGGAAGACATGAACCCCAGGGCTTTACAATGCTAGGCAGGTGCTCTACCACTGAGCTGCATCCCAGACCTATTAAATGAGGCAATACTGAATTCTTTACACCTGTTTGTAGTTCATGTTGTCTTGACAAAGTGAAATTGATGACTGTTAAAATAAATAGAAGTAATCTATTTTCTATATCTTACTGGGTCTGGGGAGTCGTTGTTATGTAGTTATAAAGACTTTCTCCTGATACAGTCTGACAGTAACAATATTTAATCATTAGGAATGCCTTTTTGAGTCATTCCATTTGTGACTTGACCTATCTGAACCTTTGCTGGGTTTCTCCTAAGGTCCTATAGTAGACTTACTGGAAAAGCATGACCCTTTGTTAGAGCCCTTGTCTGATGTCTTCAGTCCCATTATTCACCGACTCTTCATTTCTTGGAGTCGTTTCCCTTTAGTTATTGATTATGGTGGTTTGACTGGGACAGGTCAGATGTGTTTTACATGTGAGGTTCTTAGATACACATAAACAAGAGTCTTCTCACCCCCACTAAACAATCCCTTCAGGAAGGTGGAGTTTTGAACAAAGGGCTTCTGATTTTTTCTTGCATTCTTCTTGAATAGCATAATTTTAACATTTTATCCTCTTGATCTCTTCCCCAGATCAACTATTTCAACTGTTGACATCAGTCATTCATTTTCAGTGCATATGTGTATTAAATTTATTAATTTCTATTATCATCCCTTCATTTAATTGCTTTGGGCACAATGCTGTTTCTGGAGACAAAGAATTATAATCTATGTATTGCCTGCAGGCAGTGGTCACACCTCACACATAAAGTTGGATATGATAAGAGCTGTACACACAACACAGAAGAAGTTTCTATGCAATGCTGCAAAGGCCTTTGTTCTCCACGGCTCAAGTATGCCCTGGTTTCACCAGGCAATCTTAGGCTTCAACCTCATGAAATTTCATAGCAGAAACTTTTAAATGTTGTTACTGGGTGAATGTATGGAAGGATGCAAGTTAGTTAACATGTTAAGAAATTGATCACATAATTTCAATTTAAAAATTAGATCATCTATGTTTTGTCAGAACTCTAAAAGGAAGTTGCAAATTTCTTCAGGAGATAAGGAATGAAGAATGGAGATGATGTGGCATTGAGATGGTTCAGCACGTGTCACCAAGCCTGACAGTCTGATTTCCATCCCCAGGACCCACATATTGGAAAGAAGAAACATCCACAAGTTGCCTTCTGACCTCCATATGCATACATGTGCATGTGCATGCACACAATAAAATATGTGAGCAAAATAAAAACAAATAAAGAATGGGAGGCTGAAAAATATTATTTAATTCATCAAGATTTCCCAGCTAGTCCACAGAATGATTAGGGTTTAAACATAGTACCTTAGATTATATTCCAGTGACTAGTTCTCATGGCTTTCCATGCTATCCTTGAATGAAAAGTGACACTTCACTTCCAGCTTCTTCCCACACTTCATGTTCAGGGGCTGTGGAGAGACCAAGAAGGGACCTGGTGGTGTTAGGCCAAGTTAGGTAGTCAGATGTTTAAGTTTTTATCTGCGGCTTCCAAGCTACACTTGTTCTTGGTATCTATGTTGTATCTCCCTGGTTGGTTCTGGTGGACTCCAGACAGGGCATGAGGTAAAGCATGTATGGTTGTGGGATTTGGCTGTAGTGTCTCTTTAGTTTCTACTATCAGTAACAGTTGCTGGATAGGGCCAAAGGAAGCCTCTGACATTTGTCACCTCTTGAAGTGCTTTGGGACCCCTCACAGCTGGACAGCTTAGACTCCATCAACACTCTTCGGAGTGCTATTCCTGGCTAGATTCCTGATTCACTCTGACACTTTACAGCTTCTTCAAATAATGACACTTTCAAAGAACATTTCAGATCTAGCATTTTGAAACTGCTCATTGATACCAACCTTCAGATGACCTCCTGATAGCTAGCAAATCTCAAGGGTATTGGAAACCTGCTTAGCAAAGCTCAGTTAAAGATGTCCAGCAACTGTTCCCCTTTCATCAAACTTTGGCAACTACAGAAACTAAACTCCATTTCAGCACTGAACACTGTTTAGACATTTTGTACTCAAGCTTCAGTGTCAAGAGTTTCTTTGGAGAAAGTGCCTGCTCTCAGTTGCTGGCCAATCAAGGATTCTACTTTGGTCCTGTATTTGTGGTGTTCTGCAACTTTCTTACCTATCACAGACGCTAACCTTTTGAAACTGTAAGCATTAAATAAACTCTTCCATAAGGTAGTTGCCTTGGTCATGGTGTCTTATCACAACAATACAAAAGCAACTAGGATAAACACAGTACTCATACTGGATTATATACAAAGATAGCCAAGTGTCAGGACAAAGTTGTAAGTAATTTTTTCATAGCCATTACCCAGAGTTCACAGGTGCTTCAAGGGACATAAAGACTTTTTATTTTTTGCAAGCCAAATTTGCTTTACAGAGATAAAATTGCCTTTATGATAACAAATAACAAATAACAAATTTTACAATATTTGGCTCTTAGCTCTTTGAATTTTTAAAAAAATACTTTGCTGTGGAAGATTTGGTAAGCTGGAATTAATGACCCGTGTTTCTAGGATATCTTAATGTGCTGCTGTTCTTCACTTGGTCACCAGTTGTTCAGGTGTGATCATCTAGAAGGGAGCTAGCTATTCTTGGAAGAACTTAAATTTGAACCATTCACCAGAGGACAACAACATTTTTGCCTTCTTTGTCTTTGTACCTTGCTAGTTTTGGTAGACAAGCAATAGGCTGAATGACCTGATGTGATCTGGGAGAGCGTTCCGTGTGGTTTTCCTTGAGTAACAGCTGCCTGTGGCCTTTGCTAAGTCTTCAGGAGAGAAAGAGCACACTGTTTAACCATGACTGAGAATACGCTGAATAGGTTGAATAAAAGGGAAGGACGCTTAATGTGTCTCTATTGGGTGTAGATATGGTTTGCTGGAAGGAAATCTAAGGCTCAGTTTCAGGCCATAAGGAACTTGTGTTTGTATTGGCAAGGCACTAAGGCACATGAAGTGCCAGGCTAGCCGGGGGAGTGTATGATTAAGTGACAATTGAAGGGCACAGCGGAAAGTGCTGCAGAGGCCTGGTCCTTGGAGAGTTGGCGGTAACTGTCAAGTGTTGACAGGCCTGAAGTGATCTGATATTTCTGTGAGATGCTTGCTCCAGCTATGTTGGAGACATACTTGTGACTCTGGAAACAGTGATTCCAAAAGCCATGATTGGATGATGGTCTCCCTTTCTGAAGTTCTAGGCTCTGTTGATTGAGATGATATTGGAAACCATACAAGAGCACAGGCTGTATTTTGTGCTTTCTAAGAAGACATTTAACTAGGAGCATCAGCAAATAAGAGAGCTCTGGAAGACTGGGGAGTTTCTGAGTGCATGAGATCAAGTTCTGCCCTCTTGCTAATTACTAATCATGTGGGTGACAGCTCTGCCTTCACAGGTTGTTGTGCTAACAGCAGGTCAGGTATGCAAGATACTTGGTACATGGAAGGGGTTTGAGTACAAAAGTTTATCATACACAAAGAAACACCTTAGATGAAAATATAGAGACAGAGAACATACGTTGCATACAGCCTTGTATAGTTCCTGGATCCAAATTCCTGTTTTATAGATGGGGAAAGAGATGTTCAGATAAACTGAATTATTTGGTTAAGCACATGTAGCCAGCCAGTAATACCTAGGAAGCTTTCCACAGCATTCCTCTATCAGGTGACTTTAGCACTGGATTGGCATAAATGGTCAAGTTCAGCAGTCGCTTCGCATTCTTTTCCAACATTTTCTCTATCTGCTGAAAAGAAAAACAAGATGCTGATCAAGTAGTTGGTACCACAGATACCCTAGCCACATTGTAGTTTTCAAATACTCTGGGGATGAAGGATGAGTCGGTCCAACATTAGGATGGAGGGTTTTTTGTTTGTTTGTTTGTTTTGTTTTGCTTTTTTAGTTTTAGTTTTTAATTATCTCCTTTCTTCTTCTTCTTCTTCTTCTTCTTCTTCTTCTTCTTCTTCTTCTTCTTCTTCTTCTTCTTCTTCTTCTTCTTCTTCTTCTTCCAGGCAAAGGAAATGTCATCAGGTCAAAATGACAAGCAACAGATTGGAAAAAGATTTTTACCAATCCTATATCTAACAGAAGGCTAATATTTAATAAATATAAAGAACTTAATAAGTTAGACTCTAGAGAACCAAATAACCCTATTAAAATAGGGTACAGAGCTAAATAAACACTTCTAAACTGAGGAATCTCAAATGGCTCAGAAGAACCTAAAGAAATGTTCAAGAATTTTTTGTCATCAGGGAGATGCAAATCAAAACAAACCTGAAAGTCCACCTCACACCAGTGAGAATGACTAAGATCAAAAACTCAGGTGACAGCAGATGCTGGTGCAAATGTGGAAAAAGAGAAACACTCCTCCATTGCTGGTGGGATTGCAAGCTGGTACAACCACTGTAGAAATCAGTCTGGTGGTTCCTCAGAAAATTGGACATAGTACTACCTAAGGACCCAGCTATACCACTCCTGGTGACCAGGGGGTGGGGGGCGGTGTTTTAGCCTCAAAGATGAAGGCAAACTGATGGGGGTTCAAGCAAGAGTCTAAGTAGGAAGATTGATGTTGTATCTATGGATTAAATCCTCATGAGTCATAGCATCCAGTTGTCCTTTCAACCTCTCACAGAGTAGATAGAGAAAAGGTTGGAGAAGAGAGGCAGAGTGATGGTTGAACTTGGCTACTTAAGGCCATATGCTGGCAGATGCAAATCTCTACTTTCTAGTGGTACTGTGCATATAAATAAAATTGTGGTACAGTAATTACATGTAGCAAGCAATCGAGGTTAGTTGTCTTAACCTAGGAAGAAGCAATGGTGGTGACTGGTGCTATTTAGTGGTCCACTCTTTGTAGAAACTTCTTTGTATGAGAGTGGTTCTTTTGCCTTCCAGGGGCAGCTGTAGGACACTGTGACACTCAGAAGACTCTAAGTTACTAAATATTTCATCCAACAATGACCTTGTCCTCTTGTAGCTCTCAACTTTGGACACCTTGCCATGTGGAGTACTCAGTGGCTATGAGGCCACTCTGCTTGAAAATTCAAAAGCTTTGTATTTGCTCTTTTTCTGTCTCTCTTTTAAGAGAAACCTTGGGTATTTCTATCCTACAGTTATTTCTCAGATTGGCTTCTGGTTAGCAGTCTCCCTTGGGCATCTAAGCAACCCTTCAGAGCCATTCTTCTTTGGCTCTGTGATTGCACAATCTTTGTGCACAGACTTGTTTGCAATGCTGTAATCATCCCTACCATGACCTTCACAGGGATTTGTGGCTTTACTAAAGCCCTTAGATTTTTCTTTTCATATTTATAATCTGTTGGACTCGGTCCCCTTTATGATTTAATTTTTGTCAGGGGTTTTGCTAAAGGAAAGGACACCTGAATTTAATAAATACACTGTACATTTCTCATCAATAATGATGTTTGATAAATGAAGTCTTGGTCCTAAGCCCACAGCCCTTCATAAGAACTTGCATGTAAAAACTCTGCTCGATCAGATCCTCATCACTAGCCCTTCACAGCTGTGTGTTTGCTCAGCTCTCTTCTGACCAGCGTGGCTCTTCTCTTCTCTCAGGCACAGGATAGATATATCCAGAGCATTTGAACCTATTGGTAAGGAAGTGAGGCAACACAAATTGGTTTTCTTCCTTTTGTTTTCTCTCTCTGAACACATACTGACAATGTTCAAGATCTAGTCTGCCTTTTTTCTGGCTATACTTACAAATCTCCATTGGGATTCTAGTGGGTTGAAGTGGAATAGACAGGTGGCTGGCCACGGGGCAGTGTCTTCAGATACTACAAACCAAAGTTACCACCTTAGTAAACTGTTTCAATCTTAATTTTGTCAAAGAGTTAAAAAGAAAAGCCTTCCAGCATTTCGTTTCACGTACACACAGCCCATTATACCCTGCATAAACAAGGTTGACAAGTTGAGATTAATGAGAGTTCCCAAGTGACAAAACAACTTAATTTTCAGAAATTGTAGGAGTTGAACTTTACCAGTGTATTTATACAAGACAGCTATAGTCTAAAAATTTCCCTAATTGATTATGACCAATAAGTAATAACTTGGAAAACAATTTTCTGGTATACAAATAACAAATGACTCATAATAGTTAATTGAGGTATTAAGATGCATAAGGGAAGAATATTAGATTGACTAGATAAATGATTCATAATGCAAGGTAAATAATTGGTGAGTTCATACTCCTAAGTAGAATACAGCTCATAAGCAACACAAGGAGTACATCAAATAAAGGGAATTGTGTTTGCTAAATGAGCTCCCAGCTAATTGAATGTTGAAGCTATGTAGCCTCCAGGCTCCACTGCTTCCTTGCTTTCAGCTAAAGCAGCTCCCTCACAGGTCTGCCCAAGAGTTCTTATCTTGGATCTAGTGAGGTTATAGGCTTGCAGAATGAGATGCTGCAGAATGGATCATGCCAAAACTGGTGTGATCATGGCTGAACCAGTAATATGGCACCTGACTCTGGATTTCAAGACTAGGTCTCTGACCACAGGCCCAGTTATGGGCTTTCAGCACACCTCAGGTAAGGTCTCTTTTATCATCAGCCATGCAATGGTTTAAAGTGGCTCACAGATGACAGTAGCTGCTTTATATTATGCCCCAGTGAGTACCCACAAATATATGTACTTTTGTACAGGTTGTAATATATAGATGTCCTCTGTATCAGAATCCATCCACTTAACGTCTCAGTTCTTCAGAGCATCTCAAGTAGATACAGTTGACAATTTGAAGAGGTGTGAGTGGAGGTAGGAGACATCCTTAGAGGAAAGGAGTCAAATATCTCTGAGGGATTCTTAACCATAAGCTTTTGGGGGCTTTTCTCAGGCCATGTTCCAGTCAAAACTACCATGTTCCCAACCCTTACTTCATGTCTCTTGAGAAGGCAGAAGAGAGGGCTAAGATGAAAAGAGGAAAGAGGAGGACTTGAGAGGGAAAGCAGATATAATGGAAGAGGAATGGGAGAGGGAAAGGTGAAATGAGAGAGAAGACAAAGTCAGGTACTGAGTACATTAGTAACTAAGACTGAGTCTAGTTTCTCCAGTCATGGGAACGTCACGGAACACTCTGTACCCTGGCCTTTAATATGTAACGTGGGGGAACATTACATATTCTGTATGAATGTTGGATTTTAAATGAATTCATACAAAATAAGTTATTAGAGGACGTTCCTGGTATGAGAAATCCAGGTGCCATGGGTGCTGGGACTTGAATGACATGCCTGGGTGTAGACCCTCAGACAGTGGAGTCATAGCAAAGAAAAGTACCCCAAGCCCAGCTCTTGCTACACATTAAACAGCCATCCCAGGCTAAAGCATTTAAGATATAAAAACAAAATGAAACAAGACATATAATTTAAGAGCATGGATCTCTTGCCGCTGTTGTGTGTTTCATTGTTGTTTATCACATGTAGATTCAGTGGGTGATAGAGACCACGTACACAGAGGAAGACTAAACTTTCTTGCAGGGAATTCTCCCCAGAAAAGCTGCATGTTGACTCACTTTAAATTGAAACACATGGAAGGCTTCATAGACACTTTATATTTCTCTCTGAATATATATTTAAATCCTGGTCAACTGACTGTGTATGGGCAGACCTTACCTTCTCTAGTGCAACTGGGTTACTGTTCTTGGCTTCATCTCAATAGCGTTAAAAAAGTCCTCATTCATTGTTTCAGACAATAGACAAGCAGTATTTGTTGGATGTGCACAAAATATATTCCTTGTACCCTTCGTGCCATTGAATCCCATTCCTACTCTGTATTGCAAAAGCTCACATCTGTAAATTCTAAGTGGTGGGCTGTGATTTGTGCTCTCTTCCCCTGGGACCTCTCATTGCTATTTGTGCTGAGTCTACTTGAGTGTCAGTCCTTGCCTTCTATCTTCTTCAAGATTGGCTCTCTTGTTCACAGCTGCATGAGCCTGTCTGCGATAGTCTCTTGTTTCTACCTCCCATCATATCATATGAGTAACACGGACTGCATACTCCTGCTGTCAAGTGTCCAGTTTTACCGTAATTCTGGAAAGCCACACATAAGCAAGCGTGGGTGACTGATCCATCTCTCCAGCCTCTAGCTCAGTTTTTAACACCCCAAATAGGTCCTTCATCAATGCTAGAAAGTATTTCTGTGGATGCTTGAGACAGGATTTCCAATTAATAAGTGAATTAATTTAAATACAACAATGCTTTCCCATTCTCTTGTCTCTTGTTTTGTAGCATTAACAATATAAAGAGCTATACATACACACAGACCTATTTTGATTGCTCAAGGGCATCTTTATGAGCTTTAGTATAGTCTTTGATTTCAGAAATGGGCTCTACTGCAGATTAATTTGTCCAGTGGCTTCTTATTCTTCTCTAGCAGAGTCGTGCTTTCTGCATTCAATCACTGTTCCTGGTCACCAGGGCTCACTCTACTAGATCTGGCATAGGTCAGACAGCAACCATCTGTACAGAGTCTACTCTGACATGGTTTTGGAATAGGAAAACCTAACTCCAGCCTCCTCTCCAGCTCCCAAACTCCTGCTCCACAGATCCTCTTTCCTTTAAACACATAACAGCTTCTGACTTGGAGGATTTTTTTTCTTTATTTCTTTTCCTCTTTCTTAATTATGGACTTTTATCCTCCTGATAGCACAAGCTCCAATTTCTGTTCTATAATAGTTGAATGAAGCAGGAAAAAACAAAAATCATTTGTCAGATTCTTTTTCCATGAATAATCCAGCCTTTGTAAGGAAATATTTTTGAAGACACACCTCACAATATCTGGAGTTAGCAACAATCAGCTGTGATAGTTTTTTTAAGGCTGTCTTCATTTTATTATGTTTGCCTTTCAAATGTTCATCTCGAGATGTCACATGGTTCTGTTTCGAGTATAGTGAAATAAATTTTGAAATTTTGACTTTGAGCTGTCAGCCCTATAAAGGATGTGTTGTCATCTTGGTCTGCACACCTTATGTCACAGATAAGGATGGCCACGAGTCTGTGCTACTGGCTAGTGAATGGCATTTCAAGGAGACACCTGAATGCAGATGGTTGACTTCCTGGCCAGTTCTTGTCTCTGTCACATTGCCCCATTACCCTGGCTGTTTGTCATGCATACTGTACTCCTTGTGACCACAGATGAGTCTTTAAATCTCATCAATATTTTCCCTTCTCCCTTCACTAATATAATTTCCAAGAAAAACGGTAGAGTTTAGATGAGCATCCTAGGGAAAGCTCCAGCTACATTGTGATTCTTGGGGCTTGATAAGCCCAGAGCTACTCTTTTCTTTGATTCTCGGCATGCTTGAAAAATTACCCAGTTAGCATTCCCCTAGCCTCCATTTATGAGTTCACTGGGAAACTATGCATAAGATACTTTGGAAATAAACATACACAAGAAGTTACAGTTCTGTTTGAATGACCCTCTACCTTGGAATGTCTGTAACTGTGAGAATTATAAGACTAAGAAATATGTCTAGGCTGCTGACTTGAAAAGTTACTTTCCTTATATGGACTACTTACAGACAGGCAAGCAAACTTGTATAAACTAAATAGGGATTTTTTTTTCCCAGCCACTTACGTAGCTCATCCTTGACCTATTTCATTTATAGTTTCCTTTAAGACACTGTGCCCTGAAAGTTCATGGCTTTCTTGATGGTCTTCCAACAGAGATGGCTTTAGATGGACTCTGATTATATCATAAAGACCCAGGGATGGACTCTGACAGGCATGAACACGGTGATGCAGCTAATCAGTAGCACCGTAGTTTGATAACAGTTTAGGATTTGGTTGAGGCCTCATTCATTATTATTAGAATTTAAAACATGCATGTTCGTAAATGCTTGAGCTGCTTAGAGGGAACATGGGTTCAACAAAGGACCTACATACAGCTTACTTAAATTTCTTTTCTTGGTGCTCTTGATATTGGAGGAGATGAAGTAATAATCGAGGAACCTGAAGCTAAAGGAAATGTCTAAGAGGAGAAATTGTCTTCTGACACATACTATGGAGTGGGACTTTTAGAAATCTTGATTCCCATGGAATACTTTAAAGGAAGTGATCATAACACTGAACTAGTCTGCTCTGAGTATTGTACTTTTCCCAGCCCTCACCAATCACACAGGAGTCCTCCCACATTCAAATCCAGCCACACTCTTAATTAGGGGGTGTCTTCTACCCTCTGTAGTTTCACTTTTTCCAGCTCAAAATGAGGGCTGAAGACAGCACCTAATGTAGAGCTGCATGTAGACACTTAACAAGAAACAAAAATACAGTATCTCTTGTGTGCATCATGTTCTGAATTTAGGAGCAATTATTATCTTATGGTTGTATTTACTAAGTGATGAATGAAGCTTTGATAAAGTACAAAGCAGCTTGTAGTTTCTGTGTGTGTGTGTGTGTGTGTGTGTGTGTGTGTGTGTGTGTGCATGTGTGTGTGAATGTATCAAAAAATATCCTCCACTTTCCTCTCACAAACCTGATTTGATATATAAGGTTTGTGGTTTGTCTTCTTTTCTGGCCTTGGGACTTCAGCGCTAGAGAAGAGAAGCAATTACTTGAACAGCCTACGAAAAGTGCTTAGATTTGCCTGTGTTGCTGGAGTATACTAGGTGAATGTTCCACCAGGTGAATGCTTGCATTTAAGCTAGAGGCTGCAATTAATGCATGGTTTCACTGTGAGCTGCTCTTGGTTGCATTGGTATGAGGAATGATCTGCACACTGACCTCGAATCAGTTGCACTGGTGCATGGTATACACACTGATCTGCACTCTGAGCTACACTTGGCGGTACTGGAGTATAGAATGATCTGCATACTAACCCAGAAATAAAACCTAGCAACCGACACAGCAATGCTCTTCCTAAAGTGTAGGTATTGGAACACTCTGTGGTTGCTTTCATTTCTAGGCAGTTTCATTTAGAGTTGTGAGAAGTACCCAGCAGGCCTAGCTTAGGGAGCTCCAAGTGCATGAAGATGTACCCTACATGTTCTTGGGAGTGAAATGATTTTTTGAGGAACACGTTATAATTTAATAGAAGAGGATCAACAATATGAACTAACCAGAACCCCCAGAACTCGTGTCTCTAGCTCCATATGTAGCAGAAGATGGCCTAGTCAGTCATCATTGGGAAGAGAGGCCCCTTGGTACTGCAATCTTTATATGCCCCAATACAGGGGAAAGCCAGGGCCAAGAAGTGGGAGTGGGTGGGCAGGGGAGCAGGGAGGGGGGAGGGGGAGGAGACTTTCGGAATAGCATTTGAAATGTAAATTAAGAAAATATCTAATAAAAAAATTGGAAAAAAAGGGGGGGGGTAAATTTAGAAAAAAAATTTTTTAGTGTAGCCTATGCTCCAGTTTTGTAGTTTAATTCATTCATATTCATTTTCATTATTTTTAAGATTTATTTATATCTGCATGCAAGTGTTTGCCTCTGTGAATATATGTGTATTATACATGTTCAGATCAGATGAGGTAGTCAGATGTCCTGAAACTGGAGGTACAGTAGTTGGACACCAAACCCAGGTCAGCTGTAAAGACAGCCATCTTTCCATCTGTGATGCTACTTAAACATGTAGCAGGGAGTGAGGGAGATCTAAAGCCTTTCTGGGTTCAACAGCTCTGCAGGTCTTTCTACACCTGGTCTTATAAGGGGTGGATTGTCATACTTTGATATCAAAATACACACACACACACACACACACACACACACACAAACAATATTAGAAAAGGTTAGAGAAAAGGGTGGCAAACTGCTTCATATAGTGGCTTGCAAGCCCCACCACATAAGAAAAACGGGTACAAACATTCCTCTATGTGTAAGCACCATTGCTTGTTAGAGCTTTAATACAGCTTGGGCTCTGGGTGATATTGGAGGGGGGGTAGTAAACCTGATTTTCTAGTCTTTTAACTCACTAATCACAAAGCTTCTAGCTTATGCTCTTTGAAGAAGCTAATACTCACATAATATTAATATTTTCATTTTTAGCCAAGCCAGCTTGAACGTCTCCTAATGCAAATGCCTGATGTGTCTAAGCTCTGCAGCTCAATCTAATCTTTCATTAATGCTGGTGCTCATCTCTGTTGCTGAGTTAATTTACTGACTTTCTGCAAAGTTCAGTTTTTGTTACATGTCTGATCAAGCTTAACAATAATTTCCTATATTATATTATCCAAAGTAATGTTTGTTTATGAGCTTAGAGTCATATTTATTAACATCCATGATTAACTGAAAATTGCCCCATGTGGTATTTCAATCCACAAATGTGTTTTGATTAAAGAAGGGACAATTATTCCATTTGCATTTGATTCTAACACAAATGGTATAATTTTCAACTCTTAGTCAAAGAGACACTAAGAAAGAAAAGAAAAGGCGTCGGAGAGGCAGCACACAGGCTGCTGCATTCTGATCATCTAGATCCTAATGTAATTTATTTTCTTTTGTAGCATATTTTTATAAAATAGTTTCAGAATGGGTAATTACTGCAATTGTTAACATACTCTCCCAAGTGTCACTGGGGCACTATCATACCTCAAGACACTAATCACTGTGAACTTTCCAGCATACTCCATTCTCTTTAGGACTTCCTACCTGAGTATTTAGATTTAATGCTCAACAAGTTTTAGCATGTAGAATCTAGTAAATAAGGAAAGCACGTTTAAAATGGGTTAGTTATGCTCTTCTTAATTCTGATGACTTTTCCTGAAGCTTCATGACTTGATCTAAATCCTCAGGTTGGCTTTCCGCCTAATCAAACAGAATTTAGCTTTTCAAAAATTGCCTGGACATATTGCAAGGAATTTTGTCTGAATGCTTGACACCACTGGAGTCAGGCATCTGATTTTCTGAACTTGGGCTGAATGAAGAGTGGCTCAGGGTGGCCTTTAGGTCACTCTCACCTCAGTAGATAGTCTAATCCCCCCCCCCCCCCCGTTTGACTGTTCTGCCAGCCTGTTCAGATCTCTGGTGCAGGGTCACTTTTCAGGAAGTCCTTGTGGACTTAACACTCTTGCTGGAGAGAACCACCCAATGGACCCCCAAATCGTGAGCATTTTAGCAGACTTCAAAGAGGCTTTGGTGGGTTACCTTTTTATATGCTATTCAAAATGAAAATGTTGAAGCTAAATGGCACTTATGGTTTTGTTCTATTAGATGTTTTAGGCTGGACTTGAGAGAATGATAGAAATGTACCAGTAATACACTCTGTATTGCTGGTTGGCTACAGGAGTGAGTGAATGAGTCCATGGATGAGCCATCTGAACACTTGTGTAACCCTAGACTCCATTCACCCACTTAACGGTGAATCCGTGCTTTAGATGTTTCAATGCTCTGTTCAATTAGTTATCCCAAACATTTTGCTCTGATTTCCTAAAACCTTTCAATGCATCAGAAACACCTCCTCAGTGTTTCTTTTGATCAATTAAATCTGCATAGAACCCCTGCTTCTTGCCAGAATGCCAACATCAATAAATCAGCCACTTCAAATTGAATAAATCTATTTAAATACTTATAAAATATTAAGGATGCATTTGGGAAAAGCCTCTAAGGTTACTGTGGCACCCATACACCTCACAGTAACTAATTTATTAAGCAGTTTGCAAACCTGGGAAGAAAGGAAAAAGAAAAATGGTTTCATAAACCAAGAGCAGAAGCCAATTTTTCAGCCCAGATGATGAAAGGAAGCATGCATTTCTAATCAAAAAGACAGATAAGCCTTCTCTCTCTCACCATTCCCTCACCAGCAAAGTGCCTCTTCATCATCAGCAACGTTCCATTCCTAATGGCTGCCTGGGCCTTTCCGCACCTTCTCCACACACTGGTAATGTACACACAGCATCCCTTTGAAACAAGAGCCCATTAGCTGTGGCACACTACCTTTTCTCATGACGTTGTTCTGTTGCAAGCCATCAATGCAGTGTTAAATCATCCCTACTGGGCATGCCCAGAACCCTGTCAGAGGGATAAACTGATATTTAGAGCCATACCATGAAAATTGCTTTTCAGCCCCCTTGAAGGACAGAATTTAAAAAATGAAAAGGAAAAGGTCAGAGTCTGGATAGGTAACACCAAGCTTGTTTTTGCACTTCCTGAGAGTTTATCCTAAGGATTTCTTTAGGATTTCCTTTGCAAGCCTCATTCTGATGCATGCCAGGCTGTTGTTTTGTGCAGAGACGGGTCATGGTCCACATATTACTATTGTGCGGTATTCCAGGCCATCTATACCCTTACACCCATGTTTCCTGTGTCTTCAGAGAATCCAATAGATGTTTTTATGAATGACAGCTGTCATTGTAAACAGGCAGAGCTCAGCAACATTGCCTGTCTGTCCCTCTCCATGACTCTGCACGCAGTACTGTTGATGGCAGACATCCTCCATCCCAGAGGAGACACATAGCTCCTTGGTCTTAGTGTTTTAATGGGCTTAACATTTCCCACTGTCGATCCACTTGTCCCAGTCTCCCTACATAGGCTTATTGAACATGTGTCGAGACATAACAATGCCACCAACAATAACTGTTAGTTTTAAAACAGCTTATGTTTTTAAAATGGCTGTAGATAGGGAAGAGCACATAGGAGCCACTTTAAAACATATTTCTTGGCAGGTATTAGCAATCTATATACTAACCCTAGCTGTGGCTTAGGTTAGAGCCACTCTCAAGGCTTATTCCAAGGAGCAAATGCTGTTGAGGCTTGAGAGTCATGGTCTTCAAAGACCTACTCATTAGACGGAAACCGACATGAGAGGGTTTATTAACAGTAACTCATATCTCACTTTACCTAGGATGAAAGGGAGGAAAGACTAGATTTCTGAAAAGCTACACATTTATGTGAAATTAAATCATTTATTATTTTAGACCTGGATTCCAAATTGAATTTTCGTAACCTGCTTACACACCGTAAGCAGCCATATCCTGTCTTCCCCTGAGAACTTCACTGGTACTCTGGTGAGTTATTTCCTGCTAGTGAGTGTGGCGGAGGGAAGTGGAGCTCATCCTTACCGGTGGGCAGGGTGACATTTCCCAATAGCTCTGAGGAATGTGGGCAAGATTGAGCCAAAGTCCTGAATTGCTATTTCTCACCATCACTCATTCCCTTGCCATTCTCAATGCCTTCTGATATTTCTCACTTCATCCGAGGCCTCTTTGTAGACAGAGCCTCGTGTGACTATAGTTCTCTGACTTGGTCTGGTTAGCATGAGCCATTAGTGTGGGGGAGTTTCCTGAGCCCTGCATTTTTTTCGATTGATGGGGCTGGTTCCTTTTACAGGTCACCACTTCCATTGTACTTTGATGAAGCAGGCAGCCAAACCAAGGGCGAAGCCTTGCAATCAGAGATCAGTAGAGCTGCACCCCGTACCTTGCCTTGCCTGTGTGGCAGAAGCAGCCAGAGGGCACAGAATAAAGAAGTCCTGCAGTTTCCTTGGCTTAGCTGAGAGACTGACAAGGTCCCTTTAGACTAGATTGCCTTTGCTTGGAGGAATTCTCAACTTGTTTGTCTTCTTTTAGGACTGACAATCTGTTTTGAACAGGATTCCTCAGGGGATTTCACCAATAGCATGGGTTCCTTGTGAGAGATTTTGGGAGGAGTTCTTGTGGTGTAATCCATGCTGGGAAGTACCACCACTGCACCAAGTGGATGTGTCTTTTAGCACACGAAAGAAATACTTTCATTACCAGCACATTGGCACAATCCTATTGTTTAAAACAGTCTCAGCAAATAAACTCATGTATTAGGGAAGGATGGAGGGAGACAGGCGAGCAGATAATGTCAAAATGTGAAAAGTTGAAAACATTCTGGGAAAGTTAGGGCAGTGATAGGGTTAAGGGGTCATAATAGAATCAGAGAAAATGAGAGCGACTCAAGCCCAACATGGTTACCCTGCTTTTTGCAAGGCCTGGTTTTAATCACTTCTGTGTACCCTTCACTTGCATCGTTTGTCAAGCCTTCACATAAAAGTGGTGAGGTAGAAAGACTCAAGGGATACCTTCATTTGTCTCCTAGTACTAAGTGATTGACTTGGAGGTGGCTTGCCACAGCTCCAGTCTCCCAGGAGTCTCCTGCTTTTGTTTTTCCCTGTGAGACACAGTTCTGAGGAGGAATAAAACTCGTCCCCCTAGGCATTTGAAACAAGCCCTGTATCCCACTGCCTGTGATCCTCCTGGATGTGCTCCTCCACCTCTGCTTGGCAGCCTTCCTTCCTTGGGGATTTACTAATCTAAAACAAATCACCAGGTTTGTCCCAAAGAGTTACTCCTTAGCCCTGGTACCAGGTCAGAGAAGAGACTTTCCTGTGCCCGCTCCATGGGTCTGCTCCCTGCCACCTCCTCAAGTGCTAAGGTTGAGAGAGAGGGGGGGGGGAGGGCACAGGTTTGGGACTTGGATGGGAGGATCAGCAGATATCTTTGATGTGTGTTATTGGCTGCGTTTCAAATCCATAGATAACTGATACTTCTAGGGGCTAAAGGTTTAGACAGCTTTGACCTTACTTCAGTTAACGCTCAACGGGCCATAGTACCAAACCCACCCAGAAAATCAGTCCTCCATGAAAAGTCTGTGTGAAATTAAAAACAAAACAAAACAACAACAACCAAAAATAACCCAAATGGCATTTTCAGAAAAGGCTAGTAACTAGAAAGAACTTTATGGCCCAAGGCAGGAGCCTTTGCCTTAAACCCGTTGACCTGCTGTCAATGAGGTTGGATAGCAGGTAAGGCCAATGGAATGATGGCAGAGACAGTGACTTGTATAAGCTTGACTCAACAGCAGCCCCTGCTAGGTTGAGTTTGGGGTCAACCAGACAAGATTATGAACTATTTCAGTGAACTATTTTGCATTCCTCTGGCCTTTTGTCAGTTTTGCTAATGTGTTATTCTCCAGAATAATTTCTCTGGTTTTACTTGTATTTATCTTTTGCTTTGATAACAGATAATAAAACGGATTCACTGACCAGGAGAGTCTTCCTCCTGGTTCCCCATATGTTGTCTGTCCTTCTTTTAAATGATGTATGGTGAAATGGAGTCTGCTCTGAACCAGGGCTTGGAGCAGAGTTTCTAGAAAGTGCTCAATAATTTTGGCAAGTCCAGGGTTAAAAGTTCCCACGCTAGGCCCTCACATTGGGAACTTACTCAGACTAAGTTCAGTTAGATCTGCCATTTTTTTCTACAATTTTTCACACACTTATACATATTTCTATGTTGTATGTGTGGCAATTTTTTTAACCAGAGGGTGTTTGGACATCTCTTCTCTCCAAGAACATTTGGCATTGGTTGGGGTTATTCTTGCTCATACATAGAAGGTGGCTGTCCTCTGTTCATCCACTAGGTAGTAGCTACAGTAGTAGTGGTAGACATCCTACACTACCACAGAGCATTGCCCTCAAAGAAGTCATCTAAACCCAAATTTCAAGAGTGCTTATGTAGAAACAAGACCAATTGTTTATATGACTATAAATGGTTTTTATTATTCTTTAATCCATTTCTAAGCAACTTAGGCTATGAATTATAAATAAACAATAGCAGGAAGACACCTGCCTATGATCCCAGCAACATTTCTTCATTGTATAAACAAACACGGCACAAGAAATTCCTCACCCAGGCTTTTCTGGAGGGAAAGCAGTTTGATTTAGGGACTCAGATGTGGGGGTCAGAGGAGCTCCCACACTCCTGTGACCTGCCACTAGCCAGCAGAGGCCTCACCATTGTGGGACTGATGGGATCATGACAAGGGTTTGGCTGCCGCTAGACTTGTCTCTTTGCCAAGAGTGAGTGCCATGTGAAATCTGACAGCTGTCTTCCTGTCCCCTCCAGTCTGCTGTGTCACCAGAGCCAGGGAAAGGCAGGGGCACCCACAGCACCAGTTTTGGGGCAGGTGGCCCCATGAGAAGGCCTGTCCCCACTCTGCTCTCCCATTTATAAGTCATGAAAGATTTACTCATCTTACTCCAAGCCCTTGGAAAGGACTTGGGAGCTGTGTATCTCTTACCCACCCACCCATTCGGTATATGAATGTGGAGGTCCTGTACTCCTTTATGCTCAGAGGTTTCCCTGAGATTTGTAGACCCCGAGCTGTGAAGAAAATGAACTGGCTTTCTCAAGCTTCTTCTTGCTTGAGAATCCTTGCCAGGGACTTTTTGATGTTAGCTTATTTCTACACTTAAGATATGTTTCCTCTTGCCAGTGTGCTATTTTCTTTTAATGTTTTTCAATTAAGATGTTCTGAGTGTCTCAGACTGGTTTGAGCTCATCTCAGGAATCCCTCAAATAGACAGGTGGTTCCAATCTCCCTTCCCCTGATTGCCTTGAAAACTTATTTGTGAATCTTTTTGCCTCTTAAAGATGCTTGTATGCCTTCCAGTGAACAGCTGTTTATTTTTGCATTGTGATTTCGTGGCTAGCTGTTGATGGTGCCTGTCATTTCCCAGTGACTACAGAGGATCTCCCTCTTAAAGGTAGGTCCATGGCTATGGAGAAATATAACATGCTGTGGCAACTTTATCTTCTCATGTTCCACCTGGCAGCTGGGCAGATGAAGCAGCAATACCCTGGATGGAAACTCAGATGGCCTCTGACTCTTGTAACCTAGTTAGCCAACCCCCTCTCCCCAGGCAACAAGGCGGCTCTTGACAAAGCATGGGAGTTGGCATCGCAATGCCCTTGCTGACCTGACCATTAAAATTCAAAGTAGGAAGTCTCTAGTGGAAAAGTTCTGGCTTTAAGATCATGTCTTGTGAACAGATGGATTAAAGCCAAGTGGCTGGCTGCTCCCTCTTGCCAATGCTGGAGAGCTATTCCTATCCCGCATGGCTTCTACTCTCGCTGAATAATCAGGCTCCTTCTGGCCACCTGGAAAATACAGAGTCAAACACCTGTTTAAGTAGAGGTGGTGAGCTCTGGGCCTGCCACCACCAATCCATCTGCAGCCGCAGCGTAACATTTACCAGCTGCTTTACTTAGCATGAGGTGGGAGCCTGCTATACTTTGATGAAAGCTTTGACAATACCCTTAAAGCATCATAACACATGACAATTTCCACATCGGTGGGGACATGCAGGCTCAGAACTGATGCCTGCCAAGGTTTCCAGGGCTAGGGGAAGGCTGCAAGAGCTCAGCCCAGGCCCCACTGAACATGGACTCACCGTTGGTCTCTTGAGTACTGGGCTGAGGCAATCATTCTCTAGGAGCAGAAGGTGGCTGGGCCTAGTTGGCACTCCATTACAGGAAAATGAATGCATTCTGTCGGAAGCACCGTGGAGACCATCATTTTCCACAGATCAGTTCTCTCCTTTGTCTGGGGACAGCTCAGCATATAGAGAAAGCCTGAGAGAAAAGAACAGAGTATAAAGTTTGTGCCTCTTTATATTGTTTTGTGTACAGCATTCGTGGTGTCCTCTGGGCTAGGAGCTCCTAGGTCTTTGCTCCTTTAATTCTTTGATTGTCACCAATGCCAGCCTAATAAAAATAGTCATTAAACACAAGTACACTGTGGCATAAGGCAACAGCATGCTCCATCCCAATACCGAGGCCTGGTTTCTCAGAAGCAGAATGTGTTTCTGGAGAACTCGGGTAGTTTGGTAGGAAGATGGTTGAAGAAATTCTAGAGTCTGCTTCTTACAGTTATTTATACAATTTATGTTTCCAAACTTTAACCCTATGAGGAATATATTTTCCTCATAGGTGAAGAATATGATATGAAGAGAATTGCCTACCCCCAACATCTTTGTAAGAGAGTGCCAGAGGCAGGAGCGAATCCAAGCAGTAGGGGCTAAGAGTCTGCAAACCACTCTGGTTCTATGAATCACTGGGGAACAATTATGTTCATCTACCACTAGACTGTTTAGGAGATAATTCATTTTTAAAGATTGTATGACATCTTGCTCCTTATGAATGTTTTTCACACTTGTGTTAGAAACTAGTATTTCAGACAGCTCTTGTCAAATAATTAAAACACTTTCTCCCACAGGTCCTCTGTGGGCCTCATAGAGATGAGACGATTGAGGCCATTATCGAGTTCTTGTCAAATCTGGTAATGATCCTGCTTCTTGAGAGGCTTTCTGTCCCATTACTTCTCAGACCTCTGTGATCAAAAGCCATTTGTTGATTTGTGATATGAAGGCAATATAGGCAAAGTCTGAGAAGAGGTGAGTGACTTCTCTTCAGTCTCTCTTCCTTCCACTCCTTATGAAGTTTCCCATGTTTCTGTTGTGTCCCAGTTGTCTGAACCAACTAAGAAATTGTCCTTATCTCGTTGAATATGACTGGTTCAAGACTTTTGTCAAAATGGTCGATTTATCTATCACCAATGAAAAGACAAGTCAATCAACTCTTAACTTTGTAATTCCCTTGGAAGCCATAACTAGGCTCAGGAGGTGACCATAACATTCAAGACCAAACCCCTCCAAGATCAGTGCTTTCTACTATATTTCCCCGTAGCCAAGGAATCATGCATATTGACTATGCAGGTTACTTTTAAATGTCAACTTGGCACAACCTCGAATAATCCGGGAAGAGAGTCTTAATGGGAAATTATCTAGACCAGGTTGGTGAGCACAGCTATGGAAGATTGTCCTGATGTTTTGTTACTGCATTTTTCAGATTTTAATTTTATAATTTTTCTTGTGTATATGTGTGAGGGAAAGTAAGAGGAGAGAGAGAGAGAGAGAGAGAGAGAGAGAGAGAGAGAGATTGAGAGCCATTTTTGTGTAGGTACTAATGGAGACCAGAAGACAATGCAGGATTCCCTGGATTTGTACTTATAGAAGTCATCTACAAGAGTAACAAGCTCTCCTAATCACTGAGCTAACTCTTCTTTTATCCTTTCATGTATTCATTCTCCCTCTCGCTCTATGATTGCATGTCATGGAATATTTGTGGAGGTCAGAGGATGGCTAGTGGAAGTTGGGTTCATGTCTTCTTTCTCCATGTAGCTTCTAGGAGTCAAATGCAAATAGTCAGGCTCAGTGATAAGTGTCCTTTCCCACTGAGCCATTTCACTGGCTCTTGGTTATTATATGACTAGATGATTCAGTTCCTACAACTTCTCTGAAATAATGGACTATACCTGGATTTTTCTCATTCATTAATTAACTAATTAATTAATTAGCAGCCCAATTGCAACTTCCACATCCTCCTCGGCTCCTAGTCCATTCCTGTCCCCCATCTCCTTTTCCATTTCCCTTTCTCCTCAGAGGAGGGGAGGCGTCCCATGGATATAAACCTGCAGTAGGACTAGGTGCATCTTCTTCTATTGATGGTAGAAGAGGCAGCCCAGTTATGGGTAAGAGATCCAAAGGCAAGCAACCGAGTCAGAGACAGCTTCTGCTTTTGCTTTTAGGGGTTATATATATATATATATATATATATATATATATATATATACTCTCTCTCTCTCTCTCTCTATATATATATATATATACTTTATATATATAAATATATATAAATATATATATATATATTTTATATATATATATATATATATATATAAGAGTATATATATATATATATATATATATATATATATATATATATAAACTTTAGAGTATATATATATATATATATATATATATACTCTCTAGTGGGTGGTTCAGTCTCAGTCTCATTGAGCCCAGGATAGTTGATTCTGTAGATTTTCTTGTGGCATCCTTGACCTTTCTGGACCCTTCAATCCTTCCTCCCCATCTTCCACAAGATTCTGTGTGCTCCACCAAATATTTGACTGTGGGTCTCTGAGTCTGTTTCCATTAGCTGCTGGGCGAAGCCTCTCAGATGATAGTTATGCCAAGCTCCTGTCCACAAGTAGCTGACACTATTAATGATATTTAGCTCCTTGTGCAGCAGAGAAGACAATACAGATGACAGAATCAGCAGCCTTCAGCAGACTTCGGCTGAACAGCCCAAGAGATCCCGTGTGAAGAATGGTGAGGTAGGCAGGCAGCAGAGACATTCGCCTTCTCAGAGTGCCAAAGAGAGACTTCCCCTTGGATGCAGATGGGAAAGTGATTCCAGTGACTAAGAGTAGTAGAAGGAAAAGTCCCTCCCTGCCTCCTGCCAGAAGGCCAATGATCTCCTTCTCCAGCCCCTCCTCCTCCCCCACCCCTACCTCCTGGGCAGCTCAGCCAACCCACCACCACAATAAAGTACCCCTTCTCCTCCCCCACGCTGCTCACTACTCAAGATCTACAAGAAGATACTCTCATCCCATCCAGAGGAGAGGAGATACTCTCTTTCCCTACCTTCAAAAAGGAGAACCACCTCACCACCTGCCCAGGCAAAGGGCAGCACCATCTCCACCACCAAAGTGCCAGGTCTCCCACTATCCACCTCCTAAACAAAGAAAGCCTCCCCCGCCCCCATCCCTCAGTCACCAAGAGACACTCGGCCTCCTTATCTTCAAAGCATAGGAAAGGGTCTTCCCTGGGCCACTTCTCCTGGGAGGCTGAATCACCACAACCAGACCTCAAGCCATCTCCTTGTAAGAAGAGGAGCTTCAGAGTCACCCCAAGGAAGGCAGTCTCCATCTCCAAGTACTAGGCCTATTAGGAGAATCTCCAGAACTCCGGAGCCCTAAAAGATAAAAAAGGCTGCCTCATCAAGCCCTCAGTAGTTAAGAAGAGTTTCATCTTCCAGATCTGTCTCTGGATCTCCTGAGCCAGCAGCTAAAAAGCCTCCAGCACCTCCCTCTCCTGTGCAGTCTGTCACCCTCCACAAACTGGTCACCTGCACTACCAGCCACAAACTGGTCACCTGCAGTACCAACCCCAAGCCCATCTCCTGCCAGGAACTCTGGTCAAGAAGGGGGTGGAAAGAAAAAGACGAAGGAGGGCAAGAAACACAAGAAGCACAAAGACACACGAAGGAGAAGGAAGGCCGTGGTCTTAACCATCCCAGCTCCTGCAGCCCCTGCAGCTGTTTCTGTTGCTACCACCACATCAGCACAGGAAGAGCCTGCAGCAGCACTAGAGCCCAGGAAGGAGTATGAGAGTGAAGGAGAAGATGACAACCTTGATGACTTCACCTACAGGAGAAGGCCCTGGGATCCATGCAGAAGGTTCAAGTGCCCCCATTCCTAGGCAGACATGTTTGTTACGTTGTACAGTTTATTTGGTTTGTACTCAGTTCAATTTCAAAAGTTGCTCAAATGTGTTTGGGCCTTAGACTATAATATTTGTTGTAACAATTGCTAGGCTGAAGTTCACCATGTTTAAAAAGGGGGAGGGGGCACAGATTTATATTACAAAGGTGTCCAGGGTGTATTAGTGACATTCTTCCATTGACATTTAGAGTGAAATACTTTAAGGTCTCCCACCCCCTCCCCCCAAAAAAAATCTCTTTTAAATAAAAGGGAGTTTGAATATTGTTGGCATTCTTATGGTTCCTTTAAATGCCCTTGCCTCCCCCAAGAGGTTTTTTTTTTTCTTTTCTCTTCTTCTCTTTTCTTTTCTTCTTTTTTTCTTCCTTCCCCTTTCTCTTGAATCTTAGCACCCACGTAAGTTATGCTTCCAACCTTGTATAGGTTTGTAAGCTTGCCCAGAAGTGAGACCACTGTTGAAGCACCAAAGAGGTTTGAGTGAGCGAGTGAGTGTTCACTCTGTTGCCTGTAGAGTCTGCTGTGTGGCAGGATCCCAGCCCTAGAGCTGCAGGGCCGCCCTGTGGGACAGTTCCTAAGCTGATTTGGAACCCTGGGTTTTCTTCTTCAGGTGGTGTTGTGTTGTTTTGTTTACTTTTTCCCTTTTCTTCCTCTTTTGTAAAAGCGACTTCCTAGACCCAGGGCAGACCCTTCAGTTATATACATTTGTTTTATGGTGGCTCCCATTCATGTTTCTCCTCACTCTTCCAATTGGTATCCACAACTGAAGAGCTCATGTATTTGGCAGGCTGAAAGGGCCTGGGGAGTGTCTTGGTTTCACTTATTTTATTTTATTTTATCAAAAGCTTTTTAAAGCTTGTGGATTAGACAGAATAAATTTCTAAATTTAAATAAAAAAGAAAGTATTACCTCATTTCCGGAGGTAACCATTTCAGTTTCTTTATCCCCTATTGCTACCACTTTATAGATTCCTGGGAGTTTCTACTGTCCTGGGTTTCTAGTTCACCCTAGAGATGCCCCCTACCCATTCCCTTCCCTTTCCTTCCATCCTCCTCACACTTGATGCCTCGTTTCCCTTGATACCCCCTCTCCCACCCAGTTCCCCCTCTCCATCCAATCCCAATGTCTTTTTAATTTCCCTGTTATGTGAGATTCAAGCATCCTCCCTTGGGCCCTCCTTGTTACTTAGCTTTTCTGGGGCCTGTGGATTGCAGCATGGTTATCCTGTACTTTATGGCTAATACCCATTTATAAGTGAGTGCGTACCATGTGTGTTTTTCTGGGTCTGGGTTACCTCACTCAGGGTGGTCTTTTCCAGTTCCATCCATTTGCCTGAAAAGCTCATGGTGTCATTGTCTTTAACAGCTTAGTAATACTCCACTGTGTAAATAAATGTACCACATTTTTCTTTTCCATTCTTCAGTTGAGGGACATCTACGTTGTTTCCAGTTTCAAGCTATTATGAATAAAGCTGCTGTGAACATAATTGATCAAGTGTCCTTTGTAGTGTGGTAGAGCATATTTTGGGTTTATGTCTAGGAATGGTGTAGCTGGGTCTTGAGGTAGAACTATTCTTAATTTTCTGAAAAACTGCCAAATTGATTTTCGAAGTGGTTGTATAAGTTCATACTCCCACCAGCAATGGAGGACTGTTCCCCTTGCTCTACATCCTCACCAGCATGAGCAGTCACTTGAGGTTTTGATCTTAGCCATTCGGAATCTCAGAGTCATTTTGACTTGCATTTCCTTGGTGACTAAGGGTGTTGAACATTTCTTTAAGTGCTTCTCGGCCATTATAGAGTCCTCATTTTTAAATTGGGTTATTGAGGTTGTTGGTGTCTAATTTCTCTAGTTCTTTATATAGACTGAATATCAATTCTCTCCTAGGTATAGGTTGGTTGGTGAAGATCTTTTCAATTCAATTCCATTGATCAACCTGTCTTTCTTATGCCAATACCATGTGTTTTTTTTTTTTATTACTGTAGCTCTATAGTACAGCTTGAAATCACGGATATCTCCAGAAGTTTTGTTTTTTGTTTTTGTTTTTGTTTTTGTTTGGCACAGGATTATTTTTAGCTATCCTGTAGTTTTTTGTCTTTCCATATGAAGTTGAGTATTGTTCTTTCAGTGTCTGTAAAGAATTGTGTAAAACTTTTGAGGGGAATTGCATTGAATCTGTAGACTGTTTTATGTATGATATCCATGTTTTCTTTTTTTGTTTTTTTGGGTTTTTTTTCGAGACAATGTCCATGTTTTCTATGTTCATCCTGCTGATTCATGAGTATAGATATCTTCTTCAATTTCTTCTTCAAAGACTTAAATTTTAGAGGGAAACAAATTTATTTCATATACACTGCATGTGTGTATATATGTATTTGGCTCTCATGCATGAGCACTAATATAATTTTTTTGTATTAATTCCAATAACCCTCCCTCTCCCCAAAGATGCTCTTTGTTAGACTGTTTGTCACACCAATAGAAATGAATCTAGAGCATTGAGTAACCCCATGAGGAGGCAAATGGCACAGTGAGTTCATCTGTCATATGTTATATTAGCTAGCAAGCCTGTGGCCTACAGGGCAGAGGGGCAGGGCCTTGGTGAAGGCCTGAGCATACTTAACCAGCCCTGGGAAAGCTCTGATTTTACCCGGGTGATACAAGTAGACGGTTGCCTACACTTGATTTAATTTAGTCCTAATGGTAAGAAGGCAGAAGCAACATACACAGAGGGCTGCTGTGTCTGTCACAAGTGGAAAAACCTCCTCAGGGCTTTTAGATTGGTTTCCTTGAGCCCTCCCCCTGCCTCCTGCACCAGACCTAGCTCAGTATTTTACAGTCTCCTGCTTAGCTATAGTAGTAATATTTTTATCTGTGGGATAGGACTATCTGTTTTAAAACTGTTTAAATCATTAAAATAAGTCAAAAGAAAACAAATTTATTTTATAGACACTGCATATATATATATATACATCTACATCTATATATACATATACATATACGGCTCTCATGCAAGAGAGCAAAAGTAAATTGCATTTTTTTTTCTTTATTTCAACACAGGTGTCATGTGTTGAACTGAAAATTTTAGGACTTCCACAATCACCAACTTCAACACTCACCTCTAATAAATCCTGACTTAAAGTGTGCAACCTTGTTTAGCATGCACTGCTAAAGCATATATTTTCATGTATTGCTATGTCTGAATGCATGCTAACCAGGTTGAAAATCAAATTATCTATGTTAGGGTGAGTATTATGGTGTGAATACTGCCTGCTGTGCTGTGAAGGAATCGTGTAAACACAATCTAATACATTCTTGCTTTCCTCTGCATTCACCCCCATCAGGTAGCAGTTCACATTTATTGTGGGTGACATCTTCAGCTTCTACACACACAGCACAGCCTGAGCTCTGCCATGTTGGAGGGGAGCGTTCTCCTCTGAACATCACCCCCGCCCCCAATTAAGCCCCTTCATGAATAATGAAAGCAATGTAAACAAGCAAAACCACTGCTCTCCTTTCCACAGCTCTGTGAAATGCTTTAACTACAAATGTCTGCTGAGAAATGTCAGGTTCCTAAGGCTGTAAATTAAGGAGGGAGGCAACTTGCTCCCTTGCTAACTCACTGAAGGACACCCCACCTCGCTGCTGAGTTCCAAGCAGAAAGCCAAGTGCTTCCAGGGGAGCAAGCTACATAAGCTGCCACTCCTCCACCACTCTGTGCTTGCTGTCTGAGCTTCTTTTGGGGTGTTTCATGACAGGCACTTTAGTGAGATGCATGGCTTAGACTGAAGAAGCATTTAGACGGGAGGCACGGGATAGAAGGATCTCCAGAACTCCCAAACCATACAAGGAAAGGTTGTTTCAAAGTCTGAGCAGGGGATGGCCCACGCATTGCTGTCCTAGATCTTTCCTGATGCTGGCAGCTTCGTAAGTTAACTTTGCCAGTTCTCCAAGGTTCACAATTACCCTTTTAGGAAAGGGAAAATAAACTCCGAGAATTATGTGATGCTGACCAGTTCTTTAAGTAACATACTTAACTACTAATCAAAAAAGTAAAGGTGATAGTATAAAAGTTGAGTTTCTCTGGCTGTCCTGGCACTTCCTTTCTGCATTGCTCCTTTCTGAGCCCTAGCACTCATTGCCCCACAGAGATCCCTCAGCTCGCCCAACAAGCGTTCCTGACCTCCACCTATCTCAGAGCCCCATTCCTGAGCACTTTCTTGGACCCTTACTCCAGTTCTCTATCTACATCTCTATCTATATTGAATCTAAAATGTCTTTCTTGACCTTGTTTTCATGAGCTTACACTTCAGCTTCTTGTGTTTACTGAAGACTTCGGGAGGAGAGGTGTTTTAAGAGGTAGGGCTGTGCTTGTGGAAGGTGAGGGTGTGCCTCCCTTTGAAGATATATCTGTTCTCACTTTCAGCCTGTGTATACTGACTCTGTGTACAGACTAACCAAAGCAGGCTTCTACCACTGTGAACACAATCTCAAGCATGCTCATAGAGTTCTGTGCATGCTCATACAATTATGCCTTTCCTGCCCCTGCCAAGGACTATGATTCCCTTGAAAACACAAGCCAAATTCAGGCTTCCTCTGCCCATTGCTTCTGTGAGCTATCTTTGTAACAGCAATGTGAAATTCACTATACTACACCCAAGTCTTCTAGTCTGTAGATCACCAATTAATCAGCTCTGGTGCTGGTATCATGGTAGTCTCAGGGCCCAGCCTTTCCAGGTAGAGCATTTGTCACCTCCGGTGTTCAATGCTGTCATTCAGAGAAATAAACAGATACCAGCAGGCCAATGCTTAGGCCACCTGGGATCCCACAACATTGGAAATGGTTCCTGTAGGCAGTCACCAACTCAAGTTGCTGCTTTCAGGAGCATTCTGGGTAATTTCTGTGGAATCTGAGGCCTGGATACTGAAGGCCATCCTAAAAGTAATAGGGATTACTATTCAGGGATGCATGCCACACATGCCCCCCACTGGCAACCATTTGCATGCAATGAGAAAACAAGACTATAATAACCTCTAAGGAGAGGAAAGCATTACAAATGGAGATCTCTTATACAGACTTGGGGAGAGAGAAAGATTCTAGCAGTTTTCTGCTGTGGTATCATTTGTTGGAAATCAGGATGACACACGGTGTTTTCGAGCTCCTAAGAACTACCTGTGTTTTCCTATGGATTTCTTTCCACCAATAAGCCCAGGAAAACCAATGAGGCACTGAGGATCATGCTAAACATGGACTTGGCCCATGCTCATCCACCTTTGCTTTCATCTAGATTTTCTTAATATGCCTTGCTCTTGAGAGCCTGAGCTGGGAGAGCTGTTTCCCTCTATGTCTCCTTCCTCTTTCTAGGTGGGCAGACCCACTTTCCCAGGCAGGAGTAAGTCAAACTTCATTACCTTCAAACAACTCTGAAGATTTCTAGACAAATTGAGACTTTCCAAAGCGCCATGAAGAAGAGGAAGGAGGGCGCCACTAGCTAACAGAGGCTTGAGCAGGTAAAGCATTGCTGAGAATTATCTGATTATTAATTGGTAGGGCTGAGATTCACACTAAGGCAACCCAACGCTACAGAAACAGGGAGCAAGAGGAGGAAGAGTTAGGTAGAAAGGGGAAGCAGGGAGAAAAGTGGGAGGGAACACACAATGTTCCTAAATCGGCCTCTTAAGAACAGCTATTGTTTTGCTTTTTGATGAAAACTGCAGCCTAGCAAACAAAATTATAGTCCTTGACACATAATGGGCACTTTGTAAAATTGACATTAGATTCAAAGTTATTTAACGTCATGATTGAAAAAATTAAAATGTGCATTTTTATTGTGGCATTTATTTAGTGTATGTATGTGTGTTGTGTGAGCACACATGTGCATGACTGGAGGTCAGAGGACAATTTTTGAGAGCTGGTTCTTTCTTTCCACCAGGTATGTTCAAAGGATCAGACTGTGCTTGTCAGATTTATTGTTGAGACTTTTACCCCCTGAACTCTCTGTCCTACCCTGACTTTTGCATTTACTCTCTTGATATTTAGTTCTTTTAAGTTATTGGTAAATACTAGCTATTAACCCTCTCTAAGCTATATAGCTTTCCTCCTATTCTGTGGGCTTCTTCTTCACTCAATCCACAGTTTCCTTTGATATACAGAGTCCTTTGATTTCATAAGACTCCTATTTGTCCATCATTGCCTTATTTCTCAAGTGACTGGAATACTATTTGGAAGGTTATTTCTTGTACATATATATTGAAATGAATACTAGACTTTTTCTGCTAAAGCTCTGAAAGAGTTTTGAGTCACACACTGACATTCTTTATCCATTTTGAGCTGATGTTTTTATTGTGGCGAGAAACAAGGATCTAGTTCAAGCAACCTACATGTAGAGCATGCAGATTTTTTGCATCATGTTAAAGGTGATAACTTTTATTCATTACGTATATTTTGGCATCTTTGTGAAAAATGGTAGGATAAAGTTGCCTAGTGGCTCCCCATTTTCTCACAAAGATCCTGAATCAATTTTATTGTCAGTACCATGCTGCTCTTATTACTATAGCTTTGAGCTTTATAATAGAACTTGAAATCAGGTATGGTGATACCTCCAACACAATTCTTTTGTTTGTCCAGGGCCTTTTGGCTTCTATATTAATTTTATGATTTTTTTCTTTTTTAAGTGAAGGATAGCATGGATACTTCAGTGAGAATTGCATTGACTCTGTTAATAGTTTTCGGTAGGATGGCCAGTTTTACAAAACCAATAAAGTATAAATTAGCATCCAGCAAATTCCGTTATTATGTAAAAATTTGCTCCTTGGCCATGGCCTTATGCCCACCACAGTGCCTACCATATAATAAAGAATCAATAATGCTTGTCGGATAACATTTGTTTGCAGTCAGTATGTTGGTCCAGAACAAAGAACAAGGCAATGTATATAATAAGATGAGGTTCTGTTGGGTCTCGGATCCCTCAGAGACCAATCTGCACAGGTCAGCTCTTGGAGTGGAAAGGGTGAGTGAGCAGACTGCAGAAGTGACACAGCTTCTGGGACAGGCAGAAGCAACATAGCTTCTGGAACAGACCAAGTTTCAGGCTCCAGACATCCAGGCACCTTCCCCACCAGAGGAGAGGTGTCTGCCTGGGAGGGTTCTGCCTACAGGAGCAGGTGAGGGAGCCAACTTAGGTCCTAGGTCCCTCAGAGAGCAGTCTGTGCAGGTGAGTGTGCAGGCTGCAGAGGCAACACATCTTCTGGGACAGGCCCTTAATCTTTAGCCAAGAGGCAGGTCTGAACACCAGAAAGACCTCTGTGCACTTTCCCTGTAAGAAAAGAGCTTGCCTATAGAGACTACTCTGACCACTGAGACTCAGGAGAGAGCTGGACTCCCAAGACTGCTGACAGAGGCTAACAGAATCACAGAAGGAACAAGCTCCAATTGGAGACAACTATAACAACTAAATCCAGAAATTTACAGATGGCAAAGGCAAATGTAAGAATCTTAATAAAACAAACCAAGACCACTCATCATCATCAGAGCCCAGCACTCCTACCTCAGCCAGTCCTGGATACCCCAACACACACGAAAAGCAAGACTCGGATTTAAAATCATATCTATTGATGCTGGTAGAGGACATTAAGAAGGACAATAATAACTCACTTAAAGAAATACAGGAGAACACTGCTAAAGAGGTAAAAGTCCTTAAAGAGGAAACACAAAAATCCCTTTAAAAACTACAGGAAAACAAAATCAAACAGGTGATGGAATTGAACAAAACCATCCAGACCTAAAAAGGGAAGGAGAAACAATAAAGAAAACCCAAAGTGAGACAACTTTGGAGATAGAAACCCTAGGAAAGAAATCAGGAACCATAAATGCGAGCATCAGCAACAGAATACAAGAGATGGAAGAGGGAATCTCAGGTACAGACCATTCCATAAAGAACATGGACTCAACAATCAAAGAAAATGCAAAATGCAAAGAGACCCTAACTTAAAACATCCAGGAAATCCATGATACAATGAGAAGACCAAACCTACAGATAATAGGTGTAGATGAAAATGAAGATTTTCAACTTAAAGGGCCAGCATATATCTTCAACAAAATAATAGAAGAAAACTTCCCAAACCTAAAGAAAGAGATTCCCATGAACATATAAGAAGCCCACAGAACAGAAATAGACTGGACCAGAAAAGAAATTCCTCCAGACACATAATAATAAGAACAACAAATGCACTAAATAAAGATAAAATATTAAAATCAGTAAGGGAAAAAGGTCAAGTAACATATAAAGTCATGCCTATTAGAAGAATTATACCAGACTTCTCACCAGAGACTATGAAAGCCAGACGATCCTGGACAGATGTTATGCAGACACTAAGAGAACACAAATGCCAACCAGGCTACTATACCCAGCAAAACTCTCAATTACCATAGATGGAGAAACCAAAGTATTCCATGATAAAACCAAATTCACACACAAAAGGGAACCTTGTCAAGTGGGACTTGGTCTGGATAAGAGTTTCTCAGTCTCAATGGTCCTGATGTAAGAGCTTGTTCTGTGCGTCGCATGGTGTAATCTTTAATAGTGTGCTTGGCGCCTATGATCCATATTTTTGTTGCAATTTTGGTAGTTCTGACAACACAAAGTGTATGCAGACTTTGTCAAATGCTTCCTGTTTGCCAAAATACTTTTTCTCTTTGTTTGAACATAGACTAGATTAATTTTGTCAATCAGAATAGAATTGGATTATGCAAATTGTACATGACTATTGTTCATTCCCAGGAAAACTTCATTCCACCCCACAGGTTTCCCCAGATGAATGGAAACAGGACGTGAGGAAGCAGTGAGGTCCTGTTAGCTGGAGGCATTCTAGTGAAGGATGTAAGAGGGAGGGGGCTTCTCAACTCAGTGTTGATTTTGAGTGGCTTGATAGGTTTAGCATATCTACTATGCCAAATTCTCAAACTCTATGTTCTTTAAGAAAGACGTTTCTATCAACTCAAAGGAGATGCATTGACTGGGTCCAGGAAGAAAACCAGAGCTAAGATCTCAAATCCATCACTGCCCAGGAAAGGCTCCCAACATCAGGGCTCCAGGTGCTTTTTTTTTTTTTTAATAAATTCTGACATTTGGTGGTTCTGAATGCCATTTCCTAACTGTGACATATAACTAAAGGCTTTCTGTCCTACTGTAACTCTTATTATGTGATTAAGAATCTGGAGTTTCTTTCACATTCTCATGTCTAGAGATTCTGTGTGCCAAGGGACTTAGTACCTAGCATATGAAGAGTACACTGCTCACCTTCTGGGACACAGGTAGACATTTCTTTTAGTAACAAATAAAGGTTGGATTTCAAAGAGGTTTTTTTTGTTTTGTTTTGTTTTGTTTTATTTTGAAAAAGAGTAAAATAAAACAATGCTGTGTACCTATAAGGTGGTCAATGTTTAAATGCTGTATTAAAAAATAAACCCATCCTCCTATTCAATAGGAGGATGCAAAATAGTTTAATATTTACCTTTATAATGGGAATACTGCCATGAATTTCAGTTGTTTCAAGTTTGTACATTTTTTTCCTCTACAGCTTCTAACATGGCTATATTATATTCTTACCAATTTTACTTGGCATGTGGCTCTCTAATCAAGCTTTTCTCATATTAACATTATAGAATTTTATATAATATGAGAATATCTGTCCATCGTAAAGGCCATTAATTAATTTTGAAAGAGGCTATATAAAATATTTTATTTAGTTAATTTGTGTGTGTATATGTATATGTGCACGTATATGCATCTGACTACAGGTAGTCATATCAGAGGGGAATGCTGAGTTCCCTGGATCTGCAGTTACAGACAATTGGGGAATTTCTAACATGGGTGCTGGGAACTGAACCTGGGTCCTCTGTAGGTGCAGCAAGTGTACCAAGTGCTCTTAACAGCTGACCCATCTTTCCAGACCCTGGAAAGGATATTTTAATATTATTAATGTCCATGTTTGCTTCCTTTTAGATAATTAAACACTATTAACTGATGAACATGTATCTACTTTAATGAATCTGGGAGTTTCTATGTCTACTACTCTTCTTCAAGCAGATTAGGTTAATAAAGGCCCGAGTCAATCCAAATAACAAATGGGAAATGAGAACATGGCAACAGAAAGAGGGGTGTTTGAACTTGGCTGCTCGAACCTTGCAAGGATGCCATCATTCTTAGATTTATTATAGATGGTCCATTAACTTTAGTAAAACACATATATTAGAATGGACTAAGTTATGGCTTGGTAACAGTGTGCAAATTTCTGCACCTTAGAAGATCGTTATCTCTGTTTCTATGAATCTTGATGGATAAGATTGATAGAGCAATTCCTCCTTGAGACATTGCTGGTCATCAAGAAGAGGGAAAGATAGCTTAGGTACCACACACTGTTTTCAAGTTTCTCTATATTTATGGCACACATCACTTCTTACACATTTTTTTTCCAGCTCTATCAGAGCACATAGCCATATCTCATTGAAGGGGAATAGAAATATAATTCTCTACAAGTGAAGAACCATGAATATTTGTGAATAATAACAAATGCTTCCATGAATTAATTAACAGTTGGAAACAAGCTAGGTGGCTCTTGAGAATGAAAGTACACCTGTATGTGCCCACACATACATGGACAATTGGCATAGACACTTCTTTGTCTTCTAAACCTTCTTTTCCTCCTGATGAGTGGATGGGGAATCCTCAGCCTGTCATCTTTCTAACAGTCTTGATAACTTTTGAAGTTGAAGGCACAAGCTACACTTTCTAATAGAATGTGGGTTATAATTGCTAACTGAATCTCCATGTTTTCTATGTCGTTTCAATGTATCTAGCACACAGTGACACTTTTCTAACCCCTTGTAGAGGCAATAAAATTGCAGTGTGTCTGGCCTTATTATGAGAACATCCTGCCACCGTGGCTGAGTGTGAATCTGCACTGCTTCTGAGCTGCTGTCTAGTTTCTCTGTCTTTGTGGACCTTTCCTTCTTTCCAGTCCCCATTGTTTATGACATGTCTGCTGCTGGAATTGTGTCACAGCTGGAACTTCTCATTGGATGCAAAAAGATGGAAAAACAGAAAAGGGTAGCATAGAATTTGCCTACATAAGTCTCTTAAATTGTCTGAATTCCTTTTTGTCACAGCCAAACCACTCAACTTGAGTTTTCATTGCATATCATGATGTGAATTCATTGTTTTCTTTCTGGTGTTATAAAGCTATATGCCACCTAGGCCATGCCTCTGCACAAGCTAAGTAGCCCAAAGAACAAATACACAATTCTACAACTAGATGTGTCAAGTACCCAATTGTTTCTTGTTTGGGCAGCAAGAGAACATATTTAGATTTGAAGTCATCATCTCTAGTCCACTAAATTCATGATCTTCATGTTTTGATTATGTATTCTCTACACTGTGATAACCTGGATGCAATGGATGACACTGCAAAGAAACCTGAATTTATTGAGTAGGTCAGCAGCTGCCTTTGATATGGTGCTTCCTCTAGGTCAGATTCTGTGTGATTGGCAGGATGCTGTGACAGCTTGGCTCATATTGTACATTCAGAAGAGGAGCATGGGTAGAAATGGTCAATTAGAACTGCCACTCAGCCATTCTTTACAGTGGCTGCTGGTGGCCTGCCACTTTCACTATTCGCTAGCTGTTAAGATGGGGGAAATCCTGCTTACCCATGTCTGTGGGTTAAATGGAGATGATTCTGGGGAAATCCTAATTACATAGACACCTATATAATATTATAGCATGGTAAAGATGAGGTGGATGTCATTTGGGGAATAGAATTAGCCACCCTCCAGTATGGGTACAGGATAATTCATTTGAGTGGGATATTTCCTCCTAATTATATTTATAACACCAAGGCATGTCTATTTATGCCCTCTGTAATGGTTTCCTCTAGGAAGAAAATATTTCCTAATGTCCACTACATATGAACACTCTCTACGCATGCACTAAGTACAGCTATGTTTCTGATTTTCTTCTTCAGTTCGTTATTATTTTTTTTTTATTCCTCATCTTGCCTGTATGTCTGCTGTAATGTTGTAAGTGAAAACACAAGTTACGTACAGTACAATGTGAGAAGCTTAACAGATGAGAAAAATGAAGTTTTATTAGAGTTATCCTGAAGAACATGTCTTGGTTCTAAAGGTCAGCTCTTGGAATTAGGCAGAGGAAGTCAGATTTCTTTGAAGTGGTTTGAGGACTAAACAAATTGGCAAATAATATGACAAAGAGAATACAAGAAGAGAGGGGAGAAAGAAATGGCTCAGCAATTAAAAATACTATCCATTCTTCTAGAGGACCTGGGTTCAGTTTTGAGCACCCACATGGTGGCTTACAACCTACTGTCGCTAACTCCAGTATTAGGGGATATGACATCCTCTTTTGGCTTTTGGGTGGGACCAATAATTCAACTGACATACAGACATATGTGCAAGCAAAATATTCATACACAAATCCATATAATTGGAGAGAATAGGAATAAGTAGAAAGCAAGAAGAAAGAAAGATCATGAGAAGAAGATCATGTATGAGACAGAGAATGAGAAAAGAGGGAGTTCAAGGAAAGAAAATGAGAGGAAATTGGAAAGGAAGCAAAAGAAAGAGATTCAGTTTCTCAACTGCTCTAGAGCTTTTCCTTTGAGCACACTTGAGTAGAATACAAAAGCATACTTATGCCAGGGGTGGTCCTCACAGCAAATCTAGGGGAAGAAGGTGACACAATGATGCTGTGAGTGTCCTTTCTACCTTTTTTTTTTTTTTTTTTTTTGATGTGCTAGACAGGGTTTCTCTGTATAGCCCTGGCTTTCCTGGAACTCACTTTGTAGAGCAGGCTGGCCTTGAACTCAGAAATCTGCCTGCTTCTGCCTCCCCAGTGCTGGGATTAAAGGCGTGCATCACCACCACCACGCCTGGCTTTTTTTTTTTTTTTTTCTATCTTTATTTCATAATCCACTCTGAAAGCACGTGGAATCCTGGTTTTCATCAAAAACTCTACTTGGCATTGACTAATACCTATTTTATGTTCTACAGAGACCACCCCATCATCTGATTGGAAATGTAAAGAAGGTCCTAGCTGTCTAACTACTCATGTGAAAAGGGAATTCTCCAGAAAGTCCTCTATATCTATGCCTTCTCATCCAATCTGGGACTCTCACTTGTGGCAGATTATTTTGAACAGGAGAAAAATTGACATAATCCTGTTGGGGTGTAAATATTATCTATTCTTTGACATGGAGCTCATTTCACTAAGCAGAATCTCCAGCATTTTCATGGATTTCAGCTGTGTGGATGCTGGTGAAACTCACAGTCTGATTCACCATTCTGGAACCAGAAGAAAAAGAACAATGAGATAGTAATTCATGTAGTTTACCCCCAAATTTAGATCAGAAAGAGTGGGTTTTTACAGAGGTAGTACTCAAAGGAAACAAGATTTTGATGGGGTTTCACTGACCCTCCATATCCGTAGGTTCTGCATGCACAGTTTCAATTAACCATGAATAATTACATTGGGACTTAGGTACTGAAAATACACAGAATTTCTTCTGGACACTATCCTATGATTGCCACAACATATAAAGTATTTACAATATCTACATAATATTATGTGTTATCAGTAACCTAGACAAGAGCTAAAGTGTATAGGAAGATGCGTGTAGGTCATACAGAAACTACACAATGTATGTGGACCTTGGGAGTGGGTGAATTAGAGCATTTATGAAGGGCCTGGATGCAATCCTTAGAATATAAAGGAACACTTATGGATAGAGGGACTAGATCAAAGGAGGAAAGTTAGGAGAACTTTGATGATTGAGGTCACTTCATGGCTTTTAGGGGTTTGGGGATTCTGTTCCTTTCTTTCATTTTCCACTGTCAATCAAATGTCCATCCTCTTACCACTTAACCAGTTTCTAAAATGCTCCATTAAGTGTAGGTAGTCTTTTTGACTTTTTATTTTGGGGTTGAAAAGTCTATGGTAATTTCAATGTATAGCACAAGCCAGTGAGTAAACAGTCATATGTTAAAGCCCCTGCAATGTCACTAGCAATGACGTAAACAATTTGCTGTGGGGAAGAGATTCACCTAAACTTTTTATTCTCACTAAGCAGCCGTTAGCAAAGCACCAAGGAAAACAGATACAGGTCTTTCCTCGTAGGATGGTGTTTTCACGTGTGTGCCAGACAACAGAGATACAGACAATGTGTGATGTGTGATAGTGTCAGGATAAGAAGGCCAAAGGTCATGCTGGGGGCTGTGAATTCCTATTTGTCTTTCATATAGGCAGACAGAAATGGTTTCTATGAGAAGCTGATAGTTGAACAGCAACCAGAAGTGTGAGGCTCTCCAGTCACTTGGGGAAGCAGCCTTGCAAGCAGATGGTTGAAAACCAATAAAGCTCAGAGCTTTGCTGAAGCCCCAGACCAGGGGGAAGGCCAATGAGTCAACTGGCACTTATGGTACAGTGCGATGAGAACCCAACGAAGGGAATGTTGATATGTAATGGGGAGGAGGCCTAAGGATACATAAGTAAGTCTGGTTAGAGGATGCTCAGCTCGTCTCACAGAAAGTTATCCTTAACCATGTATACTAGGATGGGTATTTTTCAGGTGGGAGAAAGCAGGACTATCATTGCTCACTAACTCATTGCATATGTAAAGGAATGGAGAGGCAAAAGGAATGTTGGTTGCTGGAAGGATACCAGCTTGTCAAGTATGACTAAAGAGATGAGCACGATGACCACCAAGATAGGAAGTAAAACACCAGAACACCAAACCAGTGTGTGGCCTGGTATGGATGGGGACTATCAGAGTAGGAAGCCAGGGTCCAAATAGTGACATTTAAGTTTTAGAAAGATGAATTATCTAACTTGTATGGATAAAGTTGAATGTTGCTACATCATTTAGGTAGCAAAGAGCTTTGAGATCACATGTGGCCAGAGAGAGTTATGAATCCAGCCCAGCATAACCTAGTGTGTTTACTTGCCATTATGAAACTTTAGGGTGTAACACAATTGTACACTTCTTGGGCATGAACTTTGTAGGTGACAATTTTGTGTCACACTGTCTGGAGGTTGGACGGCTGCGCTAGAGTGCAAAATCTGAGTCATATAAAAATCCACTCTAATCTTGACTAGAATAGGAATTAGCTATATAAGTATGCATAAATTTCTTAGTATTTGGAAATTTAGTATCTGTAAAGTGGAAAAACAAATTCTTCAGTGAAATTGTGAACATTAAGAGGGCTTGGCAGGGCGCAGGGTGGGCGGACACCCGCAAGGTCCCTAGAGTTCTCTCCACGCAATCTTGGGACCACTGCTGAGTGGAACACAACTTCTGTTCCACTCCAATTGCGCGGGACTTGAGACAGCATTAGAGAAGCTGGAGAGCAGGCAGACCAGGGGCACAAGACCCTTCCAGTCGGCACCAGCACCGGGTCACCTTGGGTGCAGAGTTGGCTGACACCCCAGAGGTCCCTAGAGGACTCTCCACGAGTTCCTGGGACCACTGACCAGACAGCTCCACGCTCCTCAAAGGAGACACCACTCCCAGGCACTGTAACATGCCCAGGATCTTAGGACAACAGTATCCCAGGATAACAGGAGCTGGGTCACACCAGTATTTTAGGGTCTCAGTGGAACTTGACTGCCAAGAACTCAGACACACCCAGAATCTCAGGTTCACAGGAGTCCACAATCAAAGGATCACAGTGACAGCTGGACTCTGAGGAGTCCAGAATCAACTGGGATTATAAGAGGAACAGGTTCCAATCAAATATGTTGAGGACAGCAAGCACTTGAGATAATCAGATGGCAGGAGGCAAGCATAAGAACAGAAGCAATAGAAACCAAGGTTACTTGGCATCATCAGAACCAAACTCTCCCACCATGGCAAGTCCTGGATGCACCATCACACCAGAAAAGCAAGACAGGAATCTAAATTCACTTTTCATGATGATGATGGAGGATTTTAAGAAGGAAATGCAGGAAAACACAGATAAATAACCAGAAGCATTTAAAGAGGAAACACAAAAATCCCTTAGAGAGTCAAAATATCACTATTTGCAGAGTATATGATAGTATATATAAGTGACCCTAAGAACTCCACCAGAGAACTCCTAAACATGATAAACCGCTTCAGTGAAGTAGCTGGATATAAAATTAAATCAAACAAATCAATGGCCTTTCTCTACACAAAGATAAATGGGCTGAGAAAGAAATTAGGGAAACAACTCCTTTCACAATAGTCACAAATAATATAAAATATCTTGGTGTGACTCTAACTAAAAGATCTGTATGATAAGAACTTCAAGTCTCTGAAGAAAGAAATCCAAGAAGATCTCAGAAGATGGAAAGATCTTCCATGCTCATAGATTGGAAGGATCAATATAGCAAAATGGCTATCTTGCATAAAGTAATCTACAGATTAATTGCAATCCCCATCAAAATTGCAACTCAATTCTTAAACGAATTAGAAAGGGCAATTTGCAAATTCATCTGGAATAACATAAAACCTATTATAGCAAAAACTCTTCTCAACAATAAAATAAACCTCTGGTGGAATCACTTTGCCTGACCTCAAGCTGTACTACAGAGAAATTGTAGTAAAAACTGCATGGTACTGGTACAGCGACAGACAGGTAGATCAATGGAATAGGATTGAAGACCCAGAAATAAACCCACACAACTATAGTCACCTGATCTTTGACAAGGGAGCTAAAACCATCCAGTGGAAAAAAGACAGCATTTTCAACTAATGGTGCTCACACAACTGGTGGTTATCATGTAGAAAAATTCAAATTGATCTATTCTTATCTCCTTGCACTAAGGTCAAGTCTAAGTGGACCAAGGAACTCCACATAAAACCAGAGACACTGAAACTTATAGAGGAGAAAATGGGGAAAAGCCTCAAAGATATGGTGGGCCCTGGGGGAAAAAAATCCTGAATAGAACAGCAATGGCTTGTGCTGTAAGATCAGAAAATTGACAAGTGGGACCTCATAAAGTTGCAAAGCTTCTATAAGGCAAAAGATACTGTCAATATGACAAAAAGGCCACCAACAGATTGGGAAAGTATCTTTATTAATCCTAAATCAGATAGGGAACTAATATCCAATATATATAAAGAACTCAAGAAGGTGGACTCCAGAAAATCAAATAACCCCATTAAAAAATGGGGCACAGAGTTAAACAAAGAATTCTCAACTGAGGTATACTGACTGGATGAGAAGCACCGAAAAAAATGTCCAACATTCTTAATCATCAGGGAAATGCAAATCAGAATAACCCTGAGATTACACCTCACACAAGTCAGTATGGCTAAGATAAAAAATTCAGGTGACAGCAGATGCTGACAAGAATGTGGAGAAAGAGGAACACTCCTCCATTTTGGTGGGATTGCAAGCTGGTACAACCACTCTGGAAATCAGTCTGGTGGTTCCTCAGAAAATTGGACATAGTACTACTGGAGGATCCCACAATACCTCTCCTGGGAATATATCCAGAAGATGTTCCAACTGGTAATAAGGACGCATGCTCCACTATGTTCATAGCAGCCTTATTTATAATAGCCAGAAGCTGGAAAGAACCCAGGTATCCCTCAACAGAGGAATGGATACAGAAAATGTGGTACATTTACACAATGGTGTACTACTCAGCTATTAAAAACAATGAATTTATGAAATTCCTAGGCATATGGATGGATCTGTCAGGTATCATCCTGAGTGAGATAACCCAATCACAAAAGAACTCACATAACATGTACTCACTAATAAGTGAATATTAGCCCAGAAACTTAGAATACCATAGATACAATTTGCAAAACACATGAAACTCAAGAAGAACGAAGACTAAAGTGTGGACACTTCACCCCTTCTTAGAATTAGGGACAAAACACACATGGAAGGAGTTACAGAGATCAAGTGTGGATCTGAGACAAAAGGATGGACCAACCAGTGACTGTTGCAGCCAGGGATCCATCTCATAATCAGCCACCAAACACAGACCCCAATTCATACGCCAGCAAGATTTTGCTGAAAGGGTCCTGATATAGCTGTCTTGTGTGAGGCTATGCCAGTACCTGGCAAACACAAAAGTGGATGCTCATAGTCAGCTATTGGATAGAACACAGGGTTCTCAAAGGAGGAGCTAGAGAAAGTACCCAAGGAGCTGAAGTTGTCTCCAACCCTATAGGTGGAACAACAATATGAACTAACCAGTACCCCCAGAGCTTGTGTCTCTAGCTGCATATATAGCAGAAGATGGTCTATTTGGCCGTCATTGGGAAGAGAGGCCCCTTGGTCTTGCAAACTTTATATTACCCAGTACAGGAGAATGCTAGGGCCAAGAAGTGGGGGTGGGTTGGTTGGGGAGAAGGGTGGGGGGAGGGTATAGGGGACTTTTGTTATAGCATTTGAAATGTAAAATAAGAAAATACATAATAAAAAAAAAGAAAAAACAAAATATCTAATAAAAAAAGAAATGAAAAAATAGTGCTTGGCATATATCACAAAGTTATAACCAGTTGTTTTATAGAAAATTTTACTACAAAACTAGGGATGGGGTAGGGCACAGGGGCAGGCAAACAGGTGACGAGACCAACTACTGGTTATACCGGGCAAGGGGTTACACCTCAAGGGCCCTAATCAAAATGATAAGAGGAGATGGAAAAGATATTCCAGAAATGATACTGGAATACAACTCACTTGATGCTTTCTTGGCTGTGAGAGTTCAGCTGGTAGGAATGCTTGAAATTCAAAGAAGTACTCAGGGGGTTAGTTTACAATGTGACAATTATCACCATCTACAAGAAGTGGGAGATGCTGAGGGACTCCTTGAGCTCTTGAATAGGATGGATTCATAACTCTCCCTGGCCACATGTGATCTCAAGGCTCTTTGCTACCCAATAAAATGCTTCTATAAACTGTCTCACAATAGAAAAGAGCACGTATTCCTAGAGAAATCCAAGAGCTATTACAAACAATGAACTTAACTTTTAAGAATTGCATATATTCACCACATTGTCTCTGACTGAAGTGTTTGCATAATGAGTGAAGATTAATATATTCAAGAAGCATTTTAATTAAAANAGAGGCAGTCCTTCCACGAAGCAGTAATGGATGTAAATTTAAGGGATAAAATGTCTGTGTACAGTACCACTTCCCTCTGCTCACACTAGCATCTTAGAGAACGTCCTAGAGTGAGCATAGAGTGGACTTAGTAGAGGTACAGCCACAGGGAGGTGATGGAGAAGTTTTATCCAGCAGTTCAGAGAGGGGTCATCACTCTGCCTATTTTCCTAGTAACCCCAAAGTGAAAGCTTGCCCTGAGGAGTGGCCCTGAACACATAAATCTACCCTGGGTAATTAATTTCTTTGACACCATAGCACCAAGTTTGTAGAAACAAACAACGATTCTTCCTGGCCAGAACGTAAGCAATTAGCTGTGAGAAAATAATGATCACTTGGCCTGACACATTCAGATGTTTCAGGTTGCCGTAGAGAAATGTGCTGAATTTTCACATTATGAAAGGCTACATCTTATCAGAAGAGTCCAGCTGCACCCTATTTCTAGAACTTTGTAATGATTACATGTCTTTATGTTCCTTTGCAAGATAGATAGATAGATAGATAGATAGATAGATAGATAGATAGATAGATAGATAGATGATAGATAGATAAATTGAAAAAAAACTGGGAAATAGTCAAGGTAAAGCTCCATAGTAAACTTGTACAATATCGCATCCACTTCAGCGCATGCACACACAATTTTTCTCAGAAAGGGTCACACTCTCTCTCACTTGTCCTTTCAAGTGGCACACAAGGAAGCTTGCCTATTCTCCAGTGTCTTATATGTATTGTTATGGCTGGACACCAAACACATGGCAGGATTTCAATCAAGGCAGGAAGGGCTATCTGGATTCATGTGCCTTCTTAAATACCTGGTAACTGCTAGGCTTACAATAAGGAGTTCCCTAAGGCTTTATGAGGAAATTCCTTAACAGCAGGGGTGGCCTGGCAGAGACTGAGGGGAAAGGTTGAATTTAAACAAATTGTACTGGGAAATAATGCTTTGAGAGAAGGAACTGGACTCTGGGTGGCAGGGGCCACCATGGCAAAGAGGAATACTATGTAAGGTAAATAAACTCAACTACAGTTTCTAAGACACAGAAAGTAGAAACTAAAAACTTCGTTTCCAGGTCTGAAATGGTTTCATTGAGCATTCAGGGAAATGGAAACCTGGTCTGCACTGCTGCAGGCTACGAGGCAAGCAGTTGAAAATATGACTCTTAAGCAAAGCCGATATTGCAAACTCAATGCAATATCCTGTATATTGAGAATCTTTTATGCATGCAAGTTGTTTGGATTAGCTCTGTAGGAAAAGTAAAGGAAGATGGCCATAGTAGCCATCGGGAATGGATTTTGATGTCGTGGGCTATCCCAGCCTTCTAAGGTGTAAGAATCCATCACGATGTTCTTGTGAACTTTCCTATACATTGTCTTAGAAAACTCAGCTTTCAGGATAACCTAAACATACAGCATTCTGAGAACAAAATTCTTACTTTGTTAAAGAATTCCTTCGGGTGTCAGCAACTTCATTGTATGAGTTGAACTTTACAAAGCATTGTAAGAAGTCTGTTTTCACTATCATTTTTTTTCCTGCCTACCATGTTTCAAACTTCACAAAGAGGCAGTGCCATTTTTCCTCTGGAAATTTATTAGCCAATATTCCCTCACTCCAGTTCAATCTCCTTTGGTATTTGACAAGAAACCACAAAACACCAGCGCTTAATATTTTATGAAGCTTCACCCTGTTGCCTCGTTGTATCTCTGGTTAGATCTACTTTTAATATGTCACTTGGCAAGTTTAATTAAAATCATAACAGCTCAATCCTCCGAGGCTGGACAATGCTGAATATCAACACAAATTTCAAGAGTTATTAAAGAGACATGAGCTCTTACTTAAAATCGAACAGTTGGTTCACCACTGATTCAGGCCTGAAAAATTTATTTCTTAAACACATAAATACTTTGCATAATTTAAACACATTTGCTGTTTCTGCCCTTATTACAAAAATTACTTGCTGCTGCAGAATGGCTCTGAGCACGATGGTTCTAATAGGGTGTGGCTAACCTTTACATGGAATGTATTAGTTTTTGTGAGATTTTTATTTTATTTTATTTTATTTTATTTATTTATTTATTTTATTTTATTTTTTTTTTTTTGTGAGATTTTACTGTGACATCCTTGCCTCTGTTGATCTTCCATGAAAATCCAAGGTGGCGGTTTTAGCACCCTGTTTGACTTTTGCAATCTTAAGCTTACTAATTTGTTTGCATCTTTTTGGTGCAAAATGCTTTTCTTGCCATTGCTGTCTTTATATTCATGCAGCCTCTGTTGCTTAAGCATTAACCTATGGGACCCTAGCTTCGTGTCCCTGAAGAAAGAGGGTTGCTGAGTGTGGTCCATTGTCCTTCCTCTTTGGAAAAGACACAGTGGTATGGTCTGAACAGTGGCTTGGTCATTATCTGATATGTGAGATGTGGTACATGCAGTATTTTATACATGATTTCCCTGACGTGATTAAGAATTGTTATTTCTGCAGTAGGTTCTGTAATTTCCTGAAAGGTTAGTTCTACACTATTATATACACAGTGTCTTTAAATCTACTCTGTTGTCTTACTGTTAAAGGCTAGCGAAAGCATCTTCTTTGGTCTGCTTTTCCTTTGTGTGTGGTCTTCTCTGTTCAATTTCTTTCCTGTACCCAAAGAGGATGACTTTGGGATACTGAAGCATACACTTCTAAGTAGAAATCATCTAGAACTATAACATGACTGCAACCATGAGGAGCATGTTCAGTTCTATTTGATGCCACACCCACAAAAGGTCTGCTAAAGATAGGCTTCTGCAGTGTTCTGGGTTTGGTGTAATTCAGACAAGTCCCAGATGCTCAAAGAACATCTGTTTAGACAGAAATTGCAGGAGGTAAGTATTCGACTCTGGTTCAGTTTCACATAGATAATGTTTCCTTCTTCTGTTTCTTAGCAGGTATGGAGGTGGTGGCAGAGAGAATAAGACATGTGACTGTGTCCTGTTCAGGAATCTTTCTGAATGATGGTTGCCAAGGTCTTCAAATTGGCTGTTCTTAGAAATTTAGGCCTGTGAATTGGTTGAGGTTGAAACAAATGTTATGAGGTTGATACAGCAAGAGATCCCATTCTGGACTAGTTATTTACTTGCATTAGGAAGCCAAGTAGATAGCTCACTTACATACACCAAATCTTCATGTAGGATCATTTAGCCCATCTTTATAGTAGTTTGAAGAATTAAAATATAATCTCATATGTGCAGGCAGATAAAATATCCCCTCTGGATTTTGCTGAACTTGAATGTACAATGAGAGTTGAGTTGTAATTTTAGGGCCTAGCATATGTGCAACATTAGGGACTCCTCAGGGGTTCTATTTGGAATGCATTAAATTATTTCTTTTTTTTTTTCTGAACTTAACACCTTGTAAACACAGCCATTATTTTAGAGACCAGTCCTCTCTATCTTAGTGCCAACAGACACAAGCACATAGAGCCTAGAACAAGTACAGCTATGTTGACAGCTAATGTTGGATTCAGAATGCAGTATCTTTAAGACATGAGAGGTCTTGCTATGCTGCAATGTTATTTGTTAAACTTTCAAAGGCTCATACCATCTCATGAAAGCCAGGAAGTACAACAAGCACTGAAGGTCACAGTAGATATGTTGTCCAGTCAGATGTGTATATTTGGGTATCTCTCCTACATCAGGTATAAAATTGATGAGAAAATTTTCTTCCACTAATCAGAGCCACCATCAGCTTTAACATTATGGAGCATATCAATATTGCTATCAGCTTCTGAGACAAAATATTCTAGTCTTTTTCTCAATGATTCAGATGAGACTGGGCTGTATAAGGACACACAAACCTGAAATGAATCACCTAAATTTCTTTCTCAAAGAAAATGATGTTTTCTATATGTTGGGATATGTTTTTTTAATCTTAAAAGTATAAAGTATAAAAATAATCCCATTGGACACCCTTTCCTCCAAAATGCTTAAATTGTTATCCACATTGAAAATTTGAGATCTTTAATAATGATATTTATATTTGATGTATGCTTTAAAATAATATTAATGCTTTCAACCTTTCATAAAAGTAGTCAAATAAATGCCAAATAAATGAGTTATAAATATTTTCTTTGGAACTTCAGATTAATAACTTTCTTAAATTTTTGATTGAATAATCAAGTTTTAAATATACCATAAGAATATACATCTTGTATAAGAAAGAGGGGTCAACAAATAAAATATTAACTGACAGAAGTTATTTATCAATACTAATTTTAATACCCCAGTTTTTTTTAATGTTAATGTTTTTACTAGATATTTTTTTTATTTACATTTCAAATGCTATCCCCTTCTTTTATTCTTGAGAATACTTTTTATTATCCTGGGTTTTTTGTTATTTCAAATGAATTTGCAAATTGATCTTTCTAACTCTATGAAGAATTGAATTGGAATTTTGATGCGGATTGCATTGAATCTGTAGATTGCTTTCATCAAGATGGTCATTTTTAGTACATTAATCCTGCCAATCCATGAGCATTGGAGATCTTTCCATCTTCTGAGATCTTCATCATCAATTTCTTTCTTCAGACACTTGAAGTTCTTATTGTACAGATCTTTCATTTGCTTGGTTAGTGTCACACCAAGTATTTTATATTATTTGTGACTATTGTGAAGGGTGTCATTTCCCTAATATTTTTCTCAGCCTGTTTATCCTTTGAGTACAAGAAGCCTACTGATTTGTCTGAGTTTTATATCCAGCCACTTTGCTGAAGTTGTTTATCAGCTTTAGGAGTTCTCTGGTGGAATTTTTAGGGTCACTTAAGTATGTGATCATATCATGTACAAATAGTGAAATTTTGACTTTTTCCTTTACAATTTCTATCCCTTTGACTTTTTTTTCTAATTGCCCTATCTAAAACTTCAAGTAATATGTTGAGTAGATAGAGAGAGAGTGGGCAGCCTTGTCTAGTCCCAGATTTTAGTGGGATTGCTTCAAGATTCTCTCCATTCAGTTTGATGTTAGCTACTGGTTTGCTGTATATTGCTTTTACTATATTTAGTTATAGGTCTTGAATTCCTGATCTTTCCAAGATTTTTAACATGAAGGGATGCTGAATTTTCTCAAATGCTTTTTCAGCATCTAATGAAATGATCATGTATTTTTGTTTGTTTGTTTATGTTGTGAATGACATTGATGTATTTCCATATATGAACCATCCCTGCATTCCTGAGATGAAGCTTACTTGACCATGGTGAATGATTGTTTAGATGTGTTCTTGAATTTGTTTGGCAAGAATTTTATTGAGTATTTTAGCATCAATGTTCATAATGGAGATTTGCCTACTTCTATTTCTTTAGGCATTATGGGACTGTATAGATGGATTGTCTTCTTGTATCTGTTGAGGCCTGTTTTGTGGCCAATTATATGGTCAGTTTTGAAGAAGGTACCATGAGGTGCTGAGAAGAAAGTATTCTCTTGCTTTAGGATGAAAAGTTCTATAAATATCTGTTCATAACTGCTGTTAGTTTCACTGTGTCTCTGTTTAGTTTCTGTTTCCACGATCTGTCCATTGCTGAGAGTAGGGTGTTGAAATCTCCCACAATTATTTTGTGGAGTGCAATGTGTACTTTGAACTTCAGTAAAGTTTTATGAATGTGTGTGCCCTTGTATTTCAAGCATAGATGTTCAGAATTGAGAGTTCATCTTGGTAGACTCTCCCTTTGATCAGTATGACGTGTTCTTATCATTTTTGATAACTTTAGGTTGGAAGTCGATTTTATTTGATATTTGAATGACTACTCCAGCTTGTTTCTTGGGACCATTTGCTTAGAAAATTGTATTCCAACCTATTACTCTGAGGTAGTGTCTGTCTTTCTTGTATGCAGCAAAATTCTGGGTCCTGTTTAACCATCCAGTCTGTTAGTCTATGTCTTTTTATTGGGGAATTGAGTCCATTGCTGTTAAGAGGTATTAAGGAAAAGTAATTGTTACTCGCTGTTATTTTTATAATTAAAGGTGGAATTATATTTGTATGCCTAACTTCTTTTGGGGTTGTTGAAAGGTTACTTTCTTGCTTTTTCTAGGTTTTAGTTTCTCTCTCTGTGTGGATGTTTTCCATTTATTATCCTTTGTACGGCTGGATTTGTAGAAAGATATCGTGTAAATTTGGTTTTGTAATAGAATATCTTTTTTTTTTTCTGTGTATGGCAATTGAGAGTTTTGCTGGTTAGTAGTATGGGCTGGCATTTATAGTCTCTTAGAGTCTTTTTGACATCTGCCCAGAATCTTCTAGCTTTCATAGTCTCTAGTGAGAAGTCTTGTGTAATTCTGATAGGTCTGCCTTTATATGTTACTTGATCTTTTTCCCTACTGTCTTCATCTTTCTTTATTTAATGCATTTGGTGTTTTGAATATTATGTGATGGGAGGAATTTCTTTTATGGTCCAGTCTATTTGGAGTTCTGCAGGCTTCTTTTATGTTTATGGGCATCTCTTTTCCTTCCTTCCTTCCTTCCTTCTTTCCTTCCTTCTTTCCTTCTTTCCTTCCTTCCTTCCTTCCTTCCTTCCTTCCTTCCTTCCTTCCTTCCTTCCTTCCTTCCTTCCTTCCTTCCTTCTTTCTTTCTTTCTTTCTTTCTTTCTTTCTTTCTTTCTTTCTTTCTTTTTGTTTTTTTGAGACAGGGTTTCCCTGTATAGCCTTGGCTGTCCTGGAACTCTCTTTGTAGACCAGGCTGGCCTCAAACTCAGAAATCCGCCTGACTCTGCCTCCCAAGTGCTGGGATTAAAGGCATGCGCCACCACGCCTGGCAGGCATCTCTTTCTTTAGGTTAGGGAAGCTTTGTTCTTTAATTTTCTTGATATTTACTGGCCTTTTAAGTTAGGAATCTTTGCTCTCTTCTATATCTATTATTCTTAGGTTTCATCTTCTCATTGTTACCTGGATTTCTTGGATGTTTTGGGTTAGGAGCTTTTTGCATTTTGCATTTTCTTTGACTGTTATGTCAATGTTTTCTAAGGTATATTCTGCACCTGAGATTCTCTCTTCTACCTCTTGTATTCTGCTGGTGATGCTTGCATCTATAACTCCTGATCTCTTTCATATGTTTTCTATCTCCAAAGATAGAAAAGTTTGTTTCCCTTTGTGATTTTTTTATTGTTTCTATTTTCATTTTTAGATCTTGGATGGTTTTGTTCATTTCCTTCTCCTGTTTGATTGTGTTTTTTCTGTATTTTTCAAGGGATTTTTGTGTTTCCTCTTTAAGTGTTTTTACCTGTTCTTTAAGGGAGTTATTTATGTCCTTCATAAAGTCCTCTATCATTATCATGAGAAGTGATTTAGATCTGAGTCTTGCTTTTCTGGTGTGATGGTGTATCCAGGACTTGCTATGGGGGGAGAGTTGGGTTCTGATTATGCCAAGTAACCTTGGTTTCTGTCGCTTATGTTTTTACCCTTGCCTTCCACCATCTGATTATCTGTAGTGCTCCCTACCATCGCTATGCCTGACTTGATCCTGTCCTTTCTGTAATCCTGGTTGAGTCAGATCTCCTCAGAGTCCAGCTGTCTCTATGAACCGGTGATTCTGGGATGCTGTGATCCTGAGATTCTGGGTGTGTCAGAGTTCCTGGGAGTCAAGCTGCCTTTGAGACCCTGAGATCCTGTTGTGCCCAAGTTCCTGGGATCCTAGGATCTTGGGTGTGCTATAGCACCTGAGAATGGTGCCTTATCTGGTGCAGTGGGACTTGCTGTTGAATTTGTGCCCAAGGTAAACCAGGGCAGACTGGAAGGAACCCAAGCCACTGATCAGGTGGGGTTCCTGATTCCCTGGATCCTGCTGGTCCCAGTTACTCCCAGTGTTGTTGGAACAGGTGGTCCTCACCTCTGACCCTAAGATCCTGGGTGTGCTAGAGTGCCTAGGAGTGGAGCCTCCTCTGGTGGCTCTGGGACTGGCTCTAAATTTTTATGTTTTAATACTATCATAGGTTGATATTTCTTCTAAATTTCTTTTAAGATAGTTTATTTTTATTATATATTATTTTACATCAGTGTTGCCAACGTTGGCAGTTTTGGTATGTGCCAGTACTTTGCCTTCCTTCACTACAGAATTGACTTCCAAGAGGTATACTACTCTAGTTGTTACCTATTTAAGAATTCCCTTATGCTTACCAGAGCATACTGCTTTAATTGAAACTAGAGGAAATATCAACTTATTGCTATTTATGGATACTCTTATGATGTTTAGACACATCTCTCTCTGACCATATTTACTCTATTATTACAGCAGTAAAAAGTAGAAAATGTAAAATCAGTGCATACGTCAAACACACCATACAAAAGTGTACTCACTACTCACTGATCAGTGTGTAGAGAAGTTAGTGCTTCTTCAAAACTTAAAGATTATGCAAGTTTCCTATTTTACTATTTCTTGGTTTTAATTTTAAAATTTATTTTGTATGTATGGATCTTTTGCTGACATGTATGACTGTGCACCATGTATGTGCCTGGTGCCCATGGAAGGAAGAAGAGGGTGTTGGATCCCCTAGTACTGGAGGGAGGTACCATTTATGGACTGGGAATCTAGTCTACGTTCTCTGGGACAAAAACAGGTACCTTTAACTGATGAGCCACCTTTGCACCCACAAGTTTTTCTGGCTCTTGAGACAGCATTGGGCTAGCTCTTCTCCTGGATCCAATCTCTACTGTGGCTCTATTGATTTTCACAAAGATTCCTTGAGTTTGCTATAGTCTTTCAACTCAGATTTAAGAACCAGGATTTAGACTTTGGCTCCTACACTATCATCACTTGTAGATTCAGCTGCTTTTAAGGCTGTTGGGCATGGTCATACAAGACTAAATTTCCTAGCAAAGCAAATGCCATCCCCAGAAGGACTCAAATTATTTTCTAATCTTTCTTTTGTTTTACAAAATTAGTTACTATGGATGTAGCTAGTGATCATCCTTGGCACTGAATTTTCTTTTTGTTTGTTTACATCCAAAGATCTTTCTTCCTCTAAAATCATTATCACAATTTGTTGTCCACTTGTCAAATCTTTTGACAGTTTGCTGGCATATGATAGACTCTAGTACCTGTCTGAACGAACTTAAAAGAATTATTTATAAATGCACCAGTATCTAACATGGAATCAGGGCTACTCAGTGACGATTTAAAGCATCTGCATTTGGAAATACACTTAAATGTCTTCCTTAGGTACTTAGCTCAGGTTTGGTGGCAGTCACAATTGAGAACAAAAGGAAACTTCCAACTAGCCTAATGGCTTTCTTCTTAATAAGTTTTATTTCCATTAAGTTTCTTTTTAAGAATGAGCATGTAAAATCTCTTGAGTATTCACCATTCAAAAAATATATTTTTTTAATGTGACTCTTAAAGGTTCTTTACAGAAACCATGACTTATTCCTTTTAGATCCAAGTTATAACACTGAATATGCTCCTATTCTATCTATGTATACATGGGTATATTAGACATGAGTTTGCTGATATTATAATTGTTAAAACACTTAACAATTACAGGCATTAGAGTGAAACTTAAACATTATATGTCACTGTTTTTATAGTCAGTAATGTTCCCTGTCTTGGTATTAGGTACAGCTACTCAGAAACAATACAGTAAGTCAGAGTTTCACTCTTGGACCCACTGATGTGCAAGGTACTTGTACCAAGCTTCTGCCAGATTTCTATCTCAAAAATAGTTTAGATATTAAAAGAAACATGAAAAGGTACTAAGATGTTTTTGTTTATTAATGATAGAATTTTTCTAAGACAACATGTGGCAAAATAGTGGAGTGGGCTGCAGGTCTGGGTACCACTACTTGTTGGGCCTTGTTTTGGGCCTTGAGAACAAACCACAGCCTGGCTCAATCTTTGAGACCTGTTATTCTCCTCTGCTTTTGGGCACTGGGGAAAAATTCCTGAATAGATCAGCAAAGGCTTGTACTATAAGATCAAGAATTGACAAATGGGACCTCATAAAGTTGCAAAGCTTCTGTAAGGCAAAAGATACTGTCAACAAGACAAAAGGGCCACCAACAGATTGGGAAAGGATCTTTACCAATCCTAAATCAGATAGGGGGCTGATATCCAATATATATAAAGAACTCAAGAAGGTGGACTACAGAAAATCAAATATCCCCATTAAAAAGTGGGGCACAGAGTTAAACAAAGAATTCTCAACTGAGGAATACCGAATGGCTTAGAAGCACATGAAAAAATGTTCAACATTTTTAATCATCAGGGAAATGCGAATCAAAACAAACCTGAGATTCCACCTCACACCAGTAAGAATGGCTAAGATCAAAAATTCAGGTGACAGCAGATGCTGGCATGGATGTGGATAAAGGGGAACACTCCTCCATTGTTGGTGGGAATGCAAGCTCGTTCAACCACTCTGGAAATCAGTCTGGCGGTTCCTCAGAAAATTGGACATAGTACTACCAGATGATCCTGCAATACCTCTCCTGGGCATATATCCAGAAGATGTTCCATTTGGTAATAAGGACACATGTTCCACCATGTTCATAGCAGCCTTATTCATAATAGCCAGAAGCTGGAAAGAGCCCAGATGTCCCTCAACAGAGGAATGGATACAGAAAATGTGGTACATTTACACAATGGAATACTACTCAGCTATTAAAAACAATGAATTCATGAAATTTCTAGGCAAATGGATGGATCTGGAGGGTATCATCCTAAGTGAGGTAACCCAATCACAAAAGAACTCACATAACATGTACTCACTGATAAGTGGATATTAGCCAGAAACCTAGACTACCCAAGACACAATTTACTAAACACATGAAAGTCAAGAAGAATGAAGTTCAAAATGTGGACAGTTCGCCCCTTCCTAGAATTAAGAACAAAGCATACATTGAAGGAGTTACAGAGATCAAGTGAGGAGCTGAATCTAAAGGATGGACCAACCAGTGACTCCTGCAGCCAGGGATCCATCCCATAATCAGCCACCAAAAATAAACACTATAGCATATGCCAGCAAGATAGTGCTGAAAGGGCCCTGATATAGCTGTCTCATGGGAGGCTATAAACAGTGCCTGGCAAACACAGAAGTGGATGCTCTCAGTCAGCTATTAGATGGAACACAGGGTTCCCAAGGAAGGAGCCAGAGAAAGTACCCAAGGAGCTGAAGGGGTCTTCAACCCTATAGGTGAAAGAACAACATGAACTAACTAGTACCCCCAGAGTTCAGGTATCTAGTTGCATAAATAGAAGAAGATGACCTAGTTGGCCATCACTGGGAAGAGAGGCCCCTTGGTCTTGCAAACTTTATATGCCCCAGTACAGGGGAACACCAGGGCCAGTAGGGGGAGTGGGGTGGGTAGGGGAGCAGGGTGGGGGGTAGGGAGGGTTTAGGGGATTTTTGGGAGAACATGTGAAACGTAAATGAAGAAAATATCTAATAAAAAATGGAAAAAAAAAAAGATATACACCCCCCCAAAAGAATGACTCAGCATGACCTACTGACCTGAATGAGATTGCCTCTGCCTAGCTACCACTTATGTGTCAATTTCTTATAGGCCTGTGAGATCACCCCACACCCCTGGACATCTCACTCCATCCCATATGTCATCTCACTCCATACTCCTAGCCCTGCCTCCTAGCCCTGCCTATATAAACAAATTGTTGCTACATTAAAAATGAGTTCTTGCTTTCACAAGACTCCTGGCCTGGGTGTGTTTGTTTTGGACTGTAGACACTCACCATCCCACTCAGCCCTGGAGAGACTCAGCTGGACCAGGTTCTCTCTTCTAGCCTGGACCTGACAGCAGAGAGCCGACACCTACAGAGTTTCATCATGCAAGCTACTTGTACTCTGGGAATCATTTGTTATAAACATCTCTAATGGATGTGAGAGTCAATAATGCACACATATAAATAATAACTTTCAAACAACTCATGTGACTTCAAGAGAAATATATATAAGCTACTGGATATTTCAGAATCAGCTGCCATAGTACATCATTGTCACTAAAGCATGTCTGATGATGTAAATAGTCAACTGAACAAGATGAGAGATAGGACATGGTTCATCTAAGAGGAACAAACTTTCGGTACCAACCTCCCCATCATTTTCCTTAACACTTCTTTCTTGCCATAAATGACAGGAAGATGACATCCAAGGAAGACCGAGGACACAGCAACTTACACTTCCCGCTGAATAGCTGTATCTGTGAAGGAGCTCTGGAAGCTGTCACACAAGTAGGGGCAGACTATGAGGGGAAGAGAATTCTTTGAACTGGATCTCTATGAGAAGATCAGCCTAGAAATGTCTGCTGGATAGATGGATATGTGAAAGATGCACAAAGAGTGCAGAGTCATTCTAAACTTAGGTGTGAACTTCAGATTCAGAAATGTGACTTGACTTAACCATGGATCATTGAACTAATTCTCAGGTTAGAACATTCAGGAGAAAATTTGACTTGTTTATCCATATAGCTTAAGGTTGCAACCTGGCTTATTTGATGGCTGTCTGTTGTTCCTGCTTGATTTTCCTTGACATTGCCTTTCATATTTGTCCAAGTGTCTTGTGTGAGCAGGGTTTGTATGGCTGCTGAGAGTAATTAGCATCACCAGCAGGTAAACGCTCTTCTCCGGACCTCTCCACAGCTCAGTGTCCTGAACTTACTCAATTTTAGTTGTTGTTTTGTTGATGATGACTTTGTTTTGCTTTGTTTTTAAGTAGGGATTTGGCATTATTTCTCCAAAAATAATTTTGAAATTAGTTTGTTTATGTGGGTATGAAGATCATAACATGTTTCTTTAAAACTCTTAAAGGGAACCCAAAGATACCACTGACACTAATAAAGTTAGGGGTAGACATTTATGGAAAAGGATTTCTGGGAAATTTGGCCAAAAACCTCCTTTGGCTTGCATTTGGACAGGAAATATGAAGTACTTGTGTGTCTAGCAGTGGAGGGATGGCCAGTCAGTGGTTTCTTTCTTGGAAAATAAGTTCTGAGCACTTCCAAAATATAAGATATTACTGGAAGAAAAATCAAAGAAATAAGAGAAATAGCAGTGACTCTAAAAAATGCCAACCTCTTTAAGACATATGATCAAATAGCATCATTTTCTTCATTTGTGATTGCCATTTAGTGGAGTAGAAACAAGGAGATTTAACAGCCAACATCCCCAATATCTTTCTAGTTCAAGATGCCAGCCACAGATATTGCAAGTACTTGAATTAAAGTATTGACTGTGTTTAGAGAATAGAAAGAACAGGGAGATAACGCTGCATACTCCTCAAATCTAACAATAAGATTTGTTTCCTATGTAAACCCATCCCACAAGGTCATGTAGCACTATCTATGAGAAGACTAAAGAGTCTCATGTGCTTATCTCACAGGGCTGAGGTGCTCTGTAAACTTATCCTTAAGATGCTAGACAAAGACAGTAAAGGTCTCATCAAGGTAGGTCAATATGAGAGCTACAAAGCACAAGGGCACAGAAATCTAATGGCTTGATGGTGTGGAATCTGGTTGCCTTTGCAGAGACCCATCTTCTTACACAGTTAATTAGCAACCTCAGACATTCTCTCTATTTCTTCAGTGGAAGGAAAAGCAGATGAACATTTGGAAAAATGGAAGTTTAATACAACATTGTTGGGAGGAACTTAGAATGTTTCCAAGAGAGCAGGACTCTGAAAACAACATTAAACTCCTCACCATGTTTGTTGGCACACTCTAGTCATCAATTGCAGCTCACACATGGGTAATGGAAACATATATGACATGGTAGATCATATATGACGAACTTCTATGGATGTTAACAAGGAAATGCATGTCATTTGCTTCCCCCAGTGAATGGGATAGAACTTTTCAAAAATGTGAATTAGTCTCATTTAGAAAGCTCTCCCACCCTGACAATGGTATCTGTAGCTAGAAAGCCCAAGAAATTAGACACTTGCTTATTTCCAGAGTCTGTTTAGTGGAAGAAACCTCTCTTTATCATGATTTTTCCCCTAGAAATCAGGGAAGGGGGAAGAAGATATCCCAAGGACATTTTGGAAAGAGGAATTCTTTATTTATTCTGAAGTATTCAGTTTCTTATCAGATAAAGCAAGTGTTAATTTGCACATGAAGGTTTCTCACTTGGAAGAAGCACGGCTGGAGCTACCTAGGTCTGAAAAGGCTCTTGAAAGGACAGCATCTAGACAGAGAGCAATCGATCCCAGTAGTTGTTTACAAATTAACTAATGTCACTCCAATCATGGGCTATACAGAACTTAATTACTGGTTTGTGAATAGGTCCATCTCAAAAGTTCAACTCCAATATTATGGCTTCTCTTACACTCTCATGTCTACCAAATGTACACAGTGCCTAGTCCCACATATCCCCTATGGTTGCTGGATTTACCAAATACAAATACAGAATAGTAAGACAAATTTGAATTTCAGTTTACAAAAACATTTCTTTTTGGTGCTGTATATACCTGCAACATTAGGTACATATTTATATTAAAAACTATCTGACAATTATGTAAAATTTAATTATCTGGACATTATTTACTTCTTAGAAGTGGGAGTCCTGTCTCTGCTCATATTCCTTACAAAGATCCAGCATATATGAAATATGCTCAAGTTAACATTATTAAGGGAAAATAAATGATGATATAGAAATTGTTCTTTGGAAACAAGTTACTAAATATGCATAATCCCACTTTGTATCTGAAGAAGTGTATGCAAAGTTGAGAGCCAGAATATGTCTCAAGTAAATGAGGATCCCTTTAAGATTGTTCCAGCATATAATATTTAGTTTTCACTTTGGAATGTATCTATATCTAGAAATGAAAATACTTATTTTTATCATATAATGAAAAAGTAGATATGAAGGACTCTTCTTTCTCTATCCATTCAGTATATATCTTCAGATATTATGTACTTCTTCATGAGAACTGTTGACCCTCAAGCATTAATACATTTATTTATATGAAGGCAAAATGATGAATGACTGCCTCAGAATAGGTGGGGAAGATGGGAAATAAGAGATTTATAAGCACAAAGGGAAACTATTAGAGATGATGGATGTATTTACTATCTTGATTGAGAAAATGGTTTCATAGATATTTGCATATTTAAAATCTTATAAAATTATACCACTAAAATGTGCAACTTATTGAATCAATTATATCTCAATAAAGTCAAATGAAATTTAAATTGTTACAAAATGAAAATAATACACAGTAATACACTGTATTAGAATTTTAAAGTATTTTCTAATATGGTCCTTTGAGCTCTATTAAGAAAACCACACAGTATATTAGAGTAACTAGAATCTCGGAGATTTCTATGAAGAAAAATTTCATGTATTATTTATCTCAAATACTAAAACATCAAATGCTGGCAATAGCTCTTGTACATAAAAAAAGGTACATACTATATTTGTATGAGTAGATAAATAGAAGCTGTATAATCCCAAAGTACAGCAGGAAGAGATATACAGTGATCTGTATAGGAAGATATATCAGTTATGCTTGGGTGCTAGTGGCAATGTCCCAAGCACAGTGCATATATCACACATGTGTGTAGTTTTCTGAGCTATAGTAGCTTAGTGTAATCAGCAGAGAAGACTGGTGGATGGCTCTCCAAAGACTTAAGAAATTCAAGGTTCCTGTTTTTCTGCTTTACAACATTTGGCTCCCATTCTCAAGGACAACTAAATTTTGCAAGTAACAGTGGGAAGTTGTAGCTATGACACGTGACTTCTGAACCATGAAAGGGAAGATGGCAGCTTCTTTTGCTAATGATGCGTTTTTTAAACAGCCTTCTCTGAAGAGTCACTCATTTTATTATTTCATTGGCTTGGCTGTACCTCCTATACACACCTAGCCCCTGAGAATGGCATCTATACCTCAGATGCCATTGTACACAGATAAAACTGAGATTTATAACAGTGAAGGAATATGAGGTAGCATTTAGTTGCCCTTACCTTTTAGGGACTCCATATTACTTTATTTATGATTAATTATTTTATTTTCTAGATCATAACTAAATAGCAGTCATGTAAGAATACACAAATGAATTTCTAGCATAGCTTAATGGCTTCAAACTTTGATTTCATCCTAAACACAAGGTTCACATCAGACAGACTGAAAATAAAGCAGTTATACCTAGAGGAAGGTAGTAACACTGAATTCCAGCACGCAGATTAATTCCTCCACCAAGCAAGAACTACAGGTCAAAGGGCATAATAATAAAAACATTGCCCAGACTCTTTTATTTTGTTGTATTGCATATTTCTTAAGACAAATGGGTTATTGCCTAAGGCTCAGAAATCTTTTGCTATACAGGGATTTGTGTCATAATAGTATTTGCTGTGATAAAATTTGACCTATATTATATTTCTTTACATCGGCTGCCTAATTTCCCTTAGGGCAATGGTGTTCAATTTTTTTTTTTGTTAGTTGGAAAAATCTTTTGTTGGAGGAAAATCTTATGGAGGCATACTATAAAACAAAACTGATGTGGATGTGGATGCAGGTGGAGGACTCTGAGTAGAATTAGCCTCAGACCTTGCCAACTCCTCTATTCTCTGCCTCCGTCCACTTCTTTCTATCACATATACTGTATATGTTTGGACAGTGGTTGAAAATTATATTCTTAGTTAGATTTAAATTTGCTGTGATAATCAAAAAAGTGCAATTGTGATAAACATTTTTCCAATTGTGCCTTCTACTTTTCAAATCAGCTAAAAGTTTCAAAATCTACAATCATTTGGTTTTAAAAAATATCACATTTTGATTTGCCAAACAGTAGCCAGTCAAGCAATAGATCACACCACTGTGAAGTCTTCCTGAACTGTGGAAATCCAGTTCTTCCCTGTGCTCTTGCACCACAATCATCCATTCCAATAGGACAGAGACGACTGTGTTAATCATTCCTTTACAAAAAGCCTTTCCCAAGCCAAGAGTGGAATATTCACTCTTAGTGTTTGCTTTCCTGCCATATCCATTAATAAGCCTCACAGAATTGTTTGCAAACAAAGTAGTGTTTACATTTAAAGATAAATTTGAGAGAAATATCTTCAGAAACAGATGACCAGAAAACCACCATTTTAATATATTGTTATTGTTGTTGTAAACTAGGTGGCATGCAATTGTTGAGAAGGATAAAGAAGAGCCCAAACATATGTAGCTCTAGGAGTCCATGAAGCTTTTCCTAAAAGTAAGTGAGACACACCAGCAGGAATTCTGGTTGTAATATAAAGGTATAGATAAAAATGTTCAGTTTCTCTGTTTAACTTTATAAAAGATAATTTATGTCCAACTAGATTATTAAATTTATTTGTATTATAAGTACATTTACTTTGCTGTCCATAACAGTGGTTTCCAGTCAAGGGAAGGCTCCTCTGTGAGTTCAGATCAAGGTTTAGTATGTGCTTTTGGCAGACAGAGGATGAGGTGGAGCCACACACCCTCCAATGTACCGAAAAGTCCTAAGAAACAAGACCCATGGCTGTTATACAAAAAAGCACAAAGTTTCTGCATAGTTTATGATATGCTGACTCTAAAACTTAGTGAGAGATGTAAGTTTTATCTCATTCAAGGATTTTAGTTCATCAAATTGTGCATATGTGCTTCTTACATGTGTTTAATGCATTGATCATGCTCACCTCAATTCTCTCTCATCGTACCCTCCCCTCCTTACAAGTCTCTTTCCAACTTTCATGTCTTTTTGTCTTGTTTTGTTACCCCTGAGTTTACCAGGACTGGAGCACAATGGGCTCACAGATAGGTACACATCTCCATACAGTGACTCCTCTCCTCCTATATAGACCAGTCATTACTAATTCTACAGGCTAGATAGAGTATGGCTTATTTATCATGTCAGAAAATCATGTACTCAGAGTACCCCCGGCTTCTCTGTGTAGCATTCTTAGTGATATCTAGACACCTTTCAGGGTTCTTATTTCTGAATGGTATTAGCTATATTAACCTAGATGTTATTTTCTCCTTAACCATTTTCCTTCATTTTATTTTATGTTTGGCTATGGACCTTGACAGTTTATAATGCTAATTAATCCTAGTTCAGAATAATGAACAAACAAGTTTATGTTGTTTCTGGTAGATTTAAAATATTAGGCTACAGGGTTTTCACTCTTGAAAATATTTTAATCTAGAACATTCTTTTTGTAGTACTCAATTCTATGGACCATTGTATGTACAGCACCCTCTTTGGTCTCTGTTTATTATATACTAGTAGCATACCTTAAGATTGGAGTCACCAAAAATGACACAATATATTTTCAAATGTCTCCTGAGAGAGAAGATTAGCTTTGCTGAGCACCTATATTAATGCAAACTGGTACAAGAGGTGGAGAATGACCATATAGATTCTCGTGATCATGTCTTACTGTGGAAGAGCTCTTGTCACATTCTAGGTGAAGCCCCACATTCAAGTCATCAGGGCTTGGCTCCACTAGTTGGCATTTCTTGTAAATCTCTGGGCATCTGTTTTAATAGAAATAACATTGAACTTGAAAGGGCAGTGACCACTCCAGTTTTGTGATAGCCCATCTACATTACCCTGAACAAATAATTTCACACCTTTGAGCTGTAATTTCTTGGGAGCACCTACAGCTCTTGAGAACCCCATGTAATTCGTTTCTCACTAACCAACCTCTTTAAAAATAATGTTACTTGTATGTATGCTCTCAGGGTTAACAATTTGAAGCTTGACAACAAGTTAGCATACTGTTCCCTGGGGAGGACCACCTCTCCCTTGTCTAGCTTTACTCAGTTGCCTGCACTTCTTTGTGTAGGATTGAACTATCATGGGCTTTTCCCATCTAATTTGTTCTTTCAAATGGTCTCCTTCTTGCTAGGCTCATCTTTGGGTGGCCATATGGTGTGGTTTTTATAAATATAGCTTAACAAAATATATGTGATAGAATCTAAATTTGCTTATATACTTTTGTCTTTTAAATTTTAGTTATATCTTTAGTGTTAGAAATATAGGCAATTTATTAAGAAAGAAAAAGGAAGAGAAGAGAGAGAGAGAGAAGAGAGAGAGAGATTCCTGAGAGTGAAAGTGGCCTAGACCTAGTGATCTTGAGAGAGAGAACTCTGACCTTTCTTGTTATTTGCACACCACCACCCTTCTCTCAAGCTTAGAGGGCTTTTTTGCATGGACCATTTGTTCCATGTGTCCCAGATAGATGATGTCTATGCCTTTCTCTGCACATATCTACTCCCCTACCACAGCTCCTCCCTCAAAGCTGAGAACTCAGAAATGTTCAAGGAGAACTGAAGGGTGAACATCAATTTTCATAGGCTCCCTATGCTATTGAGAGATAAATTTCCTTCCTAGGACAGACTGAATAAAGCTCATTTCCTACTTTATTTTTGGCTAGAGAGGAGGCTTTGGGTTTTCTATAGGAGTTGTCTGGAGCTCTGTATAGTTAAGAATTTAATTTGAAGTTGTCACGTATCCCAGAAGGCACCGAATTTTACAGATTAAAACTAAAATCAAGAGTAACCTGATTATGGCAACCAGTGACCCTAGAAAAAGTGAGAGCCAGGAAAACTATCATTATACCTGTTCCAGGAAAGCCATCTTTATGTAGTTTGTTCATGAAGGTATTATCTCTTTGACTCTTAACAACAACAGCAACAACAACAGCAACAACAACAGCAACAACAGCACAAAACTATTAAGGTTGGATAAGTCTTCTTAGGGTGACTCTTGCGGGCTTTGGAGATTCCTTAGCTTTTCCTTTGCCAGTTGTGCCATGTAATGGAATAGATAGGTGTCTAACCATAGGCATTCCCTTAGAAACATTGAAGACATTTTTGCTGTGTTCACTTTTTCTTTATAGAGTACATTCAAGTTAGAATCCAGCCAGTAAGATTTCCATGGCTTTTCTGATCAAGTGGACAGGTGACTTATCAGACCTCTAGGCCCTTTTAGAAGTGTTGTTATCCTTAGAGACCCAGTTGACTTGGGGGTAAGGGCAAAAATATTGTCTGTTTTCCTCATTTCATTTTGGTTGCTGCAATAAGATATTCAAAACAAACAAACAAACAAAGCAAAAGCTACTAAGAAATAAAGGTCACAATTCCAAGTCACAGTGTATCATAGCAGAGAAGTCAAAGTAGCAGGAGACAAAAACAGTTGATCACATCAGATCCACAGTAGAACAAAATGAATACATGCATATTTATCCCATACTTTAGTTTCTCTACCCTTATAGAGTTCAGGATCCTAACTCAGGGCATGACACTTTCCACCTCAATTAATGCAGTCAAGGAAATTCTCTGCATACATGTATATGGGCTGATGTGATCTAGAAAATCCCTTACTGAGGGTCTCCTGCCAGGTGATTCTAATTTATGTCAAGTTTACAATGAAAACTAACTATCAAAGCTTCACACCTTCCTTTCTATCTGATTGCACAAACAAGACACCTTTTACTTCTTGTCCTCAAGATCTCACAATTACCTAATAATGTAAAATGTCATTCAACTATAAAAGTCCTCATACTTTTTTAAAATTTGTAACAATTTATTAATCCATAGTCTCTTAACTGTGTCTTCTTATGGAATAGAAACCAGTGACATACTTCCAACATATAATGGCACAAAATAAAACATTCTTATTCTAAAAGGAAAATAAATCAGGGCATCACTAGGAATAGTCTTATTAAAGCAAACCCAGAATCCATCAGGAGAACACCAAATTATGAAGCCTCATGTCCACCATCTGGGCTTATAACAGTGTTCTGGCCGTAAAGGGCTTACGCAGTCCACCTCTGCAGTGCCTCCACTTCCAGCATGCACAACTTCTTTCATAGACTCAGAGTGTTCTACTAGACACTTGCAGTTCCCATTTGGTGGTTGTCTCATTACTCTGCCATTTGGGGTCTCTTAGAGGGATAAGCAATGTTTCTCCAGAGGCAATATATTTTTTGTCAAGCATCAAATGTACTGTACTATTTTCTGCTGAGCTAGGATTCACAGATCCAAGAATCAAGGGGAAGAAATGGGAATGGTACCATTCACCATCTCCCTAGTAACCAACTAGGAAAAGTGCTGCTTTCTGTTTCCATGGCCTTATACTATGCTGGCCTAGAGGTTTTAGTTCTTGACGGGGGAGTGCTCCTGCCAGGATCCACAGTGAATATTACATTGAACCAAAAGATAAGACTTCTCCCTAGTCGTTTGGCTTTCTAATGTCCTTGAAGTCAACAGGATCAGAAAGGAATAACAGGGTTAGGAAGAATAACTGATCTAGATAACAGGGGAAATGGTGTTGCTTTTCTAATGGAATTAAGAGGAGAGGATGGAGGATGGAGGGCAAGAGGTCCTTTAAATATCTCTTGGAGTGTGTGTGTGTGTGTGTGTGTGTGTGTGTGTGTGTGTGTTTGTGTGTGTGTGCTTAAAATCAATGTGAAACTGAAAATCCAGTACATGAAGGATCACAAATAGCCCAGATGCTTCAGGGATGAACACATGGGTGACAAGGGATCTTGTTCCTATATGAAGAATTTAAAATAACAATGCAATCATAGAAACATGGACTTTAAAATGGGAGTTTTATAGCAGGGCCTGAACATGGATTACTTAAACATTTCTATGATCGTTTGTTCTGTGTATATTTATGTGAACACCAAATGTTCCAGGTACCATGTGAGATACTGATAGAAGTAACTGGGAGACACAGTCTTCCAAGGCCAGTTGTTTGACCAGGGACTTACTTTTGTGTACCACAATGATTATAGTAAAATTGTCAGGACTAAGAAAAGATGGGGCACCTGGATACATTTTTACATTGGCATCACATCTGATAAGTGGATAGTTTCTGTATTGAGATGATGAATCAGGTATCTCAAAGGAGACAGTGTTTAGGATGAGAACTGGGAGACAAAGAAAGATAGGCAAGGTGCATGGAAGATAGCACAAGAAAGAAGCAAGCAGTGTTCAGTGTTCACAAGCATTGGGACAAGAGCAAAGCTAGACATGTGGTGTATAGTCAATAGATCAACAGAATAAAAACTGAAAGGTTAAAGTATATAAGTGCTGGGAGATATGGGTATAACGAAGGGCTTATTCATTTAAAAAGAAATAAAAATAACAACAATAATAACAAAACCCAAAAAGCTGAATCCACTCCAGGGAGGATGGTATCTTGGAGACAGGAGGACATGATTGACAGATTCCAATCACAGAGGTGAATTTAAACTGTAATATATGTGGACAAAACAGTAATTTTGATTTTCTGGAAGGTATTGTAAAACAAATCGAAAAAGTTCAAGCTAACAGCAAAATTATCTTGAAACTTTGGAATCACTATGACCGTGAATGTGGCTTACTGTGTTTGAATGTGTTCTTTTATCTCTATGGAATACTCTATGGTCAGATCCTTAGGAAAAAAAACAATAAAAGATATTTTGAAAAAGAAGTTACTAGAAGTCATAAAAGACTTGAGTTAGAGTAGATATTTTGCAGCTGTTTCTAGCCAGGGCCAGAAAGTGAAAAGTTAGCAGCTGACACATGTCCCCTCATAACTTTTACTGAGAAGACAACTTCCCTTCATCCCCACCACCCTGCCCAGCTTTACAGACCTTTTATTTTAATGTGAAAAGAATAAAAAAAAAAGTTTTGAAGTTAATAAAATATACAACTTGACCTGGTTAATTTGAACCAGTTTGCAAACTCCCTTTATATAGAGACAAAAAAAATAAACGTACAGATTAGCAAACTCTTGGCAGAGTCTCTGCATCTCATGTTAGCAAATTCTTTACTTGTTACATTTCCGGCTCCCTGGACATGAGGATGAATTAAGTCTGAAATAACCAGCCCTGGCTAATTATATTAAGTATTGTGGTTTTTTTTTTTTTCAGCAAGAAAAAGTGTGTCACAGTGTCCAGTGCTTAAGGCAACATTAGCTCTGACCTTCCAAGTTTTGGATGTTGGCCCCAGGATTTTGGATTCTGAAATAGAGAACCCTGGCCAAAGACACTCTCTGCCTTTCTGATCATTACAGATTTTGTCATTAATGGAAGTGACAATGCTGCCAGCTAGAAAGAAATTGAAGGGTAGAGGTGGACTGCGCAATGAGGGCTGGCAGAGCCTGAACTGGCCCAAGCTTGCTGACTCCTGATTTAATGTGGTTCTGGATCTAAAGAAACTCTGCCCTGGTGATCAAGTGAGAGAAAATGCATTCTGGGAAGAAGGTCATCCTAGAGCTGAGGAGCTGTTAGATGTTGCTGTCATCTCCTTTCTAATGTTCTCTCAGTGTTGCCCTCTAATTCACCTTTCCCAGAAGGCTCTTCTGCTAAATCCACTCCTCTCATAATGTTATTGTAATTGGAGGGTTCAACACTGCTTTTAACTTGTCTCAACTCTCTACTTACATCTTTCATTCTTCTTTCTAAGAAATGGCTGTATATCTTGGCACTGCGTTCAATGCTAGCCACACAATGCATGCTTAATACTTTGTTGGGGGCATTATGAGAGAATGTTATGTTCAGGAAAAGAGTACATGTAATGTAGCATCTAGCCACCTTGTAAGCAATATTTTTCTGAATAATCCCCTTTATTACTACCATAAAATATTATCCTATTCTTATTGCTTTTGGCAATAAGAGAGAGCTGATAAAATATACCTTTCCTACTGGACCTCATATACTTCACTATTAGGCAAAATCTGAATAGGAAGCTGGCAATATATGAAATGCCTGATTCTTACAGAGAAAGCCAAGTCACTGGAGTATGAAAGTTTGATTCTGCACTTAAAGTGGTCTAAGAAAACATAAACCTCTATATGTTAAGTGTGACTGTTCTGTTGGTCCCTCCAGGGTTTTGAAATGGAGCCTTGTCTCAAGGTCTTCACCAAGCCTTTCTTTGAGGAGTGCTCTGAAGGTTACTCTCAAACCCTTAAATGTAAAAATAAACAAGCATTCAGTCAATGAGGTCCCCAATGCCTTGCTGTACCACAACACATTTAAAGTCATAAATCACAAATCCGACAGGCCTCTGATGATGTATTGTGTGAATACACCGTAATGACAACACTGACCGTGTATTAACGCAATAGACCCCAAAAGCCTATCACTTCAGAAATCACTGTTTACACAGAGTCAAGAGAGGAGTTGATGATGGCAAAATTGAGAGAGAGAGAGACAGAGACAGAGAGAGACAGAGAGAGACAGAGAGAGACAGAGAGAGAGAGGTGTTGTTCTGGCTGCCAGTCACCATTTTGAAAACCTGTAAACCCCAAACTGAAAGCTCCCCCCTCCCTAGCACTGGTGTCTTCCGTCTCTGAGTGGCTGTGTGATTGTACAATTCCCAGACACAGCAGAGCATGAGCAGAACCAGGTTGCAGGCTGACCTTCTGAGACTCAGCTCCAAACTCTTGCTGACAATTCCAAGTTTTGTAGTGAATAAAATAGCCAATTATACCCAAATCTTCAGATTCAACCAACAGCAGGTCCAAAATATTTTGTAAAACCTTTTTATTGTCTCTGTGCCCTTAGCAATACAATATAACGAGTGTTTACATATCATTTACATCCTATTAGATATTATAAGGAATCTAGAGATGATTTATAGCCCATGGGAAGATGTGATATATGCAAATGCAATCTTATACAAGAAACTTGAACATCCATGAAATTTGCCTCAAGAGTTTAAAACCAATCCTCTGTGGGTACCCAGGACTAAATGTTTATGCTATGTCTTGAAACAGGAGGTTCTTTGTAGTCCAAATCATTAAATATAAAAATGTTCCTTCCCTGACATTCTTGTAAGCAGTGGACTCCAGTGACTTGGGCAGAGAATCATCTTATTTGCTCTGTGTATATGTGTTGCTATAGTGGCTGTCTTCCAGCATTTACAATATCTGGCTGTCTGACCAAGCTAAATGCCTATCACATATTAACCTTTAACAATAACAATAACACCTACAACAAAAACCAATTCAGTTTGTCTATCTCTCATTTCAGGAGAGAATTTATGGAGGTGTGACACTGAGGAAAATTGTCCTCATTAAGCATTTAGATTGTGTCCTGCCAAGAAAATAGTGAATTATATGTCAGCTCTATATCTTCTTAATGGAAACAATAGGAAAATTTAAATGTCCTTTGTAAGGAAGACTTTGAAAAATCCTATCTGTAGAATCTTCAATTTTCTGTCATTTTCAGCCAACCTATGACTTTAATGGTTCTCACTTAACTTATCTCAGTTAATCTTATAAGATGTTCCTGAGAAAAAGAAACAAACAAGGAAAAACTAAAAGAAGTTAAAAGATCTTTTAAAATATCATTTAGAATCGCAATGAGACTCATGAGGAGAGAAAAATATAGTGTAATTGATCTGTGTTTGGTTTGTATGTAGGCTAAGACAGGATTTGTGTCATTGAAAAAGCAAACTAGGAATTTAAATTAGAGTATAAATGTCTGGGCATTTCACAGGAATTTAATAATTCTAGATTTAAGGATACACAGTTTACTTTTAAAATTGAGCGACAAATTATTTTACTGAAATTAGTAAATTCCTTAAATTAGAAGAACAGTGTATCTTCTTCATACTATTCTAGATTTGATATTTTCCTAAGAAGGACAAGAACCCAGACAGAGTAAGGGAAGCTTGCATGCTTGTGGATATTATGGAGTCACTGTCTGTTGGCATTTTCTAACTCTAGACTGTTATAAGTTTTGAGTGCCTAATTTTTTCTACATGTCTCTTTCTATGGACTTATATATGATTTTCTTTTCTCTGTAGATTTATGTATGGAGGATATAGGCAAGGACTGCCTCCAACTTCCATGCTACCTATATACTGCCAATGTGTGTGGTGTATTTCTGTTGATGATATTGGTATTTGTGAAATAATATATTACTGATGCTTAACTTGCTAATCATCCTTTCCTTCAAAGTTGAAACTTGCAGGCCCCTGAAAACATTCATTCAGTACAAATTAGTAAAAGATTACTTTGAAGAGATAAACCAATTTTTATTTCTGGATTGTATATTTAAACACATTCTCAGATAATTTTTATTCGGCCAGTGCTTGCTAGTAAGTGTGGCGCCTGAAACAGGAGGAGTGCTATTACCACCCACTAAATGCTAGAGGTTCATTATGTAAATGACAGCTCTATCACTCAGTGACTGTCTTATGGCCTAATGGAGCGAGTTTGGGAAATGTTATTACTCTATGAACTCACCAACTCTGGCTCACTGCCACAGGAGAAGGCCACACTGACCACTTGATGGCTATTACCATCCAAAGTATTCCAAGGTTGCTATAGAGAATGATGACCAAAACCCAAGGGTCCTGTGGCAAGACTCCAGACCTTTGAAGAGCCTCAGCTCTCTGACCAGTGGGCTTATGGTAATGTTTGTTGCTTTTGGCCTTGAAGCTAATCTGTCCCATTCCCAAACTGAGCATCTGGAGAAACTATGATTTCCAAGAACTGCTCCCAGAGGCCATATCTATCTCTCCATTACCAGAATAAAAATATCCCCAGCTACTCCAACATACATAGCTAGTGAAAAGTTGTCTTACTTAGCCCAGCTGGATGATATTGATGATCTATAGGTCAGTTTCCTCCTGTTCTCTTATATTTCCCATCAACTCAAGGGCACAGCACACTTAAACATATGCCTAAAACTTCCTCCCTGTTCTTACTCGTCAGGATCCATAAATCCTGTTTGTTCTCATAAATCTACAAGGCATGAATGGGTGGGACCCAAGGGAGGACAATGTAGACAGATGTGAACAGCTCTCTCTTCTGTCCCAGGCAAACACCTACCTCTGAGGGACTCAAGCTCCTTCTCTGTAAAGGTAGTGTGTGCTTTAAATAACTAAGCTACTTCCTTTTGTTTCTTAAGCCTCAAAAGTAATTGAAAAGTATTTAATGTCATAGTTGTCCTTCTATACACTTACTCCAAAGTCTCTAGATTTCCTAAGCAGCTGCTGATGTTAAATCTGCATGTTTCACTGTGGACACCAAAGCCACTCCCCGATCAGAAACAAGGCCTGAAGAGTCAAGTAGATCCTTCTCCCAACAAATGTCATCACTTTAAAATTTCTTTGGGACTGTTACCTTCCATAGCATGGCTGCAGCCTTGACCTGCCTCTGTCCATTATCAAGGCCCCAAACTGTTAGCCTGTTCTTGTTTTGGGAAAACTCAATCTATAAGTTTCTATTTGATCATCAAAACACGCCCAAACTTCTGCTTTAGCTCATAAGAACTGAATCTCATAAGTTCTTTTCCATGGGCTGCTGAAAAAGTTCCTTCACATATTATTTTAATGGGAATATGAAGTAGAAACTTAAGGGTTCTTTGGAAAGTCAGTTGTGTTGGAGGGTGCTTTACTGGGGCAAACACCTGAAGGAGTGTTTTACTGAATTGGGCACAAGTGAAAAGATATAAGTTAAAGCAGAAACATGAAGGAACATTTAACAAAGCAGATATAGGTGAAAGCATGTTCTGCTAAATCAAGCACTTGAAAGGACATGTGATGAAGAATTATTCAATAATGACATGCATGTTTTGGTCTGCCTTGCATTGAATAGTTGAGCTCCACAGAGAGAACTGCACCAAAAAAAACTGGTGACATGCTGTAGCTTCTCGCCGCTTCTTCGGACTCAGGCCAAATGGCAGAATAATGGCAGCAGAGACAGACTCACATGCTGAGACAAGACATGCAGTGAGGCAAGGTGTGTGGAAGACATATGATGTGTGGAGGGAGTATAAATAGCACTCAATGAACTGTGAGTTGAGCTAGGCTTGCTGGTAGAGCTAGCTGTGCGACGCTTGTTGGTCTCCAGTCTTCACTGATCTTCGCTTAGCTGAGAAGGGCACAGTTGAGAACTCCTGGTGTTCCTGTTGGTCCTGGTCCCTCCAGCTGACTCCTGCCAGCTCAGCTAAGGCCTGGCTGTTCCTGCTAGTTTGTACCATTGCTGCTGTTATCCTGACAGTACCGAACTGGACTGCTGGTGGATCAAGCTGCCACTGCTGATTTCCTGACAACACAGATGACATTTGTCCCAAAGAACCTTTCTAAACAGATCCACTTCACCCATATCCTTTCTTTTCCACTACATCTGGTGGGTAATGGTCTCGAAGGGATATTACAGCCTTTACGAACCATCATTAAAAGTAGGTTTTGGAAAAAAAATTACAGGGAGAGGAAAAGCATGTTTCTAAAAAGCTCAGGTATCTTCTCTGGAAGGTATGTTCTGAAGCCTGGAAGTATATGAGGTTTGTCAGACAAAGACACTTTATAAGTTGGTCTCAGAGACTCTTGGAAATAGGAATTAGAAGAGAAATAAGAAAGCAGTGGAATTTGAAAGCTTATTTGGAACAACAGGCCAAGGGATAGGTAGACAGTGACAGCCTGAGGTCCAGAATGGGCTAAGAGGACAGGAAGGTTTCTTCAGTGTTGGATTACACCAAGGTTCTTAAGAACCGATCTGTGATAGTCTTTGCCTCTCTGCATGATGCATGTCTGTCAGAATGAAGTCTTCAGGATGCTATGATTATAGAGTAGGAGAAGGTCAGTGTTTGTCACTGCATTTTGCCTCTGTTGAATACAGCAAACCCAGAAGGACAGAGTGACCCAAAAACTGAACTGAGGAAAACTGGAGTTGAATTCATCCATCACCAGAACATGGTCCTAAAGAGTTTCAGGAACCTTGGGGAAATTTTTAGACTCCCACGAAGTATGGAATGTGATGTTTGTGGAAGTTCTACCTGAACTGTCAAGAGTAGAGAGGTCCTTACTGACATGGATTCTATCATATGGAACATTTAGACTGTTGACTTGTCTATGCTGTGTGTGAAGGTCAGTCTTGGAATATACTCCAACATGGGTGGCCAATGATTTCACAACTTGTTTTTGCCCATGTGTTCTGGCCCTCGAGTTTTCATTTCCTTTTTGCTTGCTTGTTTTTGTTTCTACGTGTTTTGTTTTATCTATCTATCTATCTATCTATCTATCTATCTATCTATCTATCTATTTATTTATTTATTTATTTTTGAGACAGGGTTTAACTCACTCTGTAGACCAGGCTGCCCTCAAACTCAGAAATCCTCCTGCATCTGCCTCTCAAGTGCGCCACCACTGCCTAGCAAGTTTTCATTTCTATTACAAATGTCTTCCCTACTTTGTCATTGCCTCTGAATACACAAAAAGATAATAGCCTATTATCCTAGCTCTGAATTTAGAGGAATAGTAATTATAGCCCATATAAGGGAAGGTAGGATTTTTTCCACTCTGCAGGGTTCTCCACTTTGAACCCTTTCCTCCATCCTCGCATACCTGTGACAACTTCCATTGTTTGCTTCTAGTGCTCTGTGCCCTCATGGATGGCCCCTCCCTCCAAACAGCATTTTCACTTCCTCGTCAATCCTCAATGAACTCCAGTGACCTCAGAGGCCTGGAAGACCAGTTCATCAAGCTCTGCAGACAGCAAGGGCTGAGGTGAGTCATCAGCCTCTCAGAACTATGGTCTAGAACTGCCCTGGACCAGATTAGTAATGGTGACCTGGAGGTGAAAGGTTCTGTATTCCATTACCAGTGTGCTGAGTAATCTCCGTAGTCCAGCACCCCTTTGTTTAATTGAAGCATTATTTTCTCTCTGTTACCAAGGGCACTCAGGCCAGTGCAACAGTGTTAATCTTTTAGTTGATTTCCATCTCTGCAGAATTAGCTTCCTAGCAATTAGATCCACAGGTACAAATTTACTTCGTTCCTTCCTGGATATTCCGTATTAAGGTAGAAATCTCCAAACTCAATGTATTTTCCTTCAGGCTGACCTAGGACATACATTAATTAACTGGGTGCTTTGAAAAGCTTGATCTAAGTAAGGCAAGCAGACTATCTCTTGCAGTGTGTCTGTACCAGCAGCAGCCTAAAGAGAGTGGCACCTGGATGGAAAAGATCACTCTTCCTCCATTCCAATGAAGGCAGGAAGTAAGGTCAGGGCTATTCTGGAAGTTGGCTAATGTTTCCAAAGTCTTCTGAACTCTTTGCTGCAGCTCATCTGTAAAGACTCTCCAAGACATTCAGGTTCTAGCCACGAGCCTGGCAGTGAATGAGGGCCTTGCAGCTGCAGAGAATTTGTGAGGTCTTTGGCAAGCTGGGAGGTGCCGATTGTACCTATTAGATCTAATATGTAAGAAAGGTTCAGGATCCTTTCAGCAAAATCTTGCTGGAATATGCAATAGTGTCTGGGTTTGGTGGTTGATTATGGGATGGATCCCCAGGTGAGGCAGTCTCTGGATGGTCCATCCTTTCATCTTAGCCAGCAAGATTTTGCTGAAAGAACCCTGATATTGCTGTCTTGTGTGAGGCTATGCCAGTGCCTGGCAAACACAGAAGTGGATGCTCACAGTCAACTATTGGATGGAACACTGGGCCTCCAATAGAGAAGCTAGAGAAAGTACCCAAGGAGCTGAAGGGGTCTGCAACCCTATAGGTGGGACAACAATATGAACTAACCAGTACCCCCAGAGCTCGTGTCTATAGCTGCATATGTAGCAGAAGATGGCCTAGTTGGCCATCATTGGGAAGAGAGGCCCCTTGGTCTTACAAACTTTATATTCCCCAGTACAGGAGAATGCCAGGGCCAAGAAGTGGGAGTGGGTGGGTAGGGGAGCAGGGCAGAGGGAGGGTATAGGGAACTTTCAGGATAGCATTTGAAATGTAAATAAAATATATAATAAAAATATTAGCCAACAATAAATCCTAGATGAACCAAAACAAACAAACAAACAAACAAACAAACAAACAAACAAATGGTTCAGGAGCTGGTTGACATGCTACATTTTTGTTAAAGGACATCAATGAAAAATTCATGCTACTTCCTCATTTCCTAAATTTGGACTGTCCCTACCCCACCCCTGCAAATCAGGCATCTGCTTTTACCACAGTCGAGAGATGAGCACTATGTTTTGGCACCATTTTCAGGCTGTTTATTGTTGAAGACTTCTCTTAGACTTTGCCCTCTCTAATGCTGAATGCCATTAAGTAAGTCTATCTTTCTTCAAACTATCCTTTCCATTTGATTGTGGGGCCATGTCTCTGCTCCTCCTCCCCTGATTCAACTCCACTCTGCCCTGGCTCACTGTGTCTTACTCCTGCAGACATAGTGATTACTTGTCTGTCATCTCTGGTCACCCTTCTTTCTCTGCCTTTCCTTCCCTTTCCTCTTTTTATCCTCTCCCCTCTCCTCCTCCTTCCCAGGCTTCTTTGGAGATAGGGTTTTACTATGTACTATGTAGCCCTGGTTGGTTCAAAATCACAGAGATCAACCTATGTCTGCCTCATATTACTGGAATTAAAAGCATGTGGCACCATGCCTTGTCTGTCATCTGTAGAATTCTGTCAGAATTGGAAACTTTGGCTCTAGAGGTAAGCTTAGATGGGTTCACAGTAATGTTACGTCTTTCTGTCCATGAATAGGTACATCTCTCTGCCCACATCTTCAATTTCTTAGAAATTGTGGTGAGAAGGTTTTGGAGATCTAATTGAGTTTTGTTTTTAGAAAGAAAATTAATTCAAAGGTCATTGTTTCAAAATTAGATTTCTGATTGTTTCTAATTTATAGAAATACAACTGATCCTTGATTTACAACTCTGTCAAACTCACTAATTATTTCTTTTTGGCTTTTAGGGTGTTTTATAGGATTGCTGTGTGCAGGCTGTAACTCTGCTAATGAAGAGATTTTGATTACTTTCTTTCCAATGAGGGTGCCCTGCTTCTTGCCTACTGAACCAGTTAGAACTTGCAACCTTATTATTAGTAGGAGCTGTGAGAGCAGACGTCCTGTCTTACTCCTGGTTTTATGAGAAGTTCACCAATATGTTATTCTCCTCGGGTTTTGTTCCTACGTTTGTTTTATTAAATGAAAAAAAATCCACATATTTCTAAATTATTTAGTTTATTTTATAGGCAGCTTTCATTGCTCATGTTCTTAAGTTTGAGCGCATACAGTTTTTCTTTCATTCTATGTTTTTGCTTGTGAATTTCCAAAGCATACATCTGCCATGTGTGAAGAGGTTCACATGCAGATGAACAGGTTTCACAGAAATGCTGCTGGCCTTTCCTAAGAGGTGTGGAAGGGAAGGAAGGAGAGGCCAGGAGCAAGGACTGGAGAATTTCTAGACAAAGGCTGCTTGGAGTTTCTCACCGAGGTCTAAGGGCTTCTTGGAATCCTCATGGCTTCTCTTCTCCTTATCCATCTCTCCATGCCATTGCTTCTTTGTTAGTTGACCTTATTTTATAAAGAGCTATGTACTAATTGAATTAATATTTGCTTTATCATGTTATGGCTTAAGTGGATACCTTGCCATTGTTTTATACTTAATGCTACCTAGTTCTTCATTTTGTACTTTAAAATTTACAAATTAGTTTTACTGTAAGAGAACATTTAACTTCTTAGGTCAATCTAGAATCAAACAATTTTGTTTTTATATTTATTGCTGACCTATTTAAAAATAGAACAACATTGTTGAGGGCTGAGGGCAGCATCTGTGAGAAGTATCCATAGGCTAGAGCTGAACCTCTGGAAGATGCTCTCCTCCTCCCTCTCTCTGGTCCCTCACTGGCCCATCACCACCGTCCCTACTGTTCCTCAGGGCTGTAGCACCTCTGAATGATATTCTGAGGCAGTGTGCACACAAAATTGCTCCAGCAATACGATTCCCAATGCCAACCATATAGAGATGCTTCTTGAACATGTTCCAGAGAAGGACTGAGCCCCGGGCAGGATTAGTACTTCTCGTTCTCAAGGTTTTTAAACCAAACAAAGCAGCCTGGCTCATAGTCACAGGTAGACTGAGCCATGAAAAACCTTGTATTTTCTTTTCACAAATCATTAAAACCTTTATAAGGAAGTGAATTATTTAATATAACAATCCCCAATATATTAACTACTAAATAAATACATGGTTGAATAATATAAGAAAGCACTCCATCAGAGATGGCACCCAGAATGGGCTCCTGGATAGTACTCTTGTCCGGTTACTTCATTTTATTTACAGTTTCTAAAAATTCAATGTTAGGTTTGCTTTGTTTTTTTTTAAGGTGAATAAAATATAAAATAATAAGATAGAAATATAGAGTCAAAAGTGTCAGGTTAAATGGTACAAATTTTTTATGTTTAATTTTAATGAACTCATGTTTAATTTCTATGAACTTGCTGGAATTATTTTTCAAGCTGCTTCTTGCAGGAAGAATTTTAGGAAAACTCTTTGATTGGAGAGGCTAAAAAGGGCAGGTGGTCTAAAGCTAACTATGAGGTTGGAAGTATTATCCAGCGAGACATCTCCACCAGCAAGGACTATAAGCAACAGCCAGAAATAAAGCACACAAGTTCACTTAAATCTATATGTTTGGACTCATCTTGAGCAGAAGTTGAAAGCTTCTACCATCTCACTGAGCTGAACTGAAGTCAAACCGCTACATTCTTGCTCAGTTCTCGAAATTAGGAAACAGACACAGACAGACTTGACTCTCTCCACAAAATGATTTGATTGATAGTTTCTACTTTCGCCATTAAGTGGATAACTTCCAATACGACGACGAGGTTCATCATAAAGAAGTTCTGGATGCAGCCCAAGAAAGGCGAGCTCTTCTACTTCTTTCATTGATTAAGTGCATCTACATTCCCTGTTGCATGATGATCCGATCCCTTTCCATATAGCTACAGCCCTGTGTTCATGGCTGTGGGTAATGCTCTACTGATGGCTGATACTTTTTTTAAACGCACAGTGCTATAGAGACAAAGATTTGCATTTAGATAGTGATAGAATGAAACAGGCAGTGCCTTTCTCTCAAGGAGAGATGGGGAAGAGGAGTGGAGAAAACAGAAAAGAGTAAAAAATATTTGAAGCCTCTGAATTCTTACATTTTCTGCATCATTCAGTCTGGGTGGGTTCCCAAGCCAGATGAGGGAGCATTAGCGGAGTGCTCACAAAACTGGCTTCTCAGAAATCATGTGACTGGCAGTCTGCTAATCCAACTGATATGCTTGGAAAGTCCCTGCCTTCTCCTGAGCTCTTTGGTATTAGAATTGGTGCATCCTTAACTGCCAGTTTTCAATCAGGTTTGAATATGCAAATTAGGTGCATTATCTCCCTCGTACTTTTTCCTCCCCTCCCTCTTGACTCTAGGCCTATAATGTACATGCTTATAATCTGTAATCTAGGCCACCCTGGGTCATTTAAAGCTGGTCCTTTACACCCACAGTGCTTGTACTTGCCCCGGCCCCTGACCCTGAACACTTTAATACTCTGAGACCACTGGTGCAAAAGGGCAAATTAGGGTCAGGAGGATCCACAATTCTGAGCACCATATACCATGTACACATGTAGAAAAAAGAGCATTCCCTTTGGATTTTTTTTCCCATATTCTTTTTCTGAGAGTTTTACTAATAATTTAGAAATGGTGATGAAATGATTCTACTTGTTTATTTCTCCAAAATTATATCTGTAGCCTGGTTGTGCTTTGTGATGGACAGGCAACTGTCAACATGACATAGTCTAAGATCACCTGGAAAAAGAGTCTCCTTGAAGAATGGCCTAAATCAGGTTAGCTGGTGCCATGTCTATAAAGAATTGCCTTAATTCCACTACTTGAGTGAAACCTGCACACTTTGGTGGTACCAATCCCTAGGTAAGGGATTCTGGGCTGTACAAGGGTGGAGAAAGTCAGTTATCTTGCCATATTTAACATGTTTCTATTTGTTTCAGGATATTTAATCACATTGTGAATCCTAAGACTTTAAATGAAAACACCATGTTCTGGTGTGGCTCAGCCCCACAAACACCTTTAACCCAAGAGCTTTCTATATGCAAGGGATAAATAAAGTCAAGGATAAGTCAAGAGGCAGAGCAAGCAACCAATTAACAGGGAATGAACATAAGAAAACCCAGGAAAGAGAAAGGGGGTTAAAGACAGTGTGGAGAAGGAAGAGTTTTTTCCTTCTGGGATGTCAGTGGAGTAGGGAGGTCAGTTGGGTGCTTTCTCTGCTTCTCTGGTCCAGCAGGCTATCACACCAGTGTCTCGCTCCTGAGTCTTCTTTGATAAATCAAACATTGGGCATTTTGTTGTTTAAAAATAACACCTACTTAATGATTTTCATTCAACAAATGTTGGCCAACGATCAAAAAAGTGCTATTGTTATGGTGATATAGTAGTTGTCTTAGACCTTATTTTGCATAGAATAAACAACACAAAGACATTTCTCTCCATCTATGATCTATCATTCATCATCTTTTGATCATATTTAAAAAATCTAAATAAATAGAATACAAAGACATATTGCATATATGTCTTTATAGAGAGATATTTATTTGAATGTTTATGCAAATAAATACTACTATGAAAACTTAATGGGTAAGTATAGTGTTTGAAGAAATCAAGAGAGACCTTATGAGAGCACTTCTGAGAGAGACTTACAGAAAGTGATGAGGTGAAATACCAGGGTTCCTACAACAAGAGCACTCAGGCAGACAGGTAAAAAGGGCAAAGTGCCCCCCAGTAGAAGTATGGTTTGGTGTATTCACAATAATAATAAAGAGATGTATAGTATATTTATTTTCCTGCTCATGGATCCTTGGAATTTCTGGAACATTTAAAAAATTATCTGTGGGGAGTATATTTTTGCATTGCCAGAATAACAGCACCATGGTTAATAGTTTCTGGAAAAACATATTTGTGCTATACGGCTCTAGAGCAATAGTGATTGAGACATGAGCTCTGGAGTGATAATTTTGTGGAAGCCTTAGCCACTTATTTCAATTCATTTCCGTGATGTCACATAAATAAAAATGGTATATATAAGTGTTCATACTCATAAACATAAATTTAGGAATCTTTATATGTCTAAAATAAATATTGAAGCCTTTGTAATATAGATTGTCTCTTCCTGAGGTACATCATAAACTCAGATGCCTTATAATCAAGAGATTGTAACATAGTACTATGTGTTTTGAAGGTAGATTTAGTGAAGGACAGAGAGAAAAAAATAGGAGTAGAGGGTGACCCTAAATTGTTTGATGTCAGTAAATAGCAGAGGAAGTTCCCACAACAGAGAAAAATGGGCAGAAGGGTGGGGCTGGGACCATGTTAGGATTCAAATGCATTTTGGCATCTGTTTTTGATTTTTTCAGAGATGTTATCAAATACCCAGCATGACAGGATTAAAATAGAAATTTATTATCTTACAGTTATAAAAGCTAGAAGTCGAAATAAATATGTCTCTATGATGAATTGTCTCCCCCCCCCACCCCCGGTGTGTGTGTGTGTGTGTGTGTGTGTGTGTGTGTGTGTGTGTCTGTCTGTCTGTCTGTCTGTCTGTCTGTCTGTCTGCCTGCCTGTCTGCCTGTCTGTCTGCCTGTCTCTTCTAGTAGCTAACCCTAGGAAAGTATTGGTCCCATCTTCTGGCAATTGCTAACAATCTTTTGTGCTGTTATTATTGGCTGCATCATGACAGTTAGACGGTGAAGGAAATAAATAACACTGTTCAATACCTGAGATTGGAAATAGAAGCAATAAAGAAACCACAATCAGAGGGAATCCTGGAGATGGAAAACCTAGGAAAGAGAGCAGAAACAACAGATGCAAGGACCCTGACAATGTCATAGTCTTTTTTACACATGTGGCTAGCTCTGTACCTATACTTTCTTTTTCTACAGGAAAGCTGGTCATGTTTGTTAGGATCTAGCCCAAGGACCTTGTTTTAACTTGGTTCCCTTTGTAATGACCCTATCTCTAAATAAGTCCACACTGTAAATTATAGAATAGCAGCCAATGTGCCCATCAAGAGATCAATGGGTGAAGAACATGTGTGGGGGTGTGTAAACTGCCCCTTTCATGCATGCTGGAGTTTTATTCAGCCATAAAGAAGAATAAAATTATGCCATTTGCAGAAAGATGAGTGAAAACGAAAACTAAGTGAAGAAGCTTCAGCCGGCTTCCTGAGGCAAGCTTCCAATGCTGGCTTTCACCTGTCTGTGGGATTGAGGGAAGAAAGAGAATGTGAACATGAAATATCTATTACTGGCAACACGGAAGGGACACAACAAAGAAGGAGGGCTGCAAATGGGATGAATTAGATCAAAGTGGGTTCTACGCAAGTGTGGAAATGGCACAACAAAGTCTGTCACTCTATACACTCAATACATGCTCATTTCACAAAGTGAAAACGAAGAAAGATTTCATGACAGAAAGGTGACCATTTTTCCCCCAATACATATAGCCATTCCATTATTCTTGAGGTTATGAAATTCTTAAATTTTGTCATCATCTGGCTGTAGGGTCAAACTTACAGCACTTGTGTGGTGAATGCTAAGTTTTCTTCTCTTCTCCCCCAGTAGAAGGCTGACCAGTAATAAAGTAAGAATAGAACCTGGAGCATGGACTCACACCTGAGCTCATACTCCTGCCTTGTTGAGTAGTGAATTAGCATTTGCTATATGTCTGTTTTCTCTAGTTGTATGTGGTGACATTTTGAGAGCCATAGAAATACTGTTCTCCCCCCCAAAATGGGTATATGAGTAATGACTTAGTACAGATATAAAACCATAGGGGTACTTAGTATTTAAGAAATGTCAATAAATAGCCTTCTAGTAAATAATGTTTGATTTGGCCATTTTTATCCTATGGACATAATTGTCCTATGGACAAAAAAACCCTAACCCCAAATTTGAGAAGTCTAGAGTGCTCATCAGCCCTTACCCCCACTGCTGCCTTAAGAATAAAGGGTATCCTGAAAGAACAGTAGGACACAGAAGGCAATGAAATATCCTGCTGGAGACAGAACTCAGAACTTGGTGCAAAGTCTGAATGAACAAAACTAAAGTAAACACAGGGGCATGCCCTCTCCAAAACAAAAGTGTTGACTGAGAATATAGCATCTTCTATTTAATTCTATTACTTATTTGTGTTTATATAAAATTTAGCAAGGAAATTGAGATTCTAAAAAGGAAAGAAAAAGAAATTTTGGAAAAGAAAAGATAAATTATTTAAAACAAAGCAAACAAAAACCACAGAGAACACATCATAAACAGATAAATCCAAATAAATAAATGAATTTCATGGGTAGAGGAATGGTTTGAGACAATGATACAGAAGAAAAAAATAACAAATATAACTGAAGTTCTCCAGAAGTATGGACTACATTCAAGGCATTACACTAAAAATTCATGGGGTTGAGAATGGAGCTATGCCGATTGGTTTAAGAACACATTCAGAGAAATGATCATTGAGAATTCCCCAAGCTTAGAGAAAGAAGCATATGTGTAAATACAGGAAGTGTTTAGAACTCCAAAAAGATGTGATTTGAGAAGAACCTCTCTGTAGCACATCATACTAAAAAGTCAGAAAAAAAAAAACACCAAACCTCCCCCAAATCAAAGAAATCATATTAAAAGCTTTATGGAAATACTTTACTGTAAAATAATATAGAAGGGTAAAAGATCAGAATAACATCAGATCTGTTGTCAACAACACTAAAAGTCAGGAAAACATTGACGGATATATTTCAAGCACAAAAGTAAGTAACTGTCAACCAAGATTACTATGCCAAATTATCTATTGAAATTGATGGAGAAACAACAGGAATTTCTCTTTTTTTCTTTTTTTCTTTTTAGCGCAAGCACAAGTTCAAGCAATTCATGAAAACTAAATTAGAAACTCCCATAATTCTTAAAGAAATAGTATACACATAGAAAGAAAAGAATTTCTCACTTAAAAACACAAGAGTTGAGTTCTTGAGAGGAACAGATGATAATTGGAAAAAGAACGAATCATGCCCAGCAGGGCAAAATCCAGCAACTAACCAATGCACCTAGAAGAGAAAAGCACCAGTGAACCAACCACCCAGAAGAACAACTACCAAAATTATCAGTGATAGCAATCCCTTCTCAATAATAACCTGAAATGCAAGTAACTTTAACTAACTAATTAAAGATACAGACTGACTAGGTTAAATAAGACCCAACTATCCTTTGTCATCAAGAAACTTACTTCATTAAGAAAAACACCCAAATGCCAACAGTCAAAGGTTGGAAATTAAACTATGAAGAAAATGGAAGTGCCAAGCAAGCTAAACTAATAGTCCAACTACCTGCTATAAGATTCTAGACCATAACTAAGAGAGAAAGCGAAGAGGACCAGCCCATGGTAATAAATAGAGCAGAACATCCAAAGGACATTTATTGTACTATTGTAAATATTTATGCTGAGAACTTTGGGGCTCCCAATTCATAACTTAAAGACATGAAGGGTCACATAGAACCTGCACAATCTTAGCAAAATTCTCCAGAACCCCACTCTCACATAAAAAAAAAAGGCTTTTCAGTATGAAAGCCAGCAAAACAAATTCATAGATCATCTAGATTTAACAGTATCTATATAACATTCCATCCAACAAAGGGGCTGGGAATACACATTCTTTTTCTGAAATTGATTACATTATAAACCACAGAGCATTAAAAATAAAATATGTCCCTGTATCCTATCAGAGTACAATAGAACAAATCCAGAAATAGAAAACAAGACTAAACTTCAGAAATAAACAGCTGCTTGGAGATTGAATAGTACAAATTCCAATGAATAGTGGGTATGATGGCTGTCCCTGGTTATCAACTTGACTACATCTGCAACGAACTACAATCTAGAAATGGAAGGTATACCTGTGATCCAGATCTTGAGGCTAGAAGACACAGGCTTCTCATCTAGATCTTGACATGGAGATCTTGAGGCATAGTGAAAAGCATAAGCTTTTCAGGAAAAGCTTAGGCCAAGGCAAGGTCGTACACACCTTTAATCTCAGGAGACTGAGCCAAGCAGATCTTTGAGATCAAGGCCAGCCTAGGACAAAGCAAGTTCCAAAGCCAGGCAGGCATGCTGCTAGAGGAGCTGAGTTCTACATCCTCATCAAAAGAAAGACAGGAGCAGATTGACTTCCAGACAGGTAGGACAACAGACTTAATATCCATGCCCAAAATGACGCATGTCCTCCAACAAGGCCATGCCCCCTCCAACAAGGCTATGCTTCCTAATAGTGCTGCTCCCTGGGCCCTACATATTCGAACCACCACAGTGGGTCACTGAAAAATCAGTGAAGAGGTTCTTAAAGGTCTATAGTAAAATTAAAATAAAAGCACAGCATAGCAGAAACTTTGGAAAAAATCAAGGTAATCTTTAAAGAAAGATTTATTCCTCTAAGTACCCACACCAAGAAGATGGAGAGAGCTGATGCTGGGGGTGGTGAGAAGGGCTGAGAAGGACCCTGCACTGGCAGTCTCCCTTGCTGTTTTTGAACCTGAGGGGCCTTCTTTCTCCATCTTACCTTGAGTGCCTCAGTGTCCAGGCACAGTCCCTGGGGACACCTTGGCATGCAGTGAACATGCCTCTCAATGCCACCAACCTCTTTGACCAGGATGTTGAGAAAGCAACTAGTGAGTTAAATACTGCAAAGGACTGGGGTCTCATCTTGGATATTTGTGATAAGGTTGGCCAATCTTGCACAGGACCTAATGATTGCCTTCATTCTATTATGAGAAGAGTAAACCATAAAGATCCCCATGTTGCTATGCAAGCTTTTACTCTTCTAGGAGTATGTGTATCAAACTATGGCAAAATTTTTGACTTAGAAGTATTTTCAAGAGATTTTGCTAGTGAAGTAAGCAACATATTATACAAGGGTCATCCTAAAGTATAGGAAAAATTAAACTATACTTATCCTAAAGTATGGTAAAAATTAATCATAAGGCTTTTATGGTTGAATGGACAAATGACTTTAGGAATGATCCACAGCTTAGTCTGAACCTTAAGGAACAAGGTGTAACATTCTCACTTATTGGCTCTTAGGCTACAGAACAAGGGAAAGCAAGCCTGGCTCTGGTAGCCAAGGACCCTGGCACTGTGGCTATCAAAAAGGAAGAAGATTTAGCCAAAGCTACTGAGTTGTACCTCAAGGAGCAAAGGCAGCAGTCAATCCCCCAAGCCCCGTGTATCCAAGCCCATCTCATCTCCTCATTAACCACCAACATGAAGGCAGAATGCTGTGTACTTTTTGAAGCCTCTGAAGATAATGAGCTTACTTTTAAAGCTGGAGAAATCATTTCAGTCCTTTGTTCCCAACTGGTGGAAAGGTGAAGCCCATCAAGGCATGGGTCACTTTCCTTCTAATTTTGTAACTGCAAATCTTACTGCTGAACCAGAAATAATTAAAACAGAGATGAAGATAGTACAATTCAGTGATTCAGATAGAGACAACAGAACCAGAACCAGAACCAGCCTTTATTGATGAGGATAAAGTGGACCAGTTGTTACAGATGTTGCAAAGTACAGATCCCAGTGATAATCAGCCAGACTTACCAGAGCTACTTCATCTTGAAGCGATGTGTCACCAGATGGGACCTTTCATTGATAAGAAGCTGGAAGATATTGCTAGAAAGCATTTAGAACTCTCAGAACTAAATGTGAAGGTGAAACTCTTTCATTGTATACAAAGTTAAGGAATGAAGATTCAATGTATTCTATGTGTGCAAAATTACAGAATCAGCAGTATTATATGCAGTCATCTGGTGTTTCTGGTTCCCAGGTATATCCAGGGCCTGCTCAGAGTGGTAAATATCTGGTTGCCGGGTTGCACAGATGACCCATCTTCAGACCTACACCCCAGCAGCTGTCTTCTATCAGCCAAGGAACCTAGACAGCCAGCAGCTGTCTTCTATCAGCCAAGGAACAGTTCCACCCTCTGCAAACCCAGATTCTTCCTAGGCAGCAGACCCAAGCTTCTTACCCGAATGCAATGGTTAGTTCTGCTCAAGGAAATTTATATGCCAGCTAGGCTTCACTATATAATCCTCCTCTTCCTCCTCCTCCTCTCCCCTCCTCCTCCTCCCTCTCTTCCTCCTCCTCCTCTTTCTCTTGCTACTACTGCTGCTGTAGTACCTGTTCCTGTACCTGCTGATGTCACCATATACCAGAATGCAGGATCTAATATGTCCCAGGTGCCAAACTATACTTTAACATTATCAACCCTGCCTCAAACAGGAGGCAGCCAACAGCCACCTCAAACACAGCAAGCATATTCTCAGAAGACTCTGCTATAGGACTTGATGTTCCTCTTGGCAGCGTATTTCTGCTGAATGCCATTGACAGTGTTAGATTTATTTTACCTCAGCTTATAAGAGTCTATCTTGATCAGGTTCAAATACTCAAGAAGGTAGAACTATCTTCAATTTGCACTGACTTTTTAGAGAAATGCTTCTCCCCCGAGGAATGAAACTATTTACATTTATTTCCTTTCATAATATGAAGAATTGTTACCTGGTCTACAACACTCAGAAGATCAACAACTGCTGTGGCCAATGTTATGTACATACATTGACAGGTAACTTCGTTAGTGACCATTTGAATTACAATGGTGATCATGCGAATATATTTAACACTGTGCTAAATTAATTTACATTGTTTTATTTTAATCAGGAACAAATATGTTTGATAATGTCTTGTGTAAATTTAAGATAAGTACACTCTCTTTTAAGCTACAAAAGAACTAAGTTGTAGCACACTGAACTGAAGGCATTGTCCTGTTATAGTGTCACATTACATTGAACCTTTCTTTTAAGAATTGTGAGCAAAACATGTATGGTACATTTTTCTGTACCTTCTGCCCACTGGTGATTGTCATCACATCACCATACAGTAACCACATTTTTGGTGCAATCAGAGGAGAATACTGTTCCCTTTAAGCTTTCATATTTTGGCATGATGTTCCAAGGTATAAGACAAAAATTAGTCTTTGTATTTTATTTTGAAAGAAGTAACAGCATTGATTTACTTTTTCATCGTTGACCATGGTGATTAGGTTTTAAAGCTGTGTACTGTGTTTATTGGTAGCAGTGACACCAAAGGTAGAGGTGAAGCACATAGAGAGTTTTCAACTGGGAGGAAAAAAAAAAAGAATTAACACGACCCTTTCAAAGTCTCTTGAAATTTTTAGAATATAAACAAAATTTGATTCACTTGAGGTTTTTTTGTTTGTTTGTTTGAGACAGGGTTTCACTGTGTAGCCCTGGCTGTCCTGGAACTCACTCTGTAGACCAGATTGGCCTTGAACTCAGAAATCTGCCTGCCTCTGTCTTCCTAGTGCTGGGATTAAAGGCCTGCGCCACCACGCCTGCATTGATTTACTTGTCTTACCCCACTAGCTTTTTAAAATGTCTTTGACACATTGTATCTTTTAATTCTCATTAAAATGGATATAAATAGGTGTTTCAAAGTAATTTGTACTGTGATTTTGTTTAATAGTTTATATATTTATTGTTAAGTTTCAAACTGGAGTCTTAATTTTTCCCTCTTTGTCTCTGTCTCATTTGAAGTCCTATAAAATTATTTTTGCTTATTTAGGAGTAAGTTTAATGAATTATTTTTATCCATACAAAAATTCCACTGGTATTTTAGTCATAAATATTTATAATTCCCTTGATTGTACTATAGCTATTATTTAAATAACCTAAACTTTGAGTATTATGTTGACTAGACCTAAGTTTCCCTCCTGTGAGTGCATATTTGATTTTCATTTCTGAGACTTGTCTGTTTTCTCCTGGACAAATGACTTCAGCTTGGGCAAATAGTGTTGAGAGTGATTAACTCTCAGGTTCATATTTACGGATCTTTCACTTTTAAGTTTATTTAAGCTCATTTGAGTTTAAAGTATGTCACCATCAAATAGTAATGTTAAGATTTTAATTCAGGTGTCACATTTTAATTTTTTTTAAATAAAACCTCATAAGCAGTTAGATTATAATCTTTTTTGTTCCAATTTAAATATTATGACATACATGATATACTTTTCTTCAAGTCATACTGTATTTTCCTTGTATTTTTATAAGTTCCTTGTCTAAACTTTGAAATGAGATAAGTATGTTTACTTTCTTTACTCTTATTCAATAAAGTGTTTAAAGTATTAGCTAGATCATTGAGACAGGTGAAAGCTATAAAGGGGATAAAAATAGAAAATAAAGAATTAAACTATAATTAAATTATTGTTATTAATAGACAGCATAGTTTCACATTTAAAAGACTCCACAGACTCTGCCAGAAAGCTTTTAGATCTGATTTAAATGTACAATATATAAGTAATGAACTTGTTGATAAAAAATTAGGAAAAAATCCTATTCAAATTAGATTAAAAATAAACAAGTAAGTTATCTTAAAACTAAACATGCAAGGGGATGAAAGCCCTCTATAAGGAAAACTTCATGCATTGGAAAAAGAGAAAGGAGAGCAATAGATCATTGAAAGTCCTCCCCCTACCCCACATACATGTCATGCTTCCAACTTCAGAATTAATATTGGAAATGGCTATATTGGGAAGAGTTATCTATATATTCAATGAAACCCCCATCATATTTCAAACACATTCTTTATAGGACCAGAAAAAGAATCCTAAAACTTATTTGGAAACACAAAAGACCAGGCATATCCAAAAACACAAAGAATACTGCCAAAGATATCACAATAGCTGAACTCAAACCATACTGTAGAGCCATAGTGACAAAGGAAGCATGGTACTAGCTCAAAAATAGACATATAGATCAATGGAACACAACAGATGACCCAGAAATAGCTGCAGAGCTTTGACACATGACTATTCCTGTCCTATTCATCAAATGGTGATGTAAAAACTTGTTATCTACCAGTAGAAGAATACAATTAGACCCACATTACTCATCTGAGCAAAAATCAGTTCAAGCGCATCAAAGATCTGAATTTAAATGCTGAATTACTGAACAATTTTCCAAAGGAACACTATAAATAGCAAATAAAAAATACTATTCACCATCTTCACCCATCAGAGAAATTCTGATTAAAACTACTTTGGGATTCCATCTCTCCTGAGGCAGTAGAGAGAGCCAAGGAAACAATTGGCAATAAAGTGCTTGTGAAAAGGAAGTGTTTCTTCACTGATAGTAAGGATGGACACTAGGGTGTCCACTGTGGAAATCCACATGGAAGTTTCTGTAAACTGGAACAAAACTACTGCATGGCCCAGCTGTAACTAAGAACTGTATATACTACACTGCAATAGGTCCACATATACTTTACTGTGTCTTTCATTGTAATGGCAAGGAAATGGAATCAGCCTAGATATCTACCAACAGATCATGAATGAGTGATGAACATGAAATTGCAGGAAAACGAATGGAAATAAATAGTATTACATTCATCAAGGTAACCCAGGCTCAGGAAAACGATTGGTACAGGTTTTCTCTCATGTGAGACCCAATATTTTAATTTTTATGTTTGAGTGTGCATGAGCGAATGTGGTAAAGGCCAGGAAACTAGGGAAGGTTCTATGAGATGATGAAAAGGAGGCTTTTAGGGAAATGCATAAGTAGGATGATAGGAAACATGGTTTGAAAGTGGGGGGATTGTGCAGATGGGGCAGGAAGGAGAGGGAGGAGAGTGGGCCGAAAGAGATGACCAAAATTATGTATGTAGGAAAATTTCAAAGAGAAACCTTTTGATTTATATAGTAATTAAAAAAAATTAAGACAACTTTGAAGAAGAAGAGATAATGTTGGAAGAGGAGTCTAAGTTTATAGAGATTTCTCACAAGATTCAAATTTATTTGTTCATTTATTTATTTTTAGAGTTCTTCAGAAATGTCTTTTAAAGAAAATTGATCTTTAAAGAGCCACCACCCTATCCACAAGTAGTTAATACCTGAGGCTTAGACAGTATCTTAGCCCACAAATTATCTTCTAAATTTTTATTTAATTTTCTAAATTAAATAAACGCCACTTGAAGTAGATTTGTAACATGAGAGGAGAAAATTAGGTGACTTGCAAAATCACCTTGACCTATGGGTTAAGGTCAAATAACTCTTGTGGATGTGTTCAATCTCTAGTTCCTTTTACTTAATGTTCAATCAGTCATTTTATAGTAAAGAGTTGAATTCTTTATTTGTTGCTATTACATATTTCTCTCCAATAAAACAAAATTTTCCTATCAGGTGTGTATATATATATAAGGGATAGAGAGAGGGGAGAGAGAGAGAGAGAGAGAGAGAGAGAATGTGTGTGCAAGTGTGTGCATGTGTCTATTCGTGAGATACTATGTACATGTGTGTATGTGTGTGTTTGTGGGTACGTAGATGCATGTGTGTGTACATGTGCACATGAGTGTTTAATAAGTCATGACTTGAATTAAGAGACATGTTAGCCAAGCAGGATACACACAGGCTTTCTTTACAGATTGCACCTAAAAGATCAGTGTGCATAGAGGCTAATTAGCTTGTCATCTCTACAGCTGGGCCATCTGCAGTGGCAGTGGACCTCATAATGGCTCACTCTAAGAAGAAAAGCATAAAACTGCCTGGGCATGGTTACAGATGTAGATTATTTGAACAGAACTGACACTTAATCCTGCTTCTTTCCTGCTATTTTTCTCATTATGTCCTTGGAACCTGCTGTCAAGACTGCTTACCTGGGGTCTCCCCATTTGCCTGCTGCATCAGAGATGCCTGACCGTCACTTTTGTGCTACACTTGTTGATGGAGCCTATTTCTTAGTGTTCAGGTTTCATACTAACCAGCTGTGCGTGACTGGGAGAAGGAAGGCCTGAGCCTTTGTCCTGAGGGTCTTGCTGTCTGTCAGCTGCGTATCTGTATCTGATGGATTAGAAAACTTGTGTAGAGAGCACTTTTTTTTTAATCAGAAAAACACTTCTATCACTCAAGTCTAGCACCTTCACACCTACAACTCCTTTGACAAGCTCCACTGTCAATGAGCTGGCATCTGGAGCAGGAATGTGTGGGGTCTTCTCTAGCACCTTGATAAGACTTACAAATTATTCAAGTTCAAGATGGAGTGTCACACTTTCACAAAAGTTCAGAACCACAGGAAACCTGGTACCAAATCTATTGCATGATAATTGTTTCAGTGAGATAACTTGAAGGTAATTACACCTTAGCAACCCACAGGTAACCTCACTGAGTCATACTTAGTCCCTATGTAGCTTGCTATTTCTAAAAGGTCAGAAAATCTCTCTTCTCATCTCTCTGGGGTGTATTACAGGGATGTGGAATTTCAATGGAGTGGAAATTCTCTCAGTCAATGGAGCCTTGCTATAAATATTCATGGCAAAACTTATGAGAAAAAGTTAGGAAGTGAGCCCAGATAAATCACATCCACCAGTAGAGGCAATGGAGAGTTCCACCTGTCTGCATGGATTTGCTTGGAATGTGTTCCGTTATATCACTACTGTTTTCTGGGCAACCCACATACTCTCTATATCAGTACCAAGTCATCACTTTGCTGCTCATTGGAAAGCAGAGGCTTTCAGACTGAACTCCCACAACACCTCATGCCCCCTCTAAATCTCTTATCTTTAGAAACAAAGAATTTTAAAAATTTGCGCATGTTCCTATGCAGCCAGATATGTCAGCCTATATAAAATTGCTGGGAAATTTAGAATTTGTTGTGCACTGTGAATACTGCTATTGAACTCAGTGGTTAAATATTCAGTTAAATAATACTCATTGTGATACAGTCTAGAAATTATATAATTTGTATAACATTGGTAACCTCACTCTTCTCATTGAAGATTTGTACATGAGGGGAAGTGTTTGTCAATTTCAGAGTTGAAGATATGCCTCAATGGGTAAAGTACTTGTAAAGGATGAGGAACTGAGTTCAGATACCATGCTCTCAAATAAGAGCCAGGTAGATACATCTGTAACCCCAGCACAGAGGACACACCGATAGAAATACGATGCTTGCTGGCAAGACAGGAAACCCCATGATCAGCAAAAGAGCTTATCTCAAAAATAATGTGTAAAACAATAGAAGAAAACATCCAACATCGACCTCTTATCTTCATATGTACATGTACAGAAGAGCACACACAAACACATATGTGAACATGCATGCATGCCTGACATGAATGCATACTCAATAAATAAATACCCTTACCATTTAGTCATAATGGTGACTTTTGTGTTTATTACAAACTTCAGACTGAAGTGTTATACGTTTTAGCCGTACGTACGTATGTTTCTCAAAAGATTATCTAAATGAAACTAAATAAAAGGAATAAATTCTAATGTTCTATAGGACAGTAGGGTGTCAACAGCTCATAAAATTTTATAATTCATTTTGTAAAGCACTAAAAGAGCTAAGAAAGAATAAGTACTTAAGCCTATGAAAATATGAGTTACCTTGGTTTTATCATTACACATTGTTTATATGTATTAGTCTACTGCACCATACCCCATGAAGTGTTAAATTATTATACATGAATGATGAAATAAAGAAAAAAAAAAGAATGTAGATAACAAAAAGTTATTTGTCCCCCAAGAATTCAGTCAAAGGCTGGAGAGATGGCTCATGCATAAGAACACTTGTTGTTTTTAAGGAGACCAGGGTTGGGTTCCCAGCACCCGTGTGGTAGTTCCCAACTACCCATCACTCCAGTTATAAGATATAAGTCACATTTTGAACTCTGTGAGCATCATGCATATATATGGTACACATATACACATGAACACAAAATAAACTCAAAACAAAATAACCTAAAGAAATAAAATAAAATAAAATAAAATAAAATAAAAACCTTACAGGTACAGACTTCATGGTTTGAATACAGAAATGCTGTGTAAAAAGATCTTTCATAAATCATATACTTTATCTTCCTATGCACATCCTAGAAGTATCCACCACAAACAAACAAACAAACAACAAACAAACAAACAAACAAAACTCATAGATGTTGGTGCCATTTAGTGTTCAATTACCAAAGAAAACAAGTAGGCACCCTTTCTGGCCATTCCACATGGAATAGGATCCAAAGGCAGTCAAAGCATAGACTTGCCTGACATAGCCAATAAGATTTTTAAAAAAAGAATTTATAGTTATGTGCATATAAAGTAATTAAAATATTCAATCCACGTACCTTTTACTTATTTACCTTGACCATCATTCATTGGTCTTCCCGTTTTACCACTAAATAATTTGGGAACTATATTCATTTAATAAGTTCAAAGACTGTATATAAATGATAAAATTCCAACTACTGCATAGATCTGAGAGCTCCAGGAAGATGTCAGTCTTGGTTACTATATATTATATGTCATTAGATATATATTAGTTATGCTTAATTATTAGTATCAGTATCAGTGTTAGCATAAGTCATTCTGAAAGGAGAAATGTGATTCCAGTGGGTCCTCAATCAAACAACAGTGGGATAAGAATAACTATGCCTTATGATCAATTTTTTTTCTGTGTTGCATATGTGAAAATAATTCTATCTTTCCACAAGCCACTGTGATATCTATTTCTAGCTACATGAATATCATTGAAGGTATATACATAATTAGTTTTCTGAAAATTAGGGATGATGCCAGCAAAACTTATCTTCATCTCCATGACTCTAAATTGTAAAGATGATCACACCAGGTGCCACCCCTGGAAGTTTTGTTTATCTGTCTGTCTATCTGTCTGTCTGTCTGTCTGTCTGTCTGTCTTCTTGTTTGTATCAGGACCAAGGTCTTTAGGAGAGGATCGTTTCAGGGTATGCTTTGCTACATGATCTTGGCCAAGCCATTTTCTCTCCTCTTATAATTAGGTCCTCCACCCCTTTTGCTACAGCTACTAACAGATATTCAATGAAAAATTTAGAAAATGAGTTTCTGTCTTGAAATACAGTTTTACAGTGGACAAAGGTAAATGTCCCTGCTTTTCTGCCTGGACTTTCCATCTAACAAGATTTATTCTCCATCACATTTTCTGTAGTATGCACTTAGGAGCCCCAGGTGAGAAACAAGCGGTTAGCCTTTGCAAGTCCTGTAGCTAATAGGCAACCGTCCTCACATAAATTCTTTTAAAATGGGCTTGGTGAAACATGAATATACCATTCCAAGTGCAAGCCCAAACTCAAAGTTTTTCTTTCCTGTAGACTATTTCCCAGGGATTTCCAAGCATGGGCATTTCACAATTCAGCTATGAAGTAATATCTCCAGATCACCATCCAGGGATCTTGAGCTATAGCTAAAAGAAACGAGTACAGAAAGAAAAAGGAATGTTTGCTTCTATGACATTACTGCAATTTCCCAAAGACTTTTTATTGTTTTTAACAATCACTCCGCAATATGATTAGCACAAACAAGTCTCTCAATGCACAAATCGGAAATGTTGATTTTTAGGCAGTATGACACCCCCTTTTACATCCCACAGTCCTCTGTTCTCATGAAAGAGGTGAGGTCACAGTTCGTAAGGTTCAGATGATACAAGGTTACTATGCAATGATTTTTTAATTGAAGATGCTAAGCTGCTTAGCAAAAAAGGGTCAGCAGCCAATTTTGTGCCATAAACTGGCAGTTATGGTTATTTAATATCTATTATTCTTTAGAAAACTGCATTCGATCAATTAGAGCTGAACCAATTCAGTTTGAATAAGTTCATATTTTTATATTTGCTATTCATCCAGTTCTAATTATTAGGAATAAAATACACTTTGGATATACTGTAGACTTCCATAATGTTTTCTGTAGAAGTATAATAGGAGTCACACACATGACCTCCGTGCTGTAAAAGGAGTGGCAAGGAAAAACTGTGTTGGCATTCCCCAAAAGAGACTGCACTTAGAATCACTGTATTAATTCTTCCTTCCTATGGTTTCAACTCTCTGAAGTATATCAACTGTTCACTGTGAGTTGTGTTATGTGTGACACTATCAAGAAAATCTTTAGGAATGTTAAGTCTTTTCATGTGTCTGTTAGCTACTAAATTCTTTTTAAATTAACCCTAAATATTACACACTTGCCTCTTGCCCTTCTTTGTCTACAAACTAAAAATATAAAAATGGAAAATCATTTATTCAAATTCATTCTTCTCTAATGAGGATGCTGTTTTGAGAAGGTGAACTAACTAGAAGAGTATGGAGAATTGGAATTCAAAAACTGAATAGTAATAGGGATGAATGCTACTGTAGTGACAACTACCAATTGTTGGCATTCCTCTGTCCAGACCTTTTGCTCAACCTTTCTGGGTATCATCTCATTTATTTCCCATAACAAATCTGAACACCATATTTGGTGAGGGTCATTCTTCATGTGTTGAAGATAGATATTTATAAGTATTTTAGAGTGCATTAAAAATAAAGTTTGTAAAGGTTAAGTATTTTCAGGAGTTTGCTAGTGATTTTGTGGAAGACAGCGAGGGGGAAAGGCAGCACCATAGATAGTGACAGCATCATCTGCTTCTGTTGCACCACTGAGAAGCCAGGGCTGACTCTGAGGTGAAGCTCCTGTGCTACAGAAGAAAGATGCAGGTGACATGATGAGACTGGGCCAGTGTGAGAGTAGGAATGTATAGATATGTTGTGTGTGGGAATTTGTGTGTGTGTGTGTGTGTGTATGTCCACATGCATGAATATATAAATAAGTGTAGATTTGTGTGCACATGTATGTAGATTTGTGTGCATTTATGTGTGTGTGTGTGTGTGTGTGTGTGTGTGTGTGTATGTGTGCACATATGCATGTGCGTGTTCACCAGCGTTCAGGGACTGGGAACTGGGGAGGTGTCTGAAGTAATACTGACAGGATTAATATTAGTCTATTAGTGTAGAACACATACCCAGGAGATTGCTGGAGTTTTTCAATTCTTCCTGTCTACTAATCTCAATACTACTCTCACGATAAATTATCTGCTTTTTCTTAGAGAGGTTTAAGTGACTCCCTGATACTGTGCTGACAGTTAAGGACTGCTTTTCCTTTCTTCAGGTATAGTACAAGTGTGTGTGTGTGTGTGTGTGTGTGTGTGTGTGTGTGTGTGTGTGTGTATGTGTGTGTGTGTGTGTATACTCCAAATATTTATATCTGGAACTGTGTAAGTCTATTGGAACCAGAGGAATGAAGTCCTGAGCCATATGAGACATTCTAGAACTTGGGTGAAGGTTCTGATGTTCCCTTTCAGGTGCTGTCAAAATGCACTATGGAGATAAACTGATTAATAAGCATGTCAAATGCCCATGCTATACTCTTGCTCTTGGCATAGTTTAGTGTCTTATGATATTTGTGACAAGTTATAATATTTGCTTCTCCAAGTTTCTTCTTTGTCTCTGTATATAGCTTATGTCCCCCTTCTTTAAAGAATGAAGCCAACTCATTTACTTTAAAACATTAAGGAAAGAGAACAAGGAAATCAAGGAAAGAGAACAAGGAACCGAGGAGTGCTGCATTTTCACTGTACTTCCAACTCAAAATGATGGCTCCCGCGGAAGCCAATAGTCATGTGCACTTGCACAGTGCTTTATTGGTAAACCTGCTGTTTAACAAAAGATTTGCAGGATCGTGATATTTATAATAATCTATAATTATCTCATGGTCCCTCAGGACAGAGGCCCTGGTCACACACAGTGATGTCCTTCACATGTTTTCTCTTACCTTCTGCTTCACTCTTGGCCATCCAATTAGATTCCTAATTTAGCTGCAACTTGGGGGCAGCAGGTTTCAGGGGATTCCAGGTCATCAGTTCACTGCTTATTATGCAGAACAGTATACCCCTCGATGCAGACGTCTGGAAGGTATTTCAACACACACCTACCCTATTCCTTCTCTTCATCATAAGGCAACTCTGTAAGCAGATTTGATAGAGGAGAAATACATTGAACTGGCTTTGTTACAACAAGTGTTATTAGCTTAGGAGTAAATTTTAGAGTTGTTGTGAAGAAATGTCGCTCCCAGTCCAAACCTGGCATCACGTGGGTTCCATCTTTGATCCATTATCTGCATATGGCTTCCCAAACACTTCTGAATGCTTCTAGCATCAAACTCCCAAGGAAGGATGCCATCGGCCCCATTAGATCATGATCCAGGAAGCCACAGCTAATTTTAAAGAGCACTAAGGACCATTCATCTCATCGATCATCTGGAGCAGCCTGCTTGATTTCTGTGAATCTCCTGCATTCCTGACATCTCCTTTCCAGCTACAATTGGCCTCCTGAGTCTTAAGTTTGCTTTCTCCTTCAGACTTCTAGAAGAAGCTTTCTAGATATTGCAGTCATGAAACAGACATTAAAATGTTTTAAGTCGAACAGTAGTGATGTATATCTTTTATCCCAGCACTTGGTAAGCTGAGGTAGGCAGATCTCTGTGAGTTTGAGGTCAGCTTGGTTTACAGTGTGAGTTCTAGGATAGCCAGGACTACACAGTGAAACCCTGTTTCAAATAAAGCAACAAAAACAAAAACACCCAATAAACTCAAAATAAAACAAAATTCTTTCTAGAAAGAAGAGTGCTCAAGTTTCATTTGGAACTGAAGGGCAGTTCCTTCTGTGCCAACACACTTCCTGTGACTAAGGCCATTAAGTATCCTATTAGTCATGAACAGAGAGAGAGAGAGAGAGATTCAAGGTGATACCATTTCATCTGTTGATCTGTTTGTTTTACTAGGTAATGTGATAAGCATGTCCCGGTAAGGCTGGGAGGTTTTGGGTCCTTGAGGTACTATGACAGTTTCCCTCCTAAGAAATGTTCTAAAATGTCTCCTAAACACCTCCATTGCCTGATAGCCACAGTCTTCTTACCTTGGGACTTAATCCTAAAGAAAAGGCAATGGAGTATCCCTTCTGAGGACAAGCTTCCATGTCTGTCTTTTGAGCACACCCTTTCTTTCCTTGCTGGTGTGAGTGAAGAAGGTAGCCTCATTAATAAGATGGCATCATGTGACCAATTTCCCACAAGAAAACTGGTTATTCAGCCTGACAGCCAGTATTAACTGGATCCTACTTACAGGCAGGTGACAGAGTTTATGGCTTGAGAGACACCCAAGCAGAAGACTCAGGTGAGCTATCCAGATTTCTGATCCACTGATAAATAAATATTTTGAAGGCAGTTCCTAACACAATACAAAATATACACAAGCCCCTCCAATTATTGGTTTCCAGGGCTGTCTCTGTCTTATTTTGCAAACCACCATACCAGCATTTTCGGGTCACAGTACCTAGGAAATGTCAGTAATCTATAATCTCTCCTTTGAATCCAGGCAGCCATTTTCACTCCTGGTTCACTAAGCAACGTTCAACCTGTCAGAAACTAGGGCATACGGATTCTATTATAGCCACTATATTTAACGCAGGAGCCTGGATAATAAGGTCAGAGAGGTATTTTACAGCCCTAGACTGGCATCATATCTTTTCTGGACTAAGGGCACTTTCCATGGTTCTGACTGAAAATAGCAGTTATTTTTTTCTTCCCCCTGATCAGTTATCTTTACTGAAAATGTACGTTCCTGTCGCTCCTGACAGGGAGGACTTGTATTAGACACCATGGGCTTGCACCTGAATACCCAAGTGATGCATTACATGAATATAATTTACATAATGAGCCAGGCAAAAAGCTCGTGTTAGAGTGAACATGCTCGTCAACATTTAGAAATGTTGCAATCCTGACAGAGAGCTGCCTCTCAGAGCAAAGGAAAGAATAGCTATCCATCTCCCACACACTTTTATCAGAGGCTGTGGTGCAAGTACTATTCATGAAGAGAGTTCCTATAGTTTATTCCAAAAATATATAATATTTGTCCTACATTTTGATGTTAATAAAGCTAGCACTTTATGTTTACCTCGATGCCTTGATGATTATTTTTCTAATCTTTCAATGTCTCTGTGTCAAGCACCAAGTATATTTTCTGATTAACTTGTGATTTATAATTAGACAATAATTATAAATATCTGTTAACAATGAGATTCTGAAGGAATTATATTTTGGCTTCTCACCAGTGTCTGTCTTATAATTGTAAACTTTGTGGGGATTAACAAATTATAATAAGTTATGATGGTATTGGAAGCCCCAGGATGATGGACACAGAGGCTTAGCCCATGGTTTGGTGACTGCCCACTGGTCTTCCGTCTACTGTGCAGCTTTAGGCTCTCTTCCCACTTTAGCAAAGCTGCCTCAGACTCCAACAATTACATTTGAGCTTCAGAATTTTTTTACTTTTAGTAGGTCTAGGCTTATTGAAACTGGGCACCGCATGCTCAAGCTATCCAGGCAGAACATTCAGAAAGCTGGTAGCTTTCCACAAACATGCTAATGGATTCAAGCTATAAATATTGCCCATATTAACTCTGAAGTGAAACACTTGTTCATTTGTTTCCTGCTTGGATTTTGAAATTTAGCTATGAATCTAATATGATATTGAAATATGTCTCCTTGATAGAAGACAGAGCAAACAAACAAACAAACAAACAAACCAACAAAAGCTTAAACAGCCATTCTATGGTTCAGAAGCCCTTTCCAAACCCACCATCAAGTCTTCCAGTGAAAGCCAATACAATGTATAAGAGAAACATTTTTGTGTCTTTAAAATTGTTGTGCTTGGTCTTAAATAAAGCACAGACCTTGGGATGCTTCAAGCAGTCAAGACCTTGAGCTTGTCGCAGGGTTTTGATCCGAGTTCCTATATGCAGTACTGGGCACACCATCACTGGTTGTCTCCCCTCTACCTTACTGACCTTAGCAAATGTATTGAGCAACCAGAGAAGCATGAGCTAAGCATTAACTTAAAAGGAATGTATCAATTTTGGTAAAATGCTGATACTTAACCCAGAAATGGCTGAAATGAAAAGGTACTAAAGGCCTTTGCTTTGAAGTGGGAAGGGGTCCCTTGTGGAGGACGTGATCCTTCCCAGTCTTGAGAGCTATGGTACAGGTAGCTGCATTGAGAAAAGTAGTTCCTTCCAGTCTGGGTGCCTTTCTCCCCCCACACCTCTTTTTTTGCCTAATTTTTCACAGGACACTGCTCTCCAAGACTCCATGTGCAGGCCTTTTCACTTATATCTTTATTTTCTAGTCTATTTCAAAAGATTTTTCTTTAGGTATTTTATGTAGCTATATAATCTATTATGATTGCACTTAATTCCACTCTCCTACATACGCCACTGCCCAGTCACTTTCATCTAAGGAGCCAGTCAGCTACCTGCTTTGTCCTTCCATTGGGGCTCTTAGGCTGCCTTCTCATTTTGAATCAGAAAGCTTTATTTGGTTTTAAATGCCAAGCTTATTGTTTGCTAGCTGTGTAGAATTAGAAAAGCCACTAAACCTCTCTGAGTATTTACAAGAATGTGTGTGAGTGTCTCCATCCTTACCCTTCCCTGTTACAAAGGGGATTTAAGGCCACCAATCTATTTATGCTTTGGTCTCTCCTTCTGACATTTCCTTGGCATTTTCGATGACTGCTTTGTCATCTCAGCAGGATTCCAGCCCATTCCTGTGGGTTTTCTCCTTTGGTTTCCTATTTCATCATCTGACCGCTCTCTCATTAACTCTTCTTCCTGAACTGACACTGGGAATTTCCGTGTTAGCAAAGACTGCATCTCAATGTGCTCGAGCCTGAGACCAAAGCAGAGAGGATGTGAGTAAATAAATTTGTCTGAAAACTGGAGGGGGGGGCATCAAAATCTGGCCTGCTTTTCACAGAGTGGGGTATTTTACATTGTTTACTTACCCAATCATTGCTCAACACTACATTTTATTTCAGCTGTATAATGACCTGGGAGTTTATGTAAGAGTAGGGGACATTTGATCAACATTTGTGTGAAAATCTGTTAAAGACCAGCTTGTCTCTAAACTGTTTGCCAGTGAATTTGCTAGTCTTCCACTGGCTGACCTCTGTGGGCACCACTGGCTGACCTCTGTGGGCACCACTGGCTGACCTCTGTGGGCACCACTGGCTGACCTCTGTGGGCACCACTGGCTGACCTCTGTGGGCACCACTGGCTGACCTCTGTGGGCACCACTGGCTGACCTCTGTGGGCACCACTGGCTGA
>LR753751.1:0-19354 GCA_902729485.2 Mus minutoides | reverse complement strand
TCTTAGTGAGTCACAGCAAGCTCAGTCACGGCTGGAAACACAGCCTGTAACTCTATGGTAGAACTGCTAGGAGAAAATTGTGTTGCTTATTTTGTTTCTGCTGGTCTTAGGTAAATAACTTAGATACCTTGACAGGAAAAAAAGGAATATGGGATACACTATTCCTTGTGTCTATATGATCTAGTTAACCCCTGAGGTAAATCAGCTAAGAAATAGCTACAATTGGAAAAGAAACTGCTGCGTACATCTATTAAGACAACAAAAGACAGATTCTGACACTGGATTATTTACTTTTAATCTCAGGATGCTTGCTTCTGAAAAAAAAAATAATTTCAGCAAGAAATGAAATCTCATGGCATGAGGCTCAAGGAAGGATGCTGGTTGTCCAGAAGAGAACCAAGGAGCTACAGTTTCATTGGAGCAGGCAAAGATCTCTCACCTATAGGATCTGTGGGCTCAGTTCATTGCTTTTGTTGGTTTTACAAATGCAGATACAGAGTAATGAAATTAAAGGAGACCCAGTGTCAAGATATGGCATCAGAAATTAGCTTTTCCTTTTCCCTGTTTGTCTTTTGTGTCCTTTCTGGTACCCTAAATGTTCCTAGACTGTCTATATGTGAAACAGGAAGTTTAGGGCTGATTTCTTGTTGAAATGAATGACTCGGTAATTGTCTGTTAGTCAGCTTTCTGATCATACAAGACATGTCTAAGCTACTCAACCTGTAAAGAGAAAGGGCTCAGAGATTAGATTTCAGTCAATGATTGCTTGGCCCATTGTTTATGGTCCTATCTTAAGGGTAGATATTGGTGCAGCATCTCATGGCCAAGATGTGAAGGGAAAGAGAGAGGGGTCAGGATCCTAACATCACCTTCAAGAGCATGCCCCAGCAACTGAAGAACATCTAGAATGCTCTTCTTCATAAAGTTTTCACTCTTTCCCAGGAGTGCCACACCGTGGTGCAAACCTTCAATATATGAGTCTGTAGAAATATCGAAGAGACATATAGGACCAAAGATATTGCTTTTGTATTGTTTAAATATTTCAGAATATCACTGAAAAGTATTTGTCCCTTACAGGTGGTTTTTCTAAAGGTACATACAAATATTAATGTCCACCTGTTGGAGAACTCTTACGCATTATTTAGTTGATTTTAAACAAGTCAACATTTTACTCAACCACATTCTAAGAAATAATCTGTATAAAAGCACAGGTTCAAATATCTTTTAAGTTTTTCTACTGCTAAGCGTGCGCACACAGAGAGAGAGAGAGAGAGAGAGAGAGAGAGAGAGAGAGACAGAGAGAGACAGAGAGAGACAGAGAGAGAAACAGAGAGACAGAGAGACAGAGACAAACAGAGACAGAGACAAAGACAGAGACATAGACACACAGAGAGAAAGGGGATATAGAGGAGAAAATTCAAAGAAGACCTCTTTGGTGTGCCTTTAATTGCACTGAAATCGTTGGGCTCTGCTGGTGAACACTGCTCCCCTCCTAGCCAGCTGCTGTAGACTGCTCTTTCGAACTGATCAGACTTCACAGCTGTCTTTTGTTACATCTCAGAGGTCTCCATCCACTGGGATGTGTCTGTGACAGAGTAACCTACAGAACACCTACCCCTTCAAAACTGTTTTCCATTGCATGCCAGCCAGCTTTATCGAAGGCTGTCATTTTTATTGTGGTCTACACATTAAAATCACAAAGGTTGCTTTTAAAACATGCCCAAGCCTGAGTTCTAACCATATTGATTCCTAATTTAATTGCTCTGTGGTAGAACTCAGGCAGTGGGATTTTTAAACACTTCATTAAAGGTTTCCTTTGGGCAGCCAGATTGATGGTTTTATTTCTTTCTCCAATGTGACAGTTGTTGAATACCTTAAAAAATACCAGATAGCCCCAATAATTTTTGAGTTCAGGTATGTGTCTTGCATAACATGGAGCTAACCCTCAGCCTAGTTCTTTCTGTCATAACCTTTGACTAAGCATGAAGAAGAGAGAAGATGGAAGGCTTCCTTTTCCAGGCTCAGCTCTTTGGTGTTGGCAAGGTTCCCTGGGAGAACTGGCTTCCCAGGATGTACATAACGCAATGCAACATGGGCCCTGACATCCATCAAACTGTGCCTTTCCTTTTCTTAGCTTCATGAGGGAAATAACCAGGTCTGTTGCAAGTTTCTTGGATTCACCTCCCTTTGTTCTTGATGAATGATGGACTCTGAGTTTCCAGTATTTGATCTGTAACAGTGTTTTGTTGTTATTGTTGTTTTGTTTTGCTTTTAACAAAGGCAGATCCCCCATCACATTTTAGAAAAAAGAAGCTATAGAACAGTGGAGGTCACACTTTAACTTTTTTTAATTTGGTTTGGAATGACAGAATGACAGTTTTTTTTTCTTCCCTAGCAATGTGGTCTGTATCAAGTTCCATATCAGGAAATATGAAGTCGCTGATAGCCTGTTGCTAAGATGGAGTCAGGCCTTCCCACCTCTTCCTCCTTCTGGTTTCCTTCCCCGAAACGTGGGTTCATGACAGCTTGTTGTTGGGCAGGGCATTAGCCTTTTGTAATTTATTGCTTTTAGATTAAATCTGGGGAAACTCGATATTGCAGTTGAATGATTAGAGCAATACCCCTTGGAGTAATAAATTTTCTTTGGTGCTGCACATCTCCAGATCATGTTTCCTTTCTAATTACATTTACATAAATGATATTCTGTAAAATTAAATTAACATTCAAACGGTTACCCTGACAGGGAGAGACAAAAATTAGTTACCAAGTTGTGTCTTTAAAAAAAATGTCTAGTTCTTTTCATAATATGAATCACTACCCTCTTGCAAGTGCCAGCCTTCAACAAAATGCCCCTTCCAGACTGCACGGGGGTGCTTCTCAGCAGAGAATGGAAATGCTTTGTTTCTTTCTTGAAGATTTGGACCATCAGAGACTACAGTGGCTTTTCTGAACTCAGCCACTAATTAATTGCTAATCTTTCTTCAGGCTTCTAGCTTTGAAATTCTGCAGTGATGCTGGACACTCTCAGATTGAAGGTGAGCATAGCTATGCATGCCGACCCATGTTTCCCTCACCATCCCCTCCTCCAGCGCAGCTGCTTTCTTCTTAGGATTCCCTTTAGAAATACTTGGGTTCCTGAAACAGCATCATCATCAGGAACTCAATGACTGGCTTGTCAAGGGTAAGAGTGCCATCTCTGCTGTGTCTGTATTACCTCAAGACAAATGGCAGGACCACCTCCACTGTATTTTTAAGTAAAGCCAATCAGTTCCTTTTGTGATTATTTTCATACAAAATATGCTTTCATTGGTATAAGATAAGTCAGATATCCACAGAGAGGATATCCCAGGAATCCTATCTGCTGCATCCCTGAGCAAGTGAGGCTTATTGCCTGTGCTGGTTGACTTGTCTCCAACTGACATGGATCATTTTAATAAACCAGTGAGCTATGAAAGAAAGGCCTGCATATCTGTTCATGCAGAGTGGCAGGAGGATAATCAGAGACATATTTCTATGTCCAGACACTTTCTTTTCCATTCAAAAAGCATGGTTCCTTATTACATAGATCTGCTGACACACCTCAGCACAGACCCAAACAGGGATATTCGTGTCCATGTGGAGATGCCTGATGGAACACAGCTGTCAAGAGTCCACTCTCAAAACAACCTGTCAGGAACACTGGTTTCCTCAGATGAGAATAAAAGCACAACATATGCAGGCAAGACTGTTCTGAGATCAGGAACTTACCCAATGTCTCAGATTCTCTTGTCTCTTGAGCAGGCCTTCACTTAGGTTTCAATTATTAATTGATTGTGTCTGTGTTGTACATCTGCAAAGGCAAAAGAAGAAGCTAAAATGAAGGAATGGAACAAAATCTCAGTCCATCTAAAGCCACACATTCTTTATACTCCTATCCATGTATGTTGTTTCTGAGTTTTCTATGTATAGTATATGTATATAATACATAATATATGTATATTATGTATAATATATGTATATACTATGTATAATACTTTATATGCATATGTATGTATATTATATGTAGTATATACTATAATAATGTATTCATTCGTGTATATGTATATTATCTATTATATCTATGTATATTTTGTATAGTATGTGTATGTATTATTCATATTATATATAAATATGTATTTATGTATATTAAATGTATAATATACATAGTATACATATATTATGTATTCTCTTTTATATCTCCCTTCTTTGTCAGTTACCCTCTTTCTTGCCTGTGAGCATCTGATGCCTCTGGGGCCTTTTGTGTAGTACTTTTCCTCACAGGCAGACTATGGAGACACCAAGCATCCTGGCACTTTAGGCGGAGTGATGGGTATAATTCTCAGCTCCTGGTCCTACCTGACAGCCTCTGTTGGAAGATTCTGTCAGTAGATAGATGCCCAAATCACTGATTCACTGACCTGAGTTGAACAAATGGGAGTGTTGCTCCTCAGCTACTTAGGAAGCACTATGGAAATTGGTCACTGGAACCCATCATTGCCTGTGACTTACACACCATGGAAAGTTAGAGGCATTTATGGATGGCTACCAGATGCCTTCCTTGCAGAGGTGTTAATGTCAGACAGAGCTGAGTGCATTAAAAGTGAACCTTGGGAAAAAAATAATAAAAGATAACTGTGTGGAGGTATACAGATGCTGATTATTGTTAGAAGGCTCATACATGGTTTCCAAATGGAATTTTACATAGAGTACTATATATAAACAGACGGGAAGCTGCCCTCCTCAGTGTTGTTCCATCCTGAGAGCCTCAAGCTACTTCCTGTTCAGAGCCAGGTTGTAATATAAAAGTATCAGCCATAGGGTGTCACATTAGCAGGTCTGAAAAATAGACTAGTTCTATCACTCAGGTCTTGACATTATAGTTTCAAAGGTGGTGACAGCAGCTGGAGCCTTGTCACAGTGGCTATTGGGCTCTCAGAATCAACATCATGTGGTTTACAACTGTCTGTATTGCTAGCTCCAGGGGATATGGCTCCTTCTTCTGGACTAGGGGGCAAACACATGGAATATGCTCACACAGGCATACATATGCACATGAATATGTTTTTAAAGTGGTAATGCTCAGAAAGGCTGTCTGGACCCTCCAGTCATTTTCTCCATGTTGTAGTAACATAGATTCTTCCAAGAAATGCTACGCTCATTGCTTGGCCATTCTGCTCAATATTTTAGCCAGACATAGGGAATGGCAACCACTACTGGGGACGTACTTAGATACAAGAATAACAATGACACTTTAAAATGTATAAAATTGCTTTAAAGTTCCTTGGTAAGTTGAAAAAAAGGTAAAACACAAGGGTAGTCAATAAGCCTGTTTAGAAGCAGGGGCTTTATCTATTTAATCATGATAAACAGAGATACACAGGTAGAGATAAAGGATAGGAGATTTGGCACTGATCTAGGAGTTCAAAGTAGATCCATAAAATTCTTACTAAATATGTTATTGAGAAAGGTACATATGCATTCCCACTAAGTCTATTATGAAAGACAGAGATAATTATCTGGATTTCTGTGGAAGGGTGGGCAGGACACTGGTTTCTGAGCTGAAAGTACCCTTTCAAGTTGAAATTCTTCTAAATTCTACAACTTATTGGTCACTCTTTTAATGTGAATAGATACTTAATCTGTCTGGATCTCAATCTACTCAAGAATGAGTAAGAAGCAGTAATTCTCCTTTTCACATTATTTAGAGTGTCAATGACTGAAAAGTACTTCCTTTCCCACTCCTCTCCAGTCCGAGAAGCCACTGATGCTAGAGACGGCGCTGATGTTATAGAATGAACCATAATGTTAATGGCAAAGTTCTGACTTCAGAGTCTAGTGCCATGTCATTTCATCAACATGACTTTTTGTTTCACATATAGAAGATGGAGCATTTGGAGTAATATTTGAAGATCTCATCCTTTAATTTGCTGCTTCTCATTGTATCAGTTTTGGGGAAACCCAAGCTTTAAGTAGATATATCCCAGTGGTGAGAGCTGCTGCTGCTATGCTCTACAGACAGCTCTGTCACACAGCTTCTGAAATGCTTTGTCTTCCTGAGACAGAGGCAATTTTTTTCATACTGATAATCTAGCTAGTCTCTGAACAATTTTTGAAAGCTATGAGAACCTTGAGCATATTAGTTTCTTTGGGGAACATGGCATATCTCTACTATTTCTCAGTGCAGGATCCCAGGGACTATGGACAATTATCTATCTTCCCCCCCAAAGTGGCTTCATACTTTTAAAATTCATATTAAAGTATGAAATTTGATGAAGAAACCATCGACCCTTACCTATTTGTATCAAACTTAAGATTAACAAGGAAAACTAAAGAGCTGAATTTTGAGTATTGATTCATGAGAATACAAATGTATTAGACTTAAGATAATGCCAAACCTTTGATCTAAGATGAACCAGTTCAAAGAAAACTTGGGTATCCCATGTCCTCCAGGGGAAACCCAGTACTTCCTCCTCTACCCAGAGAACAGGAGTAGTGTTAAGTTGATATTATTTGAATGTCTCTGATACTAATGCCAACATCGTTTAGAAAGGCGATGAAGCCTTCCCGGGCTTCCCTGCCATCTACTCACTCTAGACACCTATTGCAATGGTCTAAGATCAGAGCAGCCAACACTCTGCTCCACTGGGCCATGGGTGGCTCTCCCCAGCTCTCAAGATCACAGGGGTTGCCTTAGCATTCCTCTCAGCCTCTGCCATGAGAGTGTAACTGCCTCACAGCACAGCCAGACTGAACTTACCCTCCATCTCCAGCATACAAAAGGCCCCAGAAATCCCTGCTGAAGGAGCAACTAGTTAAATTGTTCAAATATTTGTCAGAATTCTATTGGGAAGGAATAAAAGTATAATATTTTACCTAACAAAAAATGACTTTTTGGTTAACACTTATTTTTCAATAATTTGTACATGGTTGTAATCTTGAAGATTTTTCTTTCTCCTGAGAATGAAATTAAGTAAGTTGTCAATATCCATCCAGGCCCTGCTCTTGAGGTATGATGACCTTCCTCTCAGAACTTTTCTTCTTCATTTCTGATTAGTATAAGCTAAAATAATTAGCAGAAATAATTAAACTTGAGCATTCAAAACACTTAGAAAACGGCCTGCCATTCAAAAGCAAAATCAAAGAGAATAAACCGTGCAAGTGAATGAAACCCACCTGCAATTATTGCAAATTATTCCATCAACACACTATTAGGAGCATAGTGAATTGGGCAGTCAGGCCCGAATATTCTAGCCCCAGTTGTACCACTAAGTGTGACCACTGACTTCCTGGGAACTTGATTCTTTAATCTGTAAAGACAGATGTTTGCCAAGCAAGCTTTGAGAATGCTTCAAGTTTGGTGGTCTGTGGAGTCCTGAACCATTTGGGTCAATAGATTCCTGGGCAGTTGGCATTCCTTTGATGTACCAGAGTGTTTGCTTCCTGCTTGTTGGTGAAAAAGTATTTTACCAACTCCATTTATTCTTTTCACCCAGGAATTCTGCTGCTTATAATGGAGCAAAAGTTAATCTCATCTAATAGGAAACGTTCTGAATGTTAAATAGAATGTTTTAGAAAACCCTTTCTTTCTGCATAAAAATAATTAGTAGTTTAAAGAAATGAATCTAATTGAGAAGAATAGAGAACTGACAGGAGCCTGATATTTCTGTCTCCTGTGAGGCTATGCCAGTGCCTGGCAAATACAGAAGTGGATGCTCACAGTCATCCATTGGACAGAGCACAAGGTCCCCAATGAAGGAGCTAGAGAAAGTACCCAGGGAGCTGAAGGGGTCTGAAGCCCTATAGGAGGAACGTCAATATGAACAAACAAATGCCCTCAAAGCTCCTTAGAACTATACCACCAATCAAAGAAAACACATGATGGAACTTGTGGCTCTAGCTATACATGTAGCAGAGGATGGCATTGTCGGTCATCAATGGGAGGAGAGCTCCTTGGTCCTATGAAGGCTCTATGCCCCAATATAGGGGAATGCCAGGACCATGAATGGGAGTGGGTGGGTTGGGGAGCAAGAGGAGGCGGGAGGGGATAGGGGATTTTCAGAGGGGAACTAGGAAAGAGGATAACATTTGAAATGTAAATAAAGAAAATATCTAAAAAAAAAAAAGAAGAAGAAGAAGAAGAAGAAGAACACACACACACACACACACACACACACACACACTTGAAGAGTACTTGTTTTAGCAGCTATGATATATAGCATTGGCCTTTGGGGAATCTACATTGTTTTGATTAAGAATCTTTTCACTCAAAAATTTATGAATTAAGTATTTACTAGCTTCTACTGTGTGCAAAAAAGCTATCTAAGTACTTACTGATTATAAGATTTTGTTTATAATGTTACTTATTTAAAAAAAGGAGTAAATCATCCAGTATACTGTTGGGGAAGGCCTAAAGTAACCACAGGACAGAGCTTCTCTGTGCCATTCCTGTTCTTCCTTTGCATGAAGCACTCTATCTAATGCTGCCTGCAGAGATACATATTTGGAAACGGAGTCTATCAACTGTAAAACATGTGTCTAAAAATAATTGACAAGAAATATTCTCATAGGAATGATGGAGGAAAATTTTATGCCAAGCCAATTTAGCGTTTTGTGATTGGCTGGCCAGCAATGGAGGGAAAGCTAGAAAACTCCAACAAGAATCTTACAATATGAATAAATGGTCTCTGAATTAGAGAGTGACTTGAGGGGTCCCGGGTTCTAAAATTTCATTACTCTTCCAAGATAGTAAAATTATTATTATTTTTTAATCGTTAAAAGTCAACCCGAGAACTATAATTCTAGTTACTGAAGAGGAAAATTACAAATTTAAGTTTACATAATGAATTCAAGGCCAGTCTTGGTAACTTAGTGAGGACCTGCCTGTATAAAAACAAAAAACCAGAAAAAAACAAAAACAAAAAAAGAAGAAACTGGAATTATGACTCAATGGTCTAACACTTTCAGCATGCTTGAAGTCCTAAAGTTAATCCCCCAGTACTGAAAAAGTAAACAAACAAATGAAAAATCAGGGTTTATAAGAGAAGGTGTTTAGATTTAGGATGTCATAGGACCCATGTTAGATATAAAGGCTTCTCTGAGGAAGTGTATGTGTGACTTTACCAAAGATGATAATGGAATTTCAGAACTTCCAACATCAAACCATGTATAGTGGTTTCAATGAGAATGACACCATGGGTTTATAGATTTGAGTACTTGGTCACCAGGAAGTAACACTATTTGAAAGGATTAAAAGTTATGGCCTTGTTGGAGGATGCATGTCACTTAAATAAGCTTTGAGGTTTCAAAAAGTCCATTCTACGTACAAAGCGTCTCTCTTCCTACTGCCTATAAATCTGGATATAGAAATCTCAGCTACCTCTTCCAGCACCATGACTGCTTGCATGCTACCATGCTTCCTACTGAGAAGATAATGGACTTAACTTCTGAAATTGTATGCCATCCCCAATTAAGTGTTTTCTTTTCTAAGAGTTGACAGGGTGATGGTGTTTCTTCATAGCAATAGAACACCAACTACAACACTATCTTTCAGAATCCCATAAGAAACATTGCTGATTATTGATAAGCACATTAGTGAGCAGTGAGTTTAAACTACATAACCACTCAAGAAATGGTTGAAAGAATTTGTAGAAATGACTGGAGAAAAGAGAAAGGTAACATAATAGCTTTCCTATGTCAAAAGCTCAAGAATACTTTATGAAGAGATAACTGAGTTGTCCATACGATTTCGGCAATTATAGTTACAGTGTGGATCTTTGCAAAGCTGTTTGTTCAGAAACTGACTTTAAAATTGATTTATGAAAAATTCTGATATTAAAAAACAACATCAACCTGAAGCCCTTAAAAAACCAGTGACAGACTGAACCACATGTATGTCTCAGGGATAGCAGCACCTCACCCCAGAGAGTCCAGTTACCACCCAAGGAGCTGTGTATCACCCCATTCCATGACAACTGCTTCATGCGCCCATCATCTGAGAACTGTGTATGAGCCCACACACTCTAGTAGAGCCATTCTTCCTCTTTCCACTGCAACACCAATAGTATAAGCTGCAGACTTGTGTTGGGTGTCCCTTTGCCCCATTGATAAGCATCACCTCTTTCTCTCTGAAACTCCAGCTTTGGCTTCTGAGGCTCTGCTCCTGCTATGGAGGGGTTGTTTATATGCTCAGAGACTGAGCTAAGAGCCCTTCTGATACTCCAGTTGTATAGCCCTGCTGAGTGGACATCAAACTGAACCTCAGGCACCACCTTCATCAGTAGTTCTCAACCTTCCTGATGCTGTGATCACCCATAATGCAGTTGTTCATGTTATGGTGACCCCTGCAGATTGTCTTTGGCAACCCCTACTCAAAGGTCATTCAATCCCCCATTTCCTCACCAAAAGGATCCCGGCCCACAGATTAAGAATCACTGACCTAAATAATATAAAATCTGCCTAGATGGTGTAATGACAACTAGAGATATAAACATCAACTCAGCAAAGGCTGGGCACACACTATATATCTATCTATATCTATATCTATCTATATCTATATCTATATCTATATCTATATCTATATCTATATCTATATCTATATCTATCTATCTATCTATCTATCTATCTATCTATATATATATATATATATATATGACATAACCTAGGATCAACTCCAGATGCCTATGAGTCCTCACAAAAATACAAACATTTCAAAACACCAAAATAATATGTTTCACCCACAAATCACTAATCTCATACTGGTGGTCCCTGAGGAAAGCAATCTGGCTGATCCAAGACAATGAACTCAAAATAGCAATGGTAAACATGTGCAATAAACTCACATAGTATATATGAATAAACACGAGAATGAACACTAAGAAAGCACAAGCCGCGGGATGAAGTGAAGACATTTTAGGATATAAAAATAAAACTTAGTAAAGAGTTTTCTGAAGAAGACCCAAACTGAATTGGGATGAAAATTTCAGTACAAAATAAAAGCAAGCAAACAAGAACCAAAAACGAGACAAAAGCCCCACTGATAACATGATCAAGTAGAAGAGAGAATATCAGAGCTTAAAATCAAGGTAGAGGAAGTGGACCACTGTGCCACAGAAAGTGATAAATATAAAAAAAATAATAGCGCATAAATGAACATACAAGAACTCCAGAGAACTACAAAAAGATCAATCCTTCTTAGGTACAGAAGGAAAGAAACCCAGATCAAAGGCACAGACAATATTTTCAACAAAATCACAGAAAATAATTTCCCAAATCTAGAGAAAGGGATGGCTATCCAGGTGAAAGAACTATATAGAACCAAAGAGCCAGGACGAGAAAGTAAATTCTCCATGTTATACAATAGTCACTACACTAAATAAACAGAGTAAAGAAAGGGTATTGAAAACGGCTAGGAAGACCAGGTCACATATGAAGACTCATTATGCCATAGGCAATATGACTTACTTTTCTGCTACTGTGCCAGGGTTACTTGAACACCAAGACTGTCAGTGAGTTGCCTTTTGGTTTCTGCTTGTTATTGTCATTATTTCTCTTGGGGAACTGTTAGCACAGTAGGGCTTCAATACCCTTGGTCTCCAGGAATGTAAACATTTGACCCTATAACTGAACATATACTCTTTCTAAAACAAGTCAAAACTGGCCTGGATGTGACTAAGTGATCAGAGTGACCAGTTACTTTGGAGCTCAGGACTGACCAGAAGTATATTCAGTAGACTCATATATTCATTTAAAGAAGCACTGAGCTCAGAGACATAGTCACTGAGAACAAGAATGAATCCATGAAAGAAGGTTAGGATGTAAAATGGAAGGAATGAGAGAGAGAGAGAGAGAGCAAGAGAGAGAGAAAGAGAATTAAAAAATTTAATGTAGGCTTTATACAGAGGACGAGGTGGCTGTGGACACCACACATTTATGCCACTTCTGGAAACAATGTCTGTAAGCCAGCAGGAATAGTCAGCCACCAACAATCCATTCACTACACAAAGCACATGTCCACAGCAATGTGAACTCTGTTCAGCATCATCTCTGATCGGAGAGAAACAGACTTGGATAATCTGGATAAAATTATGGCTGAACACTTCCTATCCCAAGCAGGTGGAAATAACCACCCACTGAGTCAAAGGAGTTTCAGACCTTTGCTTGACAGGGGACCCGGATGTCTGTGCACAGCTCACCACCCCACAACACCTCTTTCAATAAAGCCACACCTCTTGATCCTTCCCAAACAGTTCTAACAACCAAGAACTGAGTATTCAAACACACGAACTTATGGGGAGGTATTCTCATTCAAACAACCACACAATTGCACACTCTCTATGCTTTCGTGGGGACTGAGTTGATAATGTCACTCTTTATGTATTTTACATTTTAAGTAAGGTAAGTCATGAGCAATAGGATAAATTCTGTAATGGCTACCTAGCAGGCACATCTTCCTAATACTTCTAGTTAGACGTATGTCTTCTAATTTGGGGCACTCATTTAAATGAGGCTTCTGTATTGACAACCTTTCTGTGTTCTTTTTTTATCAGTCTTGATTTAAAAAATGTTCATAATAGTACAGTTAACAAGAACCACAACAGTATGTGCAGAATGTGAAAGGAGAGGGTGCAAGTGGTTTTTACTAAAATCAACCATGCATTTCTGCTGGCTACTCAGTAGGAAGCTGTGACACAGCAGGCCACATCCAGGTTCAAAAACTGAAGCACAACAGGGATAAAGGGAGTAGGTTCGTGGAGTAAAATCAACGTGCGCTAGTGTTTTGTTAGTCATATAGGTACTAGGTTCTTATGCCTCTTCACACAGCTTTTATTGGCTTAAATAGATAGGTTAAACTCTAAATTTACAACATTTGGTACAAATGAGAAGAAGAGAAGGCCATGTGTGATTGCTCTGTATGACACTGAGTTATATGTACAACAAAAAAAGTCTTCTTCAGTCACACTGGTCCCTTTGTAGATGCAAAGACCTATTTTCCTTAAGTGAGTGAGGCTTGTCATTCTAAATCCTGATTTGGGTAACTTTCTCCAAAGCTCATGATTAATGTGGGCTTCCAAGCATTGTTTTTCTTAGTCTTTTGAAAATGGGTTTTTCTCCTCAGAAGGCTGGACCTGGACTTAATTAAATTTAGAAAGAAGGAGATGCTTGGGTAGCCTGACAAAGTTGAAATGCATTGGTGATAGTCATAGTTATATTAGGATAGAAGCATGAGAATGAGAATAACTAAGATGAAATAGAGGCTTTGTCTAAATGGGAACCTACAGAATATGCTTAAACTTCCTTCTCCGCATTTCCACATTCTTCTTATTTTAGCTAAAGATGAAACTGTTGTTTGAAAAGGAGAGTTCTCCCTTTTTAAAAGTCTAACTCTGTTTACTTTACACATATCACTTTATGGGCCACCTTTTTCTTTTTCCTCTAGGAAAGTCATTATTTTATTAAAGTGAACTTTACAATTTTTTTAATGTCTATTTGAGTCATGTTGGTTATAACATAACTGAAACTTGACCAACACTAAGAAGTACTAGGCTAAAATAGTAAGGCTGCAGTGAAGAAACTGACTTTCCGCTGCACTGACCTTTGTTCATTCTCTTCCTAAGTACAAATTAGTGTTGTAAATGAGTCTGACTGAACCCCTCATCTTCACTAATAGTGGATATGCTAATTAGGTAACCACACCCATCATTTCGAAATGCTGATACTTAAGACTGACATGAACAGCAAGGATGGATACATTCTGAGACAGGCCTAAATGATCATGAGGATCTGGGAGTCATAGAACAATCTTTTTTTCAAAATACTTATTTATCTAGATCTTTTTGAATGGTTCAGTCTGACCTACTCTTTATTAGTTCAACCAAATAGAAGTGGTTTTCATTCATAAATTGTTCTTGAATAGTAGAACTCAAAACTTCAAGCAACTAGATTTCCCTGGGCAGTGTGTTCCTTTTTAAGCCGCTGCTCACCAGGGCCTTCAGCAGCCACACGAGGAAGGCTAACTGACCCCATTTGTGAAATATCATTAGGATGCACAGTGAGGGTTTTAATGGAGAGAAATAAAAAAGCTCTACATTTAAGGTAACTGTGCTTCTGATGGAGCCGTCAGGAGGTAATGGTGAGAGGGAGGAAGAAGGAGCAAGGATTCCTGTTTTCTGTAGTGTTGGAAAACAGTTCACAACTAGCATCCAGAAAACTTCATGTAATTTGACAAGATGGGTGTGAAATCTTAAAGTAACTTTCAAAAGTCAGTTTTCCTGATCAATTGGACTCTTGTTTAGTTTTAAAAAGAAAGGAGAAAATACTGAAAAGGAATATTTTCAAGTACCCATTTCTCTGACAGCATGAGACAGGGGAAATGGCACACATTTAAGTGTTTATGGAGCTTTGTGAAGTGGGGCTGTATAATGCGGGTTATGGTAGGAAGGGAGTTTATCCCTGACGTCAGTGTACAAGAGTGGAGCACCATGCGTGTGCTAAAAGTAGTGGCCAACAATGTGAATATCAAGGTTTCTAGCTGTCACTGGACTTATTATTTTCTCAAATGAATATGAGATTGGAGAGAAAGCTTTATTTTCACCTCATGGTTTCTCAATTCCAGTGGTTCATGTGCAATATGACCATATTAACAAAACATGTATCCTCCCCTTTAAAGACGCAGCACAGATCTTTATTTAAAAAAAAAAAAAGGATCCCAAACACACAGCCGATTAAAATATAAGGTAATGTTTTGCTCATTATTTTCAGGACTTGATGTGTCTGTCACTAATATGGCACCTTTCTTCCTTAAATATTTTTAGTAAGAATGTAGACATCTAGCAGGGTTGGCTTTTTGTTTTGTTTTGTTTTTTTATTAACTTCATAACTTTGCAGAAAGTATTATGTACTTTTATTTTTAGAACTACTTTCATTGTTAGGACTTGTTTTGTTCTTTATTCATATGTATCTATCCATATGTGTCTGTGTACATGTATGTGCATGTTATGTAGGTGTCGGCAGAGGTCAGAGAAGGGCATCATATCTTATAGAGCTAAAGCTACAGGAAGTTGTAAGCTACCTGACATAGATGCCAGTAACTGACCTTGAGTTCTCTGAAAATCCAGTCCTATTTCAGGACTTTTTTTTAAGATTTAATTTCTGTTTGTTAAAATATAATTACATCATTCCACCTTTCTCTTTTCTCCCTCGAATCTTACCCTGGTTCCCCTGGTTGTCTAGGGATGGGACACCATAAGACTTTCCTTCTTCCACATTAGCATGTCTACTGATAGTGTCACTATTCAGGTCTTGTTTAAGCAGCCAGTTCTACAAGGCACACCCTCACAACAGACTTCCTAATCTGCTGGCTGTTCCCTGCTTCTGGAATCTTCTCTGATCCCTATATACAGGAATCGTGTCGGGTATTTTTCCACTGGGTCTAGGCTTCTAATTTTCTGTTCATTTTTGTGTTGTGTCCAGTTGTGATTGTCTGTGATTTCTCATTTGCTGTAAAGAGAACTTTCTTTGAAGAAGAATTAGAGTTATACTCATCTGTGAGTTTAAGGGAACTTTATAATGCAGTTAGAAATTATGCAGGTCTAGGGAAGTGGCAGTAGTAGGTCCTTTCTAAGATTCATGACCTCATCAGCTCTGGGAAGTTGACAAGGATTCTAGTACTAGCCATACTTTCTCTCCTATTGAGTAGCCTTTTAGTTCAATTAGATAGCCATTGGTTACTGCTAACATACAAGTGCCACTATTGTACATTTGGTGACATTTTGCCATACTCATCAGGGCTGTGCTTTTATACAGCCCAACTGAATATGACTATTGATTTTTTTTTCCTCCCTTAGCACAGTATTTTCTTGTTCTATAGAATCTAGTCTTTGGGAAAGAGGCTTTCAGGTTAGATACAGTTTGAACCATCTGAGTTCCAGGACCACTTTTTAAAATGTAGTTGGATTAGTGATCAGGAAGCAGAAGAACAGTTAGGGGACAGTGGAGAGAAAGTAAGGAGTTGTTTAATGAACACAAAATTTCTGTTGAGACAGTGAAAATGTTCTGAAAATAGAAACTGGCCATGGCTGCAAGACACTGTGAATGTACTGACATTGAGTTGTACACTTCAAAATGGGAGAAGCAGAGATTTTATGTTGTGTACCTTTACACAGGACAGCAGAGACAGCTAAAAATATTCCAAACACAAATAATACCTGACATACTCATGCACAAAGTTATGACTAACCAGTGGGTATTAACTACAACTGGTAGAGGGGTTATTCTGTTGCCTTTTTATGTATCAGGCATATCTACTTGGTTTTATGACTTCTGATTCAATTATAATTGATTATAAGTAATTATAGCATAACAGCAGAAATGAACATGAAGTTCTTTTTTGCCTTGGGGCAAAGATGTAAATCAAGATTCACGATGTAAATCAAGGTTCAAGATGTAAATCATAAAACTTACTTTTGGATGCCACTGGGTCTTTATTCATTCAAAGTGATCTCCAGGATTGTCATCTGGATTTGTCTGTTTCTTTGTCATCCTTTGTTCTCAAAATTGATTTAGGTTTTCTTCCTATTCCTTTACTTTTGGGGTCCTAGATAATTTCCTGTGCAGTGACCTTCTGTGCTCAGTCCTCATGATACCCAATAATAGATGACCAGCCATTTCTCAGCTTCAGTCTTCCTAGGGAACTAGACACAATTCCCTGAATAAGGAATAGGAACATCTCAGTGCACCATCAAGACTAAAGTGCTAGCTGGCCACAGTTGCTTTGTGTGCCTGGGAGAACCATGCAACAGAAAGAGAGGGTTAAATGTAAATAAAGCCAAAATTATAATCCTCTCCTTCAGGAACCATAGCTGCTCAGTGGTGACATCTGACCTGGCACTCAAATCTGGTTGTTCTGTGTAATAAACTGTATCTTATGGCCTCTCATGGATGAGATCCTGATAATGTTATATAGAACCATCTAAATACAACGACCCATGCACTGCAGCAGGTGATAAAAGCTTCTTGATGATGTTAGTAATGAAGCTGATGGCCACAGAGTGAGCAGTATTTGGATGAAGTTAAATGAGTCTACATAGATAAGAGGATACTGCCCTGGCACTTAATGAATCACACGTGAGAGGAATTTGGTAATGAAGTGACAAGACTTATCAGGCCAGACAACTGCATTCTCTCATTATATAGCCATAATGACCCACTTATTACTAAGACAAAGGGAAAGATACACGCATAAACACATCCCTTGATGTTTGGCTGCAAGACATGAAACGGGCATGCCAGCTTGAAGAAGGAGCAACAGACGTTGTTTATGTACGAATGATCAAATTTGTTGTTTACCAGCTGGAAAAATGACAACAGAAGTAAAAAGGTAAAGGTTGATTTGACTGTACTTTGGAAAAAGACAGAAAGGCAAAGGAAAGAAAAGCAGATGTGTCTAGCTGGCTCTAAGTGTTGCTGCAGGGGATCTGAGGGAAGAAACAGGTTTATCTGGAAGCATGACTTCTGTCTTCTTTGGGATGTGTGCTCTTATGAAAATATCTATTGTACACTCCTATGACTTCTATTTCTCTTGCAAATTTTCTTATTCAAGTATTCCTGATAGCATCGGGGCAGTGAAAATAGAGATCATATCAATTGATAATCATGTTCAGAAGAGCTATTCTTAGAGCTCGCTCAGATTTTAGGTATATGTGTTCTCCATCCTTAAGAGCTAGCTTGTTTACCATTTTAGTGGAGATAATAAGGGTATTTAATAGAACTTATTTTAAATATATTTTATTACTTCTGGGAATTTTGTATAACATGCTTTAATTACAACATGCCTCCCTCCCCAAACTATTTAAAAATCCTTTTCCTGCCTTACCCCATCCACCTTTGTGCTCCCCCTCCACCAAACCCATGAAGACCTATTTGTACTGCACTGATATTCTTCGAGATAGACCCTTCTACTTGAGAATGATTGATTTACCAGGGGCTGCACCCTCGGAGAAAATGAACTTTCCTTCTTCCAGCACGAAAAGCATATTCTTTATGGTCAGAGAAATTATACTTAGGAAGTAACATACTTAACTAAATAATCTCCACAGAAACCTCAAAATAGGGCATTTAAAAAATATTATCTTCACAGCAAAGACTATACACAGAAAAGATGAACAAACTGGAGCCTCCTTTTCATAAATACCTGTGCCATTGGAAGAACCTAAGTTACACTGCCTTTCATTTACACTCATTGGTGTGGTCTTGCTTGGGGGTTTCCTGGGTCAGACTCCTGCATCTCCCATGTACTAGAGAATGGCTCCAGACAAGATATGACCTCATGTTAATTTCCAGTTTCTTTATTAGTAGTTGAGGATTAATTAGATCTGCCACATAGGGCTGTATTAACAGTGTGGATAGCTTTGAATAGTACTCCCTTCTGTGCCTAAACATAGGACATAGCATTAGTTAATGTGGTTGTGGTACTAGCATGTTAATACCAGTTATGAGTATGTAATACCATACAAGGGAACATAATAGCAGCTCACATTCCTTTCTGCAATGGATGTGTGTCAAGTGCAGATATGAGGGACAAAGCCAGAGAATGACAAGACCTGTGGTGTTTGATGGAACTGCCCAGCTGAAGTCCCAGTGAAGAAGCGTGAATTGTAGTCTCATTTCAGTACCTATTCTGGTGCAGCCTGAGCTTCTATTTATATTCTGGCTCTAGTAGTATCTGTCTTCTACAACACTGCCCAACAGACTGCATGGATGACTTACAGCAGGATTGCTAATGACTTGGAAAAGGGCTGGCGTTCAGAGAATGTGGATCAGCTGCTCCTTTCGATAATATGGGAAATAAAATAAAACTTTGCAAAAGTCATGGTAATTAATTGGAAAGCAATAAAGACTTTATTCTGCTCAAGATACTCTTTCAGATAAGTTGATGGAATAGAAGCAATGTTACAAAACTTATAAATTATTAAAGAGAAAAATTGTTCTCAAGCATCGTAAACTTACTTGTAAACACAATTTTAATATAAAACTCATGCTTCAAAGTAAAGGTTAAGTTTGTTTGGGTGACATCCGTATACAGGGTGAGAGTATCAACTTGTGCAAGGCATTGGCTTTGTTGTTGTAGAGTGAGATACCATACTGTATTAGTTAGGGTTCTCTAGAGTCACAGAACTTAAGGAGTAAAGGAATTTATTGATGACTTACAGTCTGCAGTCCAATTCCCAACAATGGTTCAGTAGTAGCTGTGAATGGAAGTCCAAGGATCTAGCAGTTACTCAGTCCCACACGGTGAACAGGCAAAGGAGCGAGAGAGAGTCTCCCTTCTTCCAGTGTCCTT
>LR749870.1:1416778-1435735 GCA_902729485.2 Mus minutoides | reverse complement strand
GCATGTCATTGGCATGGTCATTACACAATATGTCTCAAATAGAATGAATTTTGCATATTATTTTTGTATTTCCATTGGTGATGGAGGAATCTTCTTCCTTCCCTCTTGTGTCTCACATAATCATAATCAGTAATACAAATTCTATTTCTGTATCTAGGCAGATCTGCATCATATTTACTTTCAAGCACCATTACCCAATTGCCCGCCTAAGTTCTAAGAGCATCTTCATAGGTTTGCTTCGCTGTGTGCTCAGTAGAGACCATTTCCTACCTTGTAGCCTGAGTCAGTTTGAAAAGTTGTAAGTCTGATAGGCCCCATCTACTCCTGCTCATCATTTTATATAGTTATAGTGAACCCTCATCTTGTGCCCAGTCCCCAGTGACCTCCTTGATAGTCTCTGAACACAGCTTGTGCACACCTGCCTTAAGGTGCTTGGTGCTGCTAGTCCCTCTGCTGGTGATGTTCTCTCTGTAAATATCAACTCAGTTACACAGAGTTCCTTATTTGTACATAATCCCTATACTGTGAGAAAAGCTTTCCTCAGTCTCACCATCTGAATTAACAGCATCTGATATTTTCTCTCTTCTTGACAGTGTTCATCAGAGTGTAGTGGCTTTACCTGCTGTTGCATCCCTGTCTGTTGTGTGTTTTCTTGAGGGGCAGGTCAATTCCTTGGACCCATAAATTGCATCTCTGTTGCCTGGAACAGCATCCATTAGATCTCAATTCTGTTGTGTTTTCTGAACAGTGACATGGACTAAAGCCTACAGAATTCAGGCTGATACAGGACCAAAGGATGACAAATTTTCTTTTGTGATTCAAGTCCTGGACTTAGTGCTCTGCCCATGCTAGGCATGTGCTCTCCTACCGAGCTGCATGCCAGTGAATAATTGATATGTTTTAAAGTAATATGTTTTACTGGAAAATATTTACGTGATAAAAGAGAGAAGTATGTATATAGGTGTATGGAAACAGGAAAGGTTACAATGAAAAATTGTGACTGTCTTTAGTTTCCACTACTCTTGTATTCTTTACTTTTTGGGTAGAATTCCTCGCTAGAGTGACTGTTGAGGTCACAGAGATGCAGAGAAAGCCTTAGGTACAGAGATGCAGATAAAGCCTTAGGTACAGAGATGCAGAGAAAGCCTTAGGTACAGAGATGCAGAGAAAGCCTTAGGTACAGAGATGCAGAGAAAGCCTTAGGTACAGAGATGCAGAGAAAGCCTTAGGTACAGAGATACAGAGAAAGCCTTAGGTACAGAGATGCAGAGAAAGCCTTAGGTACAGAGATGCAGAGAAAGCCTTAGGTACGTTCTGCCTTTGGGCAGATGCTTTGCGGGCTTACTCACAGCGAAGAGTGGATATGAATATTCCTGGAAAATTAAAATCAATTGGATTTGGACTCTTAGGTCCCTCAGCCCACACCACCTTAAGCACCAAGGAGGCTCAGTTATAAAAATTAACTCCTAACAATGTTAATAACATCTTATCACAGGTAATGGACATCCTTGATAAATATGCCATTGTGTAACTCTCTTTAGCACTGGATTAGGAATGTTGGTGCAATTATTTCTCGAGTATTGGGTTACTCTTCCACAGGAAGAGCACAATCCAAATTCATCTACCTCTCATGTGACCTTGCTGAATTCTAATCACTGATGTAGAGGATGGAAAGAGGAATGCATTAAATAATGAATTTTCTTCTTCAATATTATTATAAGAGAGATGGAAATATTTTTATGTTCTTTGATATGTCAGGGCAATTCCTAACATAAATGTTTTATAATCTTCAGAAAACAAAAATGTTTACTAGCCTTGGAAATATAAAATAGTTTAAAAAAATTCATTGTTCCTATCTTATTTTACCTTCTATTACTATTACTGACCAAAAGCAACTTGAGGAGACTGAGATCATTTCATGTTTTAGCATACAGATCACTATGACAGAAGTCAAAGCAAGAGCATAAGACAGAAACCTGGAGACAGGAACCCAAAGCAGAGGGCATGGAAGAATGCTGCTTACTGGTTTGCTCCTTATAGCTTGCTCAGTCTACTTCTTGTACGACTCAGTGTCACTTCCCCAGGGACAGCACAGCACACATGCGGGAAGTGGCACTCCAACACCAATCATGAATCAAGAAAGTATCCCCACAGACTCACCTACAGGCCAATCTTATTGAAGCATCTTCTCAACCGAGGTTCATTTTTCTCTGATGATTCTAGATTATGACATGTTGAGCAAAAAAAAAAAAAAAATCCTAACAATCACAATACCTAAATTTGAATTCCTAATAAACATGGGGATTATCATATATATAACTGTAGAATTGAAAATTTAAAACACAGGGTATATAGAAACATATAATCTCATATACCTTGAACTGTCCAATGTTGACTTTAACAATTGGTTTTAAAGACAAACATGATTACTTTGTAGTGTATGAATCACTTCAAAAGATTTAATGTGTTTGAGAATATGTTCATTGCATATCTTCAAGTTTTCCTTTGAATTGTTTTCTAGAGGTAGAAGATGATGAGGATGAAGAGGATGAAGAAGATGAAGAGGAAGAAGAGGAAGATGAGGAAGATGAAGAGGATGAGGAAGATAAAGAGACAGACTCCTTGTATAAAGACTTCGACGGTGACACTGAACCACCAGCGTTTACTCTGCCTGGCATCACGTCCCAGGAACCTGACATACGTCCAGGAAGCATGGACCTACTAGAGGTAGCCACCTACCAGGTGCCAGAGACCATTGAGTGGGAACAGCAGAATCAAGGTCTGGGTAAGAACCCTTTGAATTACCTCTCTTCTCCTTTGCCTAAGACTTCAGTTTTCTTTCATTGACATCTGTCATACAGAAACACAATCTGCCTATGGTTATAGGTGTCTATTTGTGTGACAATTATCAGTTATTTCCTCAAAATTTTTGCATCTGTGGTTTTACATAGCCAACTCCAATCTCCTACTTCCCAGTACCAGTCGAGTTACTTGGCGCTTTGGAAGAAGCTCCATTTTTCCTTCCCAGAAGGAAGCCTTTCAAATGGGAAGGACAGATCGAAACAAGCAGTGCACATGGGCTGGGGTCAGGAATTGAATGGATTTTGTCACTCTCTGTCCTGTCAGAATTTGTTCCCTAGAAGTTTCTGTCCTGGTACTCGATGATCCATTTGGGAAGTTTGGGACTTTTCTCTTCACCTCAAATGCAATCACACTTAGCAGTCACATGTCCAGTCACATGCCTCTTTCTCTGTGAGTAGTCCAGGTTAATAGGATAGACATTAAAGGTGTGGACTAGGTCCCATCTTTATACTCCTTCCAGGCCAGGGAAGTTTCCAAGGCATCCCTTTCTTCTAATTGCAGGTAGATGCTTTTGAGCCCTAAGTAAGAGACTCACTCTTCTGATATGTGGTGAGCAACCTTTTCATCAAAAAAAAATCCTTTCTTTAATATACCCCAAGTCTTTAACAACTAGGTCAGACATTATATATATATATATCACCTGGTAGATTAGAATAAAAATTACAAGGAATGTATAGATAAGATTTCCTATGTAATATGCACATGATTAGGAAAGTCACAATGGGGAATAGCTCTCCAAAATCTAGGCAGAACATGTGACTTTTAATACAGTGTTTACTGAGTAAATGGTCAGGCATTGGACAATAATTACTTAGGATAAATTAACACATATGGTGACACATTTAATTCCAATATTCAAGAAGTAGAGGCAGGCAAATTCTGTCTACATAGTGAGGTTCAGGACAACTAGAGTTTATAGCACTATATAGTGAAATTTTTTTCTCCCTTCCTCTCCCATTTATATGTGTGTGTATATACACATACATATATATGTATGTATATGTATGTATTATATAAGAGTTTTACAAGTTTATAAAGGTATAATACTACCATATCAAGTTATAAAATAAACAAAAATAGTATAAATATTTATTTGTGAACACATATTATTTTGAAATCCACCTGACAAAAATGTTCAATATTAATGAAATAAAATACTAAAATATGAATACAATTTGTTACAAAATATGCCATAGAAAAATAAAACAATCTGTATATGATGTGATTTTCCACTCAGTGGAATTATCATAAGATAGAATCATATACTATCTTATGATAGTTGTAAATAATTATAATGGCTTGAATATGACATGCATCCCACAGGCCAGTGTGTAAACCCTTCATGTCTAGGTGGTGGTATGCTTTGGGGTTGTATGTGGTACTCAATCCCTCTGCTTTCCCCTTTCCATTTGCCTTGATGTGAGGTGCTTAACTGTGCTTTTCTACCATGATGCCTTAAATTGGTTTTGTCACATATTCTGTTAGAGCAGCGAGAAAAGTATTTGTAGTGTGACTACTGAGTGTGATAGAGATGAATATTTGAAACTTCTGTTTTATTAGAGAGATGAGAGAAAGATTACCTTCTTATAGAAGTAAGTAGGCTATTCAGAAATGGTGGTGTACATCTGTAGTCTCAGCTCTCAGAAGGCTGAGGCAAGAAGGTCACAAGTTTGAGACAAGCCTGGGAGGTATGTAGCTAGCTTGGGATTAGTCTGGGCTCCAGGACTAGCACTTATATCCCAAATTATAACCCAAGCAAAAGAAATTCTAACTCACAAGCAGCACTAGATAGGCATTTATTCCTGGGTTGTGATAAAGGAAATGAACTCTCCTCACTCAGAAAGTGGATTTGTCATGTACAAGTGAGTATAAGCATAAGTAGAAGAATATTGGAGCTTAGGATAAGGTGAAAAAGCTTCAGATCAATGCTGCAATGATTATCTGAGTTGTGTTCTAACCATGTCCATGAATACAAATTGGTTATTGGAGTCCAATTTAAGAAATCAATTTTACTGATTTTCATGATCCATATACAAACTGTATTCACTTAAATGTCTAATTCAGTGAAGTAGGTTTTTAATTTTTTTGGAATCTTTTACAAGGTCTCGGTGGTTAGCTCAGACTGGGTTCAGACTCATGGTTCTTCTACCTCAGCTTCCCCTGGCATTACATGTGTGTGCAACTACACCCTGCCAATACAATGGGTTTGCAAGTCCCCATCAATGCTTTTCCTTTGTAGTCAACATACAGAATATTTCTATCATCCAACTGATGCCCTTTATCCCGAGTAACCACTGATCTACTTTTAAACTTATCTATTTACTTTTAATATTTTAGTTTTATTTGTGTGTGTATGCCAAGTATGTACAGGTGCCCACCACAGATGCTAGAAATCATTATATACCCTGTAACTGGAGCTACAGGCAGTTGTGAGCCATCCAATGGGGGTTTGGGGGACTGAGATCCAGTCTTTTGAAAGTATAGCAAGTACTCCTAATGTTGAACTATGTTTAAGTTCCTTTTAAATACATTTTATTTTGTCTTTGTATATGAAAAACTGGGTGTGCCTATGTCATAGCGTATGTGTGGATGTCAGAGGGCAATTCTTGGTTTATGTTTTCTCCTTTCATCTTTAAGTGGATCCTGGGGGTAGAATGGTTCTATAGAGTACCAACTGATAGAAGGGTTCTACATAGAGTACCAACAACAGACTGATGGATTGGTTCTGTTGAAGCTCAGCTTGGTGAATCTATTAGTTTATTTGGCTTTCTTACAGTAGTAATATGGGAGGAATTACTTACAGGATGTGTAACAGTCTCTAAACAGTCACATCATGAAATTGCATCCCAGTGTGGATGACAATCTCCTAAAACCTGCATAGATGAGGCTAGTTAACTTGCTACCTCCCAAGACTATATGCAGCAGTAGTGAGGTGTAGCTTGGACTGAATGGCTGTAATCTGAGGTGAGGGGNCAGTAGTAATATGGGAGGAATTACTTACAGGATGTGTAACAGTCTCTAAACAGTCACATCATGAAATTGCATCCCAGTGTGGATGACAATCTCCTAAAACCTGCATAGATGAGGCTAGTTAACTTGCTACCTCCCAAGACTATATGCAGCAGTAGTGAGGTGTAGCTTGGACTGAATGGCTGTAATCTGAGGTGAGGGGTTAAAGATGCTTCTCTCTCTCTTACTATGAAGGACCTTCTACAGGCTGGAGCTTGTTAGGAACTGTCTGTGGGTAACCACAGCTCATCTGATTAAAATGATAATGACTATGCTGTGATTAGGGGACAGTGTTCCATGACAGATACATATTTTATTTCTAGCTTCTTTTACCTAATGCTATGATCCTGGGCTCCAACTATGTCATGTGCATCAATATTTGTTCTCTGTTCTAACTGGTTAGTGTTCTGCTGTGTGGATGTGTAAAGCATAAGGATTAGGATGAATATCTCTTATGTACGCCTGTCCTGTTTCCTGATTTCATTACCCAAGCAGAATTTAAAAGTTTATTAATTAGTGATACCCACTTGGTGATTGGTTAGCTTTTTTAAAAAAAATAACTTATATTTAGGGGTGTGTGTGTGTGTGTGTGTGTGTGTGTGTGTGTGTGTGTGCATACCACTCGAGCCCACCTATCATGGTCAGAGTACAACTTGTAGAAGCTGGTTATCCTTCTATCATCTTGGTTCTGGGGATTAATCTTAGGTCACCAGACTTGGCACAACCCACCTTAGCAGACTGATTTGTTAGCTTTTAAGTAATTTTCCTAGTCCAGAGTATTTTTTAAAGATTTTATTTTCTATTATGGTTATGGGTATGTGTCTAGGAAGTGGTATATGCTTGTGTATCAAGATGCACATAGAAGCCAGAATAGGTGATTCGATTTCCTGGAGGTGAAGTTACAAGCAGTTATAAGCTTTCCAGTCTGAGTTATGGCAACCAAACAAGTCCTGTGGAAGAACAGCATGTGTTCTTAACCACCAAACTATCTCTCTAGCCTTGTAAGTTTGTCTTGTTTTATTATATTAGTGTTTTTTCTTACTATAGTAATTTACAATTTTTCTAAGTATCTTTTGTGTTTTATCATGAAAGTTTTCCAGTTAGTTAATTTCATCAGACTGTTGTTAGCATTGCAGATTTTTCAGAAATCCAAACAAGGAGTGATTATTTAAAGTTGGTCTTTCTTCCACTGGGGAAAGATTGTAATCATATAGTGTCTGAGTCTAGAATTCCATCAACCCAACTTTTTCTTGAAAAGTTTCTTTACAACTTTAAATTCATTGTGGGTTAATATTAATTGATCTGCTATCCTCAATTTTTTTCAAGAAGGGTGTTTATTCCTTGTATGTTTTGTGGAAGGTAGAATAATGGCTTCCCCAAAAAAGTTTATGTATAACTTCCAAAGACTTTAGATATTTTTCCCTTATGTGGAAAAGGGAAGTATCTTGAAAAGGGAGTTGGGACATTGGTCTGGATAGCAGTGGCTTCACCGTCATATAGGTAACATGTTGGAGGCGTAATTCAGATGATAGAGTGCTTTTTAGTATGAAGGGAAAAGTCCAAGGTCTGATCCAGCAGGGTATAAACTGGGCATGTTGGTACATGCCTGCAATCCCAGAACTTTGGAGGTAAAGAATGGAGGACCAGAAATACAAGGTCATCCTAGGCCACATAGGGAGCTTGAAGCCATCCTGGGATACAGGACATCCTGTCTAAACAACAACAGAAAAGGAAAACTCTAAACCCTAACCCAATCAACAAGCAGAGAAAAGAAACTCAATGTCAGAGTCAGAAAAGGATCTATGATGTTGGAGGCAAATGTTAGAGCAGGATGGCCCAGAGTGAAGGAATGCCAGAAACCCCTAGAAGATGGAGAAGGCAATAAAATAGATTCACCTGTTGCTCATAGATGAAATGGAGCTTGCCAACATTGATTTGATCCCAGTAAGGCCCATTCTGGACCTTTGACATCTAAAAGTATGAAGTAATAAGTTTGTGATGTTTTATACCCCTGCTTTTGTGTTAATGTATTATAGCAGCAAGGAGAAACACATACAGGTTTCAGCTCTATTGAAATGAGCTCCATCATTTTGAAAATATAACTGTCTGGTTATCTGAAGGCAGCATGTAGATGTTGTAATCCTAGGTTTACTTTTTTTCTTGTAATAAATCAGCAAAAGTGCAAATATACAAATATTCTCCCCATAGAGTTAGAGCAGAAAATATAGACAACTTTCTAGCACAAAGCAGTAGACGCACAGACCCAGTTTTTTGAAATTCTGTCTTCTACATGATCATATGTGTATTGCTTTGAGTGCATGGAGCTCCACCTCCAGCAGAATTCATTTTTCCAGGGAGTGGCTGAGATTAAGCCATGTGACCACCTGGGCAGGGGAATCTGATTGGTGCAGTGTATTGAGTGGGTATTGGGTACCAGTCGTCTCCCATCAGTGATTTCTTATGTGCTCTCTGCCTTCATTACTTGTACATTCTTATCTGGGTCTCTTCTATCCTCTAATGAATTCTGTAACTAGCCTTGATAAGCTAATAACTTTATTTAAATATGTATTAAATTATTCAATTCTGGGTGAAAGCTTAAATGTGGTATTAATATATGTCTTTCTTCACAAAGAAACCATTTTTGGCCACTTTAGCATTTGATTGATGTTCTAGAGGAATGGGGTTTGGAAAAAACCATCAGTTAGCTCAGTGCTGAATTATTATAACTGTCTCCATTCTTATTCCAGAAGCTGGCATATCACATTGCAGTGCGTACTTTATTGAGAAAATATAACATTTCTGGAGTTCCTTTCAAAGTTGTTATAAATATTCAGTGAGTAGTCTAAAGATGAATGCTGGCAGCAGAGACAGGAACAGCATTCATCTGTATGCTTTCTATGGAGCATTCACTGAGCCCCTACTGAATATGTGCTCTGTGTTTTGTAGGCAGTGAAAGACTGATAGGTTACCGTGTCATAAATTATCCTAGAGCAGAGATCAGTCTCACAGATGTGAGGTTAGTGGCTGAGCAATTCCAAAGTAGGGAAGAGAATAATCACCACTGTTTTGCTTTGCATCTAGTTGACATCATTTTGTCAGGTGTGACTTTAGAAGGCATAGTGCCATCCACTGGTTTATGTCACCCTTTCTATAGCGCCTCCAGAAGGACCTAGAAAAATGCAGGATTACTACCTTGGTTAGACAACTCATTTAAAAATTCTCATGAATTATATGCCACAAAGAATTACTTATCAGCTTCCTTAGCTGGTCCTCTCCAAGATAAAATAGAGCGAAACAGAGACAACTGTGTTTGGGAATGATAGCAAAGCAGGATGTGTGGCAGTAGTGTGGTGGGTAGGCCTTAGAGAAATGGACTGCTGGGCTGTGAGGAAGACTCAGCCTTAAGTCATGTCAACATTCTTTTTCTCATTTTCCTGTGTTAGTTTATTTAAAATATCACACAGCTAAGATAGAATACTTAAATATCATGCAACACACACTATGGCAGCAAGGAAGAGATGCTTTCTAAAGGACAGTGGACAGTGCTCATTTCAGTGAATGTCAGTGCATTCTGGTGAAGGACATGGTGAACTATGGTTTAAAACATCCAGGAGGTTGCTGGGGCTATTGCAATGAAATATGGGTATGGAATCAAAAGGGGGAACTTTAATGCAATGTAAAAAGCACAAGGAGAGGTAGCAGATTAGCCAAGTCCCCAAGACTAGGGTGCTCATTTAGAGAATTATAAAAGATAGTGGGATGTTAACACCTACAGAATAACTGTCCTAGATGGAACGCATGGATTGTCCTGTCATAGGATATAGCTTCTGTATACGTAAGGGTATGAATAAGAGGATTTGAGAGTGCTTCACTCTACTATGAATAAAATTTTCAATAGTAAAATCTAATACTGCTCCTAGTAGTATATCAAATACTAATATTTTGGTTTTAGTTTGTTTGTTTGTTTTTTACCCCCAAACGAGATCTTGTGAGCTCAGTCAATCTGATCTCAAAGTCTCAACCTAGTTCTCTATCCAAGAATAATAAACTTTCACTTCTGTTTTGTTTTGTTTTGTTTTGTTTTGTTTTGTTTTGTTTTGTTTTGTTTTTGAGACAGGGTTTCTCTGTGTAGCCCTGGCTGTCCTGGAACTCACTTTGTAGACCAGGTTGGCCTCGAACTCAGAAATCTGCCTGCCTCTGCCTCCCGAGTGCTGGGATTAAAGGCATGCGCCACCATTCACTTCTGACCCCTGCTTTTTCCTTCAGAGTGCTGGTGTTATAAGCTACACCACTATACACAGTCTTTTACAGAGTTAGGTATAAAATCTGGGGTATCATATGTGATTATCAAGCATCATGCAAAGTAAGCTATATGTTCTGCTATTCTCCCACAACTATCAGCGTTTCCACTTTCAACATTTTACAATTCACATAGAGAAAAGACTTAAATTCAATGTTCAAACTTCAGTTTCCTTAGAAATATGGCCCCATTACAAACTTGAAAATCTAGACCAGAGAAACGTAGATGTAGGCACCTGGACCTGGGATTGGTCTGGCATCTGCCAATGCTTACATGTTCTTTCTGTCCCAGAGATGGCACCTGAGTAGTTTTCTGGACTAGAGTTTAAAGCCACTTTCTTTTCTTTGAAGACTTGAACTGTTTTTCCTAGACACGTCCTAGACTTGGATGCAGATCTTTTGTGTATTATGTCAGATGCACTGGTGAGTTCATGTAGAGATGAAGAGCCCATATCTCCCTGCCTCTAGAGCATGAACATATAGCATACATTGCCTTTGAGTCCAAGGTACTATTTCTTCATAGACCTTTCATTTGAATGTACGTTACTTGCGGATTAGTAGCAGTTGGAGATTTCTGCCTGTCTGTTTCCAAATAGTCATCCAGTGCAGTTTTAAACACTCCTGTTGTGGGAATTTTCCACTTGTTTATTTTTATCTCTTCTTGTGACTGTTTCTTGAGGTGTTCTCAGTCCTCTCTTTAGCAGGAGGTAGGCTATAAATAGGGCAAACACACCAACATGATTAACTCCTGCGGCTCATCCCCACTGGGCTCCCACATGTCCAGAGGGCTGAAACCCAGAAAGTCACTAGCTTCAGCAGTCAGCAGTCCTGAGGAACTTGAAGAAAACAATGGGTGGAATTGGACAGACACCAGATTTCCTTTTGCTTTATGCTTCATGAGACTCCAATGAGCAGCTCTGGATGCTGTGTTTTATAAGTTACAATTTTCTTACCTAGGGTTTGCGAAGGTATCTGGAAAGAGAAAGCAATTGACAGATGAGCTCAGCTTGGTGATTCTCAGTGTATCCCCAGCACTGAAGCAGGAGGATTGCCATAAATATGAAGAAAATCTGGGCTTTAGATTGAATTATAGCTAGTGTGGGCTACAGAATAAGACATTTTTCAACCTCTATCTCCAAGCTGAGTTGATACCAGCCATAGTTTGGTGGCTTGTGCTATGCAATGTGTGGCTTTCTTAGACTGATATACATAATAACCATCTGAAGAACTCCCTTACCCAGGATTTATGGCAGAGACAACTGACAGAATCTATTCATTTCAAGAGGAATAAAGAGAACTGTGTCATTAGCAAGATGCTGTTCACCTTGCCCACTGATAGAATATCATAAATACCCTTCTCTCTAAGACCTATTTTGAGAAAAATTAGTACAATGTCAATTTTATGGCTTAAAAAAAAGTGCTATCACAAATTGCAGCCTGAATTCAAACTAGCTATGTGGCCTATGCTGCCCTTGAATTTCTGATCCTGAGCGACCTGGGACCTAATATGGCTCTCTCACAAGTTCCAGCCGGGAAAGCCCTCCCAGGCTGAGAACTTTCCCCAGGCAGGGGGTCGGGGGGGGAGCCTGGATGTCTAGAGCCCAAAGCTGGGTGTGTCCCAAAAGGTGCACTGTTCAGCTGTTTTCTCATTCACCCTTTGCCTTCCCTGAGCTGACCTGTGCAGACTAGGTCTTAGTGACCTGGAACCCAAGATGGCTCTCTCACACGCTCAGGCAGGGAAAGCCCTCCCAGGCTGAGAACTGTCCTCAGGCAGGGAGGGTGCTGAAATGTCTAGAGCCCAGAGCTGGGTCTGTCCCGAAAGGTGCCCTGCTCAGCCGTTTGCTCACTCACCCTTTGTAGTCCGTGAGCTGACCTGAGCAGACTGGGTCTGAGCGACCCTTTGCAATCTGTGAGCTGACCTGCTCAGACTGGGTCTGAGCAACCCTTTGTGATCTGTGAGCTGACCTGTGTAGACTGGTCTCTGAGCAACCTAGGACCCAATATGGCTCTCTCACAAGTTCTGGCAGAGAAGGCCCTCCCAGGGGGAGAACTGTCCTCAGGTGGGGAGGATGTCTAGAGCCCAGAGCTGGTTGTGTCCCAGAAGGTGCCCTGTTCATCCCTTTGTTTACTCACCATTTGCAGTCCATGAGCTGACCTGCACAGACTGGGTCTGAGCAACCCTTTGCAGTCTGGAGCCTGTCCTTCTTATATTCCCAGTTGATTCTGGATTCCTCTGAGTCCAGCTTATACTGTGATCCTTTGATTGTGGGCTCCTGTGAAATGCTGGTCCCAAGATCACGTGGGGAGTTCTCTAGGGCTGGTTGGGGAGTGCACAGGCTGTGTGCCCAAGGAAACCGGGTGCACTGGCGGGGACCAGAAGGGACCTCTGCTCTTTGACTGGTCACTCCTGTGTTTCCCCAGAGCTGTCCCCATTCCCGTGTGCGAGACTAGATGGAACTGATGTTGTGCTCCACTCACGGCTGGATCCAAGATCGCGTGGGGATTCCTTTAGGGCTGGTTGGGGAGTGCTCAGGCTGTGCGCCCAAGGAAACCGGGCCCTGGGTCTTACTTTTAACTCATCTCTTAGATGCTTATGAATCCTAGTTTGAAGATTCTTTTTTCTATCTTTAATGTCTTTTCAGAGGTTCTAGACATTGGTTTTTTGTATCAAGGCTTATCTAACATAAACTTAGACTCATTTTATTTTGAAAAGTCTTCTTAGTCTATCTTAGTGTCGCATCTTCTCTCCTTGATTTAATATTTTTTATTCCTCCAAGAAAGGCGATGGGATTCAATACTTCCCAGAACCAGAAGCTCTTGCCTGCTTTTCTATAATGACCCACACTGATTAAAGAACTGAAAGCAGCTCCTTTCTGTCTTTGGGAATGCAATTCTTTGAAAGTCCAGTAGTTCATTTTCCTTTGGAGAAAGGCAAAAGGAGCTTTGGAATAAAGCCAGAAGCCAATCCCTTCATCAGCCACAGTTAATAAAATCATTATTATGGCACATTACACTTCAGAAAAAAATGCTGCGAACTAATTTCCTTGTAATCAGAATGCACTTGTAGGGATCATTTGGGGAATTACTAACATGCAAAAACATATAAGTAGGCTCTTCTGGCAATTAAACAAGGAGAAATATTAGGAGAACTGGAAAAAAATGTTCACAAAGGAAGAAGCAAAATCTAAATTGCTCCTTGAAAAAAACAAAAATGACAGTAAACCAAGGTGATATTGAAGGGCTTCCAGCTGTGTCCAAACAAAATTAATCAAGTGGTTGTCCTTATCTCTTAATTCGAGGTAATGCTAATCAAGATAATCAAAGTGATTATCTTGATAAAATGCAGGACTACAGTATTAACAATCTGGCATAGACTCAGCAAATGTAACTGGATTTACTTAATCATGTTTAGAAAAAGAATGTATTTCACCTTTCTCTCTGTATGTTTCTCTGTCCCTCTGTGTCTCTCTGTGTGTTTGTCTCTCTTTGTCTCTCTGTGTCTGTGTCTGTGTCTGTGTCTGTCTCTCTCTCTCTCTCTCTCTCTCTCTCTCTCTCTCTCTCTCTCTGTGTGTGTGTGTGTGTGTGTGTGTGTGTGTGTAGGTTCCTGTGGGTGCTTGGTGCGAGCATGTCTGAAGAGGCAGGGGTCTGATATTATCTTCCTCAATCACTCTGCGCCTTAGGCTGAGACAGGGCTTCTTGCTAAACCTAGAGCTCACTGATGTGGCTAACAAGCCCTGGGGAGTCTCTCTCCTCTACCTCCAAAATGCTGGGTTTGTAGGAACATACTGCCCCTGTACTTTATGCTGCAGAACTCTTCAAGCTTACCCAGCATGCCCTTCACCCACTAAGTCTATTTCCCAGACCTGTACTTCATGTTCACAATAGAAATCAGAGCAGGTCAGTAATTGCCCCCATATCTCCAATTAGTGCCAGAGAAAGGACTTACAGCTAAGCCTCCCGATCCCCTGAGGATGAAGCCTAACAGTGAACTTGATCCTTTTCTTTCAATATTTGAAAATTAGTGTCTATGGTGATTGGTTTCACGTCTCAGATCCCTTGTACTTCTCACAGAAAACTTCCTTCACAGAGCATGGTGCAAGACTCAGATCTGTGGTTATTCAAAAGCTCCATTCAGTCAACATAAAGACTGTATACAGTCACATATAGACATGAAGATTTGTACAACCCAGGGAAGGAACTGAAAATGAAGGCATGCTTACCACTGTGAAGATTTTACATAACATCTTCCACATCTGTAGCACTGAAACTCATTTTGAGTTAAGCAGGCATGAATTTTCAAGTTGTTCTTGAGTAAAGGTAGCAGGAGTTTGAAACAGGGTGAGTTTCATAAGTCATTGATGGTAAGTATCCATAGCAACTGTAGAAACTTCTCACTGCAGAATCTTGATGGGCAATTACCTGAAAGCATATGGGATGCTCCCACATGGGTCCCTTTATCCCTTTATCACAAGACTGGTAGTGCATGGTACCTCCCTTGGGATTATCTTCCTTAAATGATTTTTGAGGGTCCATCAATAATTCATATTGCTATAGGATACATTTTAAAAGAACACATAATTATGGATATCACTGTCAAAGACATTTTTCTCTAATGGATTAATTCATGAAGGAATCAGGAGCCACAACTGCTCCATCATAGAACCAGGGATTTGTCTGGAGTGAAGAGTTAGTAATGTGAATGAAGGATGTAAGGCTGGCTATTTCTAAAAGACAAGAGTCATCCCACTATTACATTCCTAATTAGAGAATGACCTGTGTTGCCATAAGCTACATTGAGATGATTCATAAATAATGAAATATTCCAAACCCTGATGGAATTACATAATGCACAAAGGTGCAACACTCCAGTGAAAGACATTTCCTTATTCAGTGGTCACATTTCCTTATTTCAACCTCTCTCTCTCTCTCTCTCTCTCTCTCTCTCTCTCTCTCTCTCCCTCCCTCCTTTCATCTCTCCCTCCATCTCTCCCTCTGTCTTTCATCAAAGTCAAGGTCTCATGTAGTTTAAACTGTCCTCACACTCCCTATGTTGCCAAGGATGACTGAACTTCTGATTCTCAATGGTGAGATTACAGGCATACAGCATCATACTCAATTCATTTTTCATATATATCAAATAAAATCATGCCCTTAATTTATTGCTAAAGATCAGCTTGTAGGGTAAGTGGGCATATAGACACATCCTAGGTATAGCACAACCTCCGGGAAAGGTTGAATGTTGTAACTAAAGGTCTCCATGGCTCATGACCTATTTCTTGCCAACTTCATTGTTCTTCTGTATCTTCCACTGCCCCTCATGTATCATCTTACTTCAGCGACTTCACCAGTTCATGCACATTTAGCCATGAGGTGGGGAAAGGAGGAATTCTGGATGAAGACTGAACCCTGTGATAATGGGAACAGTAACCTAGACTGTACTGGATTGCAGAGGCACAGGCAGTACAGTGGTAAGTGTGGCTCACAAGAGAGCAGGTGGTGTTCTCTGGGTCTGAGCACCACATAATTTCTCAAAGCAGACACTCTAGGAAATGGGAAAAGCTGGGGTGATGAACAGAGCAAGTGGTAGCTGTCCAGGAAAGTCACCTGGATGTTCCTTCTGATGAACCCTGGAATGAACTTGTTAGTCTTTCAAAAAACATATATTTTTTATTTCTTTATTGTGCATGTGCTTGTTTGCATAGCCCTAATTGGTGAATTCCAGACATTGAAAGTCTCTATCTCAGACAAACAATAAATGTGGATGGTTCCCAAAGACTGATATCTAAGGTTTTCCTATGGCTGACCTGAACATGTATGCATACATATATCCACATGCATGTCCTGTAGCCCCACACTTACCTATACACACACATTAATATATGAAAATTATAGATGAACTCCAGCAATAGGCTAACTACATCTAGGAAACATGATAAACTAGTGAAGGCATTCTGTGACAGTCAGATCACTTTATGAAACTTGAAATAAAGGATATCTGCTAGTACTGTTTGCACATTGTAGGCCTTGTGCATGCAAAATCTAAGGTGACCACACAAAGACCCTTTGCTGTACTTTACCACCACACCACTCCTTTGTCCATGTTTTTCCCCCACTGGGGAAGAAGTCTGCTGGCATACTGCTAGGGAACTGCAGGGAAGCTTCCTCCTCCATACAGTTTTATTCTCCAGGTTTCCTCTGAAAAGTCTGAAACGTGTAGAACTGAAAAGTGCCCTGGACCTGGGTTCCAGCCTAGCATAAGGTGTCCCTATGATCCTCTCAATCACTTATTCCAAAGTATTGTTTTCATCACAGTGAAAGCCAGGCCCTCTGTGTTAGTAAACCTACAGCTCTACTTGGGATGCTGATGCCTCAAATATGTACTTGCTGGTGTATGAATATACTCAAAGGTGTAATAATCCTAATGTGATTGCAGATGAGATTATACTTCTAGAAACTTACACGATCACTTAAAGTATACCATACCTCTACCAGATTCTACTTTCATTGTCCTTATAACAATCCTATTGTAGGGTTGTATAGTAATTAGTAGGCCTATTTTACTGCCAAGAAACATGGGACTTGGGGTCCTTTACACAACTGGTAAGAAGAGACCCTAGGTTTGGGACATCTATGTTTTCTTCCATTGTTTAACCCTGGCTATCGTGGAACTTGCTATGTAGACCAAAGCTGGCCCAGAACTCATAGAGATTCACCTGACTCAAAATTCCAAGTTCTGGGACTTACAGATGTGTGTGTGTGCACACGCACGCGCGCGCGCGCACGCGCACGCACACACACACACACACACACACACACACACACTTTTAAACATTAAAAACTTCAGTTACATTTACGTGTGTATATGCATGCATGCAGGTGTACATTTGGGTGTAAAGAACAACTATCATTGCTAGTTTTCTCTTTCTACCATGTAAGTCTCAGAGACCAAATTCAGATCACCAGCCTCGGTCTCCAAATACTGAGCCATTACACTCATTTCCTGCCCCCATACACAGTCTCTTTCTCTCCAGTACCCTGCCCCCACCAAGGGTGCACTCAATCATGTGCACATACCCACACCAAACACACACACACTCGCATGATCACACATATTGACAAGCATGCACACAACCAAACACACACACTCTCACACACAAGCATACACATATTCACATGCATGCACACACTCACACAAATGCACACACACACAGCACACACATATGCACACACATATACACATGTGCAGACATACAAACACACACATACACACACTCAAATTCATACAAACACACTTACACATAGACATACACATACTCATACTCACAGAACACACACACTCAAATGCACACACACATTCACACACACACGTGCACATGTACATACGCACCACACCACACACACTCACACATATACACATACATGTAAAGTCAATCACACTGGCCTCAAGTTCATATAGTTCTGCCTACCTGTGTCTCAGGAATGCTGGGACTAAATGTGTTCAGCACCACTTTCAGCCTGTTTTTACCATTTTAATGTCTTTTTTTTCTTCTCCCCAATCTAAGCAGACAGCTCCATTGCACTACAGTCACACCATGGAACTTATATAAGCTCAACAAAAAGTCAATCTAAAGCTCTACTGCAGCCTTGGGAAGAATGGTTTCCTGATGAATGAATCCCCTTCCTTCCTTTCTTTCTTTCTTTCTTTCTCTCTTTCTTTCTTTCTTTCTTTCTTTCTTTCTTTCTTTCTTTCTTTCATATTGAGCAAAGAGCTGAGAAAAAGCAACAGTAAAATTCTTTTTAGGACAGCAACTGCTTTAGAAATCAAAGGCACTGCATGTAAATGTGTTCACACCAGACAGGGCTTGTGTTTGTTTAATAACAGCCAATACTGTCTCTAGGGTCTTTGCGCCTTTATTTTTGTGGTGTTGGGGACCTGATCCAGAGTCTTGCACATGCCAGGCAAGCTCGGTACCACTGGGCCTGCTGCTTCATACCAGCACCTGAGCATCTTCTGACACAGACAGGAGGCACTGGGAAACTGTGTGTGATATTTCTTAAAATGACAAAGAGATGGATCATAGTATTTTAGGTTTCAGGCTGTTTTTATTAGGTTGTAGTTGCCAACTTTTATGGGACAAATACTCAAAAAAGTGGAAATTTCACAAAGCCAAATATAAATATAAATATAAATATAAATGTGTTATTCAGACAAGAGGAACTGAATTAATGATGTTCCCACTCATGAGTCAGCTGTGACAGTCACCTCTTATTTAGCCAGGCTCCCAGGAGGGGTGCTGCAGACAGGAACTGCTCTTCAGGGTCTTGAGACTAATTCTCTGTGGACATGTCAATGAAATCAACACAGACGTGTTCTCTCCTTAGAGATAACTTTAAGGATCATTACACGAAGGACATGTGGCATCCGAATGCCCTGGGGTCTTGTCTAGGGCATCATCTGCAATAAGCATTTGTAAAGATGGCACTTCCTCAAATATAACAGTAGGTGGTGCTGCAGTCAACCAAAAGCCCTGGAAATCTATGACCTAAAGGATTTTCTGTAAGAGGTAAAGTAGCTTAAAAGCTCTCTCCTTTTTTATAGCAAGATGGTGCTGAAAGGGCCCGGATATAGAGGTCTCAGGGGAAAATATACCAATGCCTGGCAAACATGGAGGTGGAAGCTCACGGTCAGCTACTAGATGGAACACAGGGTTCCCAAGGAAGAAGGAGCTAGAGAAAGTACCCAAGGAGCTGAAGGGGTCTTCAACCCTATAGGTGGAAGAATAACCA
>LR749870.1:1350161-1415161 GCA_902729485.2 Mus minutoides | reverse complement strand
TTGCATTTCCCTGATGACTAAGAAAGAAATTTGAACATTTCTTTAGGTGCTTCTCACAGCCATTCAAGATTCCTCTGTAGAGAATTCTGTTTAGCTCTGTACCCCATTTTTTATTAGATATTTACTTTATTTACATTTCAAATGTTGTCCCTTCCCTGGATTCCCCTCCAAAACCCTCCTATCCCCTCCCCCTTCCTCTGCTCACCAAACCATGTACCCCATTTTTTAATTGGGTCCTTTGGGTTGTTGGTGTCTAACTTCCTGAGTTCTTTGTAAATTTTGGATCTTAGCTCTGTGTCAGATGTGGTGAAGATTTTGTTTTTTCCCAATATGTAGGCTGCCATTTTATCCTATTGACAGAGTCCTTTGCCTTATAGAAGATTTGCAGTTTCATTAGGTCCCATAACTAGAGCAGGAGCTATCCTAAAAGCTATTACCTGTACCTGGGATATATTCTTCTAGCTGTGTTGCCTTGTCTGGCCTCAGTAGGAGAGGAAGTGCCTAGCCTCACAGACTTAAAGTGCCAAGGTGGGAGGATACCCCAAGGAGCTCCACATGCTCATAGAAGAAGGATAGTGGGAAGGGGAAATGATTGTGGGAGGGGCTTATGGAGAGGGATACAGTGAGCAGGATATAAAGTGAATAAGTAAAAGAAAAAAAAAACCCTTAAATTAAATTTTTAAAAAAAGACACTCACAGGCTTGTAAATAAAGTAATTGATCTCCTTTGCCATCTGCACTATTTGAGTTGCATAAAGAATAGCTCTCTTCTCCTGATGTTATTTAATAATTTAAACTACCTAAAATTAATTACGACTCACATTACTGTCATATATCTCTTGAGTGAATGCAAGCTGCTTATTGTTTGACTTTTGCACTGAAATCCTTGGAGAAGTTCTCGGTATTTTGGCATGGGGTATGTGGAAGTTACATTCAATGTTGTCTGACTTCCCCTGGGAATTTCATTCATTTCACACTGAGGTGCTTTGATTAATACGAGAGATAAGTTGAAAAGGCAAAGCCAAGAGTGGCTCTGGCAGACAGGGAAGGAAGGGGCATTACACTCAGTCTTGAATATTTTAACCAGAAAATAGCAAAATAAAGGTTGACACAAAACATGAAATTCCTCTTTCATATTACATCTATCTCAAATGGATCACTGATTATATTTTAAAATCCAAACTCATCAATTCCAAAGACTGATTCGTGAATGAGTAAAACTAAATCTGAATGTCTCCACTTAAGGGGATTAAAAATCCGTATTGTAAGGAAATGTGTTGCATGAGTCATAGGCAATGCTTCTTGCCTTTAATTAGGACCCTGTAGAAGCAAATACCTTATTATTTTTGATGCTATTACTATTTTATTTCATCTTTTCAAAAAGTTAACTCAGGACTGCCATCATCTTTTTTCCTGTATTCAATTCTTCATTTATTTATCATTGTATAAAAAGTATGGCTTAAAGCTAGTATGATCTTTCCAACCACTTTCTTTAGACAAGTAAACATTTACACATGCCAGGTTACAAAAGACATATTCAGTATAGTGAAAGGCTTACTGCACAGTTTCTCTTAATTTATGTATGCCTTCATGTCTATTTTATTTGTGTATGTGAGTGTGTGTGTGTGTGTGTGTGTGTGTGTGTGTACACATAGCTGAAACTGGTCTTGAACTCAACCAAATAGCCCAGGCTGGCCTCAAACTCTAGATCCTATAGGCATATTCCCTATGCCTGGGGTCTTTCATGTCTGTGTTTGGAAGTCAGGAGTGTTTAATGATGCTGTAACATAAGAAAGAAGCATAGTAATATAGAGTGGCGGGTGAACTTCCTGCTCTGCTGTGTTGTCCGTATGGTATGGTCTTGAGCAAACCCTTCAAATACTGAGAGCCTTTAGTGTTTTCATCTATATAAAGATAAAGGGGTTTTACCTGTAAGAGCTCACCTACCATGTACTGGCCTATCTTCCCTTTTGACTTTATATTGCTGCCCTTGATATGACCTTCCTCCTGTGATCCAGGCACTATCTTTTGACTTTATATTGCTGCCCTTGATACGACCTTCCTCCTGTGATCCAGGCACTATCTTTTGACTTTATATTGCTGCTCTTGATACGACCTTCCTCCTGTGATCCAGGCACTATCTATCATCTTTGTCTTCTTTAAACTGAGCCTAAGACCCTGTGTGTGCAGCCTGTTCCACTTTCAGTATGTTCTTCACATGGTTTCAGAGATACTGTTTTGAAACACAGTCTCATCTCCTCTGTTAAACAGCAAAACCACTGATACCATCTTCTGGCTTATATAGATGCCTTGTGCTGGCCACCCCAGTTGCTTACAGGACAAAATAACTTTCCCTTGTATGGCTTTGGGGCTCTGAACTTTGGGGTTTCAAATCCTCCCTGTGTAAGAGCCACCTTTTGCTGCCTAGTTGCTGGCTGTGTACTTTGACCCTGGCATTCCGAATCCTCTCAACTGGATCAGGAAGTGTTTTTCCATGGTTCTGTGGCTATGTATAGCTAGGCCTCTCTGGCTGTAATTCTCTCTCCCTATCCTCCTTCTTCTATCTGTGGGATGCCCACTTGCTCTAGACCAGATGCATAGGTCTATTTGAGGGAATCCTTATGAGATAACTGTCCCTTTGTTTATTCCACAGCCCTGTGCTAGCTGTATTAAGTTTGTTTGTTAGTGTCTGCTTTACTTATAATACTGTAAGCTTTGCTTTAAAAATTATTTGATTTTTTTCTTTAAATTTATTTCTTTTATTTATATAGATGTTTTGCCTGAATGTATGTCTGTCATAGTATCTGCACAGTGTAATAAGTGGTTGCTCTGAATGTGGAACAAATGAATACATATATACTGCATGCATGCATGGATGAATATAATTAGTGCAATGTTTCACAGCTCAGTGCAAATGTCAGCAACTGGGAGAAAGAAATGGGTTGCAATTGGCATGCTTATCTTTTGCCTTGGTATCTTTATGTAGATATTGAAGTAATGGACAAGATCATTCTTATGATCTCTTTTGGATCACTTATGACACCTTCAGACTAGATCTTTCTTATGATGGAAGAATCAACAATTTGATGTTGCTTATAAACTATATTTTTTTAAACCACACTTTCTTGGTGACTGAGAAACAAGGTAATGCTGCATCCTAAAAAAGCGAAAGAAAGAAAAGAAAGAAAGAAAGAAAGAAAGAAAGAAAGAAAGAAAGAAAGAAAGAAAGAAAGAAAGAAAGAGTAAGTTAGTTTCAGGACTACAACATGCTTCAGATGGAGACAGTGCCTGTTGCCAGCAAGTTGCATGTAAAACTGTATGTAGAGTTAATAGTGGAAACATAAGTCATGCCATACTGTAAGAGCTTTTCCTTAGCAATAGAGCTCTTCTGCTGGGAGGGCAATTAAGGAAATTCCACCCCATCACGTCCACATGTTTATAATCAGTTTGAAGACAGTCATTTTCTGGGCCTTGAAAATAAAAAGAACTAAGAGCTTTCTTTTAAATTTCAGATTATTATTTAGTTACAGAGTGAAGTGCTTGCCTGTTGCATTGTGCTTACCTATGGTAACATAACAATGAGGATTAAGGCTTGAAAACCTTCATTTTGACAGGGAAAATTCAGAGGCCAAGATGAGACCCCCACCTTGCCTCAGTTCAGAGGTGTCTGAGTTTTGTGATGGTATTTTCCTTTGATGGAATTAGTCTTTGGTTTGTTACTGGGAATGGCAGAAGATGTGAAGTTGTTTATTCCTCCCAGGGAGAAAATTCTCTAAAGACTACTGGTCAATCACAGTTGCTAGCTGTAGAATTTTCCTAGGAGTATCTGAAAGTCCATGACTGTTTGACATGACGTAAACAGACAGTGAGACCACTAACATGGCAAGATGTTCTGAAGATGCAAAAGTGCAAAGAGCAAGACACAAGCTTACCAGGATCCTCTGTTTCAGCAGATCATCTTGGAGGGATTGATTGAGGCTCATCCACGGCTTGACTAGAGCAGACCTGACTCCAAGATTACACATTTATTGGCAGAATTTGAACTGTTGCAAGAGTGAGAGCTTTAGGCCCTGTTATCTGGAGGCTGTCCTAAATTCCTTGCTACATGGACTACATTATAGGATAGCTCACAACTCAAATTGTTTCATCAAAGCCTATTTTGGGTTATAGTGTGATGACTTATCTGTGTACGCTATCCCCCATAAATGGTCTGACAATTAAAGGTGAGATAAAACAAAAGAAACAAACAGTAGGTCAGGTCAGAAAAGAGTCTGCTTCTAAAGGACAATGTGGATTTACAATGAGAGGAAGGGAAGCTCAGTGGAGAAGATGCTATAAAAAAATTCACCATTGTCCTTTGTTTCTTTTGAGGGAAATTGGAAGAAAAATACTGTGATCTCTAGTAGTGAATGATGATGCATGGTATGCTCAGCTTACATTGTGATTTGTGGTAGCTTCTGGAGGCAGGAGGTTCAAGGATGAATCATGCAAGGGTAAGGATACAATCATGCAATGGGCAGTGGGTGCAAGTAGACTCATTGATGTCCAATGGAATTGCTGGCTAGAACCATGGACAAAAGGTTTCTTGGGCTTTTCTTTTTCTTTTTAGTTAAATATAAAACAATACTACTTTACGTGATCAACAGTTGATTTGTCTGGTCTTGTTCTGAATCACTCTTAAATCTTACAAAAAAATTTTGACATTGACACCTGGCACAGCACAATATCACATAACATAATAGGAAAACTTTTAAAACAAAGTTTGATAAATTCTTGAGTTCTTATAAGTTCTCAAATGCTTTATATACTCTAGTGAGAATTATAAAGAAGAGTTTTTCCTTTTTTTAAGAGAAAAAAAATAACATTATTTATTTGAGATTTGGATAAGAAACTATAAAGTAGTTAGCAGATAAGACCAAAATTACACCATTTGTGATTGTAGGTATACACGTCTTTGGGTATATAGAAAAATAAAAGCAAAAACAAAACAAAACAAAACACAAAAAGAGTACAGGTCAAAAAATTGTCGCATTTGGATTTCAATAGCCTCATAATAATGAACTGCAACTTTATTAATTTATTTTATTAATTTATTTATTTAATCATTTTACATTCCACTCACTCCCGGTCACGCCTTCCACAATCCTTCCCCATCTCTCCTCCCCTTCCCTTCTGAGTAGGTGCCCCCCAGAACCCCTAGAGAGTATCCTCCCACCCTGGCACATCAAGTCTCTGTGAGGCTAGGCACATCGTCTCCAACTGAGGCAGACAAGACATCCCAGCTAGAGGAACATATCCCATGGCCAGCTAGAGGAACACATTCCATGGACAGGAAACAGCTTTTGGGATAGTTCCTGCTCTAGTTGTTTGGGACTCACATGGAGACCAAGCTGCACATCTGCTTCATATGTTTGGAGAGGCCTAGGTCCAGCCTGTGAATGTTCTTTGGTTTGGTGGTTCAGTCTCTGAGAGCCTGAAGGGTTCAGGTTAATTTACTCTATTGGTCTTCTTCTGGTGTTCCTATTCCCTTTGGGGCCCACAAGCTTTCTCTCTTATCTTCCATAAGAGTCCCCAAGCTCCATCCACTGAGAGGGTGTGTGCATCTATCTGAGTCAGCTACTAGGTGGAGCAGAGGCCATCCTTGCTAGTCCTGATTGCAAGCATAACAGAGTTGTGTCGGGGATTGGTGCTTGACCATGGGATAAGTCTGAAGTTGGGCTGGTTATTGATTGGCTATTCCCTCAGTCTCTGCTCCATTCCTTGTCCCTGAATTTCCTTTAGACAGGATAATTTGGGGTCAAAAGTTTTGTGAGTAGGTTGGTGTCCCTATCATTCCTTTCGGGTTTCTGCCTGGCTACTGAAGGTGGCCTCTTCAATTTCCATATCCCCAATGCTGTGAGTAACAGCTAAGAATATCCCCATTGATTCTTTGGGACATCCCTTTTTCCAGGTCTCTGTCTCTTCCTGGAGATGCCTCCTACTTCTCCCCAAGTCAGTTGCAAATTTCTATTCATTCTCATGGCCACCTGACCATCCCTCCTGACTCTCCCAACACCTGATCCTGACCACACACCCATCCTCTTCTCTTCTCTCCCACCCAGTTCCGTCTGTCCATCTGCCTTTTATGACCATTTAATTCCCACTAAAGAAGGAACATTAAAAAAAGTTTTTCATGATATCATAATACTTGACATAAATGACAGTCATAAACTTGCTTATTGAAATACAGCACTCTTGATGTATAGAAGGAGTTGTGTTTATTTTAAGGAGATTCTTGGTCCTTGGTCTCTGAAAATTTTGTCCTCCCCTTCAACCAAATATGATTCTGTGTTGAATCCTGTAGTGAATGAAGTCTTTGAGAATGTGTATGGTGACACTTGTGTCTTATCACATTAGAGACACATTAGTAACTTATTGCCTGCTCATGACTGCAGGTGTTTCCACCTAGAGTCTAGCTAAATGTTTATGTTTGTGATGCTATACTAACCACTCTGTGAGGGCGGGGTAACAATTAAAGGAGCATTTCAGGAGAAGCAAATGAATGAATAATTGTCAAGAAAATTTCATTATGTGATAGCCAATATTTGCTGAACTGTTTAAGGCAAAATTTCAATACCAATATCTGGGATGGCTGTCCCATTTATTACTCGTGTTACTAAGTAAGCATGGGTCATTCTTGACTTACTCTTGGCGGGCTGGCTACGTTCAAGATTCTTTTTTCCACCACTGTGTCTGCTTGGTATCGAAGCTGTTATTTAATCTGCTCAAGAAAATTATCCATCAACCAAACACCAAGTCGATTGCAGCTTGTAGAAAGTTTCTGTTGCTCAGTTCTATTTGTTTGCACAACTGCTGGCCTCTGCCAGGCTTTGGGATTGAGAGTTAACTGTGCAGCTTGACATGGGCATTGATTTTGTCTCTTTATTGACTACAGCAGACATGAGTGGGGGAGCAGTGATGGATGATAGTATCACAATGTTCTTGGCTAAAGCTATGAGGCTGTCCTTCTCCAACTCGTTGAATCAAAACAGAATACTAAAAATTTTATGCTTGGCCTGGCAAGCCTTGCTTAGTATGGAGATAATCAAATTTTCTGCTTATTTAGAAAGAACTGTGACCTATCTACTGATCCTTAATGAAATGTTATTTTAAGAGAGATATAAATTGTCTCACCCATCTTCATCTTTAAAAGACCCTCTCCCTAGAATCCATTGTGCCTGTGATGGCTTAAATTATGCCCCCTCACCCTAGAAAGTATATTCAACTCCCAAATCTCAGTTTTTTTATTATTTGAACTTATTTTAAGTAGAGTGTTCATAGTTTTTTTTTTTTCAATTAAGATAAATCATAGGAGAGATCTTCATCTAGTTTGGCTAGTGTCTGTACAAGCCGAGGGACATTTGGACAAAGAGGCCTGTGAAGACTGAGGCTGTTTAGATGTTTTTACTAGAAGTCAAGCTTTGTCTGGTGGTTCCAGAACATGGGACAAGCCATAGTGATCCTTCCTTGAAGGCTCTGGGTGCTGAGAGGCACTGACAACGCCTTGATTTGGAAATGGGTATCTACTGGTTTGCAAGAATCAATTTCCATCATTTCCTATCTCTCACCTTGCAGTGCTTTGCTCTGACAACCTGGGGGAGCAATGCACCCACTTTGGGCCTCTGCTCTCTCTCCCTTTCTCCCACACAGTCTGTAAATTGGCCAGATTACATCACTCCACTAAAACTGCTCTTTCTGGGGTCTTCCGGGATCTTGGAGGAAGGACTGGCTCCAGATCCTTATTGCTGAGATCAAGTCCTTCCTAGTTGAAAGAACTCCGATGAATTATTTAAATTTTGACTACATTAGTTTGTTAATACCAGGGATCCATCTTTAGAAGTTAGCAAGGCTAACACACTGATAGTGCCTGGAATTGGCTTTCATCAGCTCATTTTCTTTGTAATATTGCCTCACATAGTTCTTTTATCTACTGGCTGCAGTCCTGGACCATGATGACCATTTTGTTCCCTATGCTCTGTTGCAGTCTGGTTATCCTCCCTGGCCCTGGCTGTTCTTTTAGTAAAGATCTCTTGGAATGCTTTGTAGCTCGTGGGTTACCCAAATATAGAATTTTAACAGTTCTTAGCTTTATCAAGTGAGTAATTTTGAATAAATTAACCTTTTTGAGCCTCAGATTGTTTTAAGCAATTGGTTGGTAAAATAGGAATAACCTGACTTTTGGGGGGTAAATAGGCTCAATTAAGCAAAGGGCTCACCTGAAGTTGGATTTGAATCGTGGTCTGTCATTTAGTCTGTGCACTTGGTGTATTTCACAGTGTCACAGGGAGTCAGATACCTGAAGTGCATCATGATGCAGAAGCCCAGCTGCCCAGAGCAGGTTTTGAGGTTGAGGCCAGTTCCTCAGAAGCTGGAAAAAAAAAATAGTCTTACCAGATTGAGCTTTAGTTATGGCTGATGCTCCCCAACCTCTGTTCACAGTTCTCCGTCGTTTTGCCTCTGTCACAGCTCTCAGACACATCCTTCATGGAGGACAGCAACTGAGTAGGTTCTGCCATTGGAAGGGAGGGCAGGGTAACTAGACAGAAATGATACCAGGCAACCATACAACACTCGGTTTCAGAAGTGCTTGGCTCCGGGATGAGGGTTTTATTTAGTAGAAGAGTGTCTACCTCGTATGTTCTAGGTCATTACTTTGATTCTCACACATAAACAAAAAGCAATAAAACCCTAATTGACTGGTTCTAATGTTACAATAAACTGAGCAATGGGAAACATCAAAGGTTCATCCTTGGATTCATTTAGTGACAATTGTCCCAAGAAGGAGGTGGGATAGGGCTGTGGGATTTAAGGATCTAAGGCAAGAACAAGATATTTTTCCATTATGACAGGGTCACGAGGCAACAGCAGCAAAGCTGAGTCACTGCTGTAGACTGTACTGCCTTCGTTATTCTACAGAGATGAGTTAGTGCCTTTTTCATGTAGGCAGACAAATGAAAAACTGAGTACACTACAGCTCAGCTAACGTGGTTATAAAGATTAAATCATGAGCATGCTAGTAAGATTCAAAAATACATCCAATACTGATTAAAATAGACGATGCTACAGTCCAGTCCATGTGAAGACAGTTAGGAGAGCTCACCCTTTCCCAGGGTGTAGGTGGCTTTATGTTTTAGTCTCTGAATCTCACTTCGTGTTCTGTAGGCTCACAGCATGACCTAAAACTTAAACATCCTTTCTGACAGATCCTGTTATGTACTTTCCAATAGCTTTAAAGCTGGAGGTGCAGTCATGGGAGAGTCGGCTAGACAAACCAGGGAGCGAAGGGCTTTGTACTCTATGCACATCAAAGGCTCACTACCTTTGGCAAAAAAAATAAGCCAGAGTATAAAACTTTGCCATGCATTAGTATTTCTAGTTCTGCTCAGAGTCCATAGACTACAGCTGTTCATTAATTCTCCATAAATGCCTTGTGCAGAGAGAGTTACTGCCTCAGAGGGTTTTCAGCGGCATACTTTGGCTGGGTGATGCAGTGAGAATTGGTATTCTAGGGTACTTTTGAGATGATTGATGTTAAGCTTTGGTTGAGCTATTTCCAATAGTATACATAGGCTGCTACAGAGAATACATTTTGACTCTCTATTCCCTAGACCACAGGACTGCTTGCTTAATGTAAATGGATGGTCATACATGGTGACTTCAAAATCAGAGATCACTCTGTGACTAGATTTAGCATCCTCACCAGGAGTCCTTTCCACAGGCCGCATTTCTGCCTTGGGTTGGACAACATACTTGTCAAAGTGGCTCAGCACCCAGCCCACAGCAGGTCCATTGAGAGCATGACCTCCTGGATTTATAAGTGCCCTGGGAGGCACAGAACATCAGAAAAGAAAGGCCCTTTAAATATTTTATGCAGCCCTCTTCTGTCCCTGAGCTGCTCTGCCTTGACTTATGCTAGCATGCTTCTCCTCTGATTATCTCTTACATCAATCTGCCCCTTTTTCCATGTCTATAAAATTGACTGTTTGACTTCAAACTGTACACTTGCTGCCTTTTGTTCGGAGCATTGCTCAGTGTTTAAAGAGGTCCTCTGTTTCTCAGAATGCCTTTCATGTGTTCTTAGGTGCTGTCCTAAGGCAAAGCTTCCTTTTTCTTCCAGTGGTCTAAGGGTGAAGCACTTGTTTCCCTACTGTTTTAATAGTAAGTCAAGAAATACTGTGGTGAAAGGAATGGATTTTCCTACCTTTTCATCCTGCCATCCTTTGCTGGAGGAAAATAATGAACTATACCTATGCAGAATCAAGGGTAATTAGCCTAGGGTATACTGGGGCTTCATACCTTTGAGTTTGGGATGTGCTGACATTGTTTTAGCTGGTATCTTTGACCATTGTGCTAAATTGTCCCTTGCCAGGGAAATCATTAATCCCTTAATACTGTATTCTTTATGGTTGTTTTGAGAGTAAAAGTGGCTGTGTAGGTGCAGTGAGTAAATGTCAGCTGTCTCTTCATATGCATGCTGCAAGCTATTAGAACTGTGTCTTGTATATGTTTGTGTATGTATGTGTGGTATATGCATGTGACTATTCTATCATATTTTGCCTTAGGTCTTTGAGACAGAAACTTTCACTGTGTCTGGACCAAGCTTGGTGGCCAGCAAACCCTAGTGATTCTTCCATTTCTGCCCCTCTACCCAGACTGGAATGATAGGAGTACATTGCCTCTAGTCCTCATGGTTGCAAAGCAATTGAGCCATCTCTCCTGCCCATGATTGTTGTTGACTCCAGAGACCACGTATGCTTTGAGAAGCATAGTACCCTGCAAGTGTTATAACCTGTGAGACTTCCAGGTCTTTTGTCTCATGGGCCAGTGTTCTAGTCACAACACCTAGGCTATCAAGTTTTCTTCATTAATTTAATCCCTCAACACACACACACACACACACACACACACACACAGTCTCTGTCTCATCTCTGTCTCTCTGTCTCTTCTCTCTCTTTCTCTCTCTTTCTCTCTCTTTCTCTCTCTCTCTCTCTCTCTCTCTCTCTCTCTCTCCTTTTCTAGGAAAGTGTGCCTATAAGCAGATAAAGGTATAATTCCACTCAAAATCAATTGATTATATGACTTGATTAATTCATCCCACTAAGCCTGCATTTCTTGTAGGTAAATGAAAGGAAGCAATCTAGAGTTGTGAGGATTATGTAATATAATGTGCTTAATAAATTGTCTGTACCTGATGTGCCCAGTGAAATATTTGCTTCTATTTCCTCTCATGTAGGAAACACTGAGTTTGGTCAAAGATTTAATGCAGAGTGATCCTTCCAACATTGAGCAGCATCTGCTCCTTGCCCTAACTCTCAAATAATACTTAACCTCTCTTAGCTTGTACTGTATTGAATGCATACTATATTGATTTGGAATCCTTGTAGTATAAAGGCCCAAGATAGGGCCCAGAGAAGTAGAGGGTTTTGATTCACTGGTCATTCAGGATTCAGGTTCCTTCTTATGTTTTGTTTGGCAATTTACTAGGGTGCCCTTGGCATCTGATCTATCATCCATGAGAAAGGGAGAGTGTGACGGAAGCATGACCACTTCCACAATTACTGGGCCCTGAAATTAGAGTCCATTAGAAATAAATTTGTCTCAGGGCCACATCTAAGAGAAAATGACAAGGACTTGCACAACTAGGCACTGTGTGACAAGATATGTGGTCTGTTGCTATAGGGCAAGGGGAGGATAGGCAAGAATGGATGAAAGATCACTCTTTCCTTGGAATCCAGACTAGAGAACCCCACATGAACGAGGGGGGTTTTATGGCACTCTAGAAGGAGTGACTCAGGAGTGTGGGTTCTGACTCTAGTTCAACCAGAGATTTACATTATGATATTGTTCAAAGTAAAACAGCCCATCTCAGCTTTGTTCATGTGGAAGAAGCTATGGGATGATGGTTGGTCTCTATGTTCCTTCCTAGCAACCTGCGAGTGCTTCCTGACCAATCATCTCAGGTTCTCTGTCTCAGTACTTCTTCAAGATACTTCTCATGGAATATACCTGCAGGGGCTTTACTTGCTGTGAGCTATTCCTTCACTTCATCATACAATGAACCTACTGAAGAGACAAGCCTATTATAACAGTCTGCAGGTATCCAAAGGCCAAAGGGCATTTAGAGATTGGCAGGTTGGTTGGCTAATAAATGCAAATAAATCAATTGAGGTTCCTTAGACAAAGATGCTTCAAAAGTACTGCAAAGTGCTTTTCATTGTGGATGGATCAGAACTAAGAGAATAGCACCCAAGGTCTTTTCTATTCTTACATTTTACAGCCCTGTGACTCAGCAGCTCTTTACTTGGGAACAGTCCCATCTGAGTTGCTTCTGGTGGCAGGCCTTCTACAAGTTTTTCTATCACCAAGTTAAATTTGGCATAAAAGTTTCCATCCTTCAAGGTCAGCTTAATATGTATTCCGACTTAAGAGAAAATATCCTCACCCTCTGGATAACGCTATCTTTTAAAAATCCTCTAGCCTTTTGAGCAAGGGGGCTCAGTACTTAACACAGTATTAAAATGCAGGGCCATGCAGTTTGCTGAGCATTGGAATCTTATTTTAGACATTAAATCCTAAAACAAATCCCTCAGAGACTCACTTGAAAAACACTATGTTAAGCATTTATTCCATAAAAATCTGTGCCTCGGTTTTCAAGTCAGCTCCCATCAGGAGCTTTTCTGGTGGGGAGTGACTGAGCACCAGAAAATGTGTAACCCCCCCCCAAGGCCTATCACCTGGGCGTTTGATTAAAATTCACATTGAGATTTTTAAGTTGCATCAAACCCTTCAGGGCTACTGATATGTGGACCAGTCTCTGTATGCAGATATTCTATGGCAGAGATGCATATAGTCAGGAACCTCTATCAGTATAACCTTCTAAGTAGCTAGCTTCCCCCCACTACCCCTATCAGTATGGTTTCAGGCTGGCATGCTGGGAACCAACTCTGGGTCCTCTGCAAGAGCAGGCAATGTTAACTGCTGAGCCATCTCACCAGCCTCCCCAGAAATAAATTGTAAGAAGGACAATAAAACAAAATCAAGAACAAGGCAAAACCCATTGCAAAGCAGGACCATGTCAGCAGCTTGCCTTCTCTTCTGTTGATTATACAGCTGAGAAGCTGGTCCCTGTGCCTTGGCTTATGTTTGGAGTCCATTATAGGTCTGCACATCAGTACTAATTCCCAGTTGCTCCTTGATTAGTGTTTCTCTGGGAGAATGCAGTCTCCTCCTCTACCATTCTCCCTCTTCCACCACCCTGTATCTCTCGTGTATTTACTGCTGGCAATGACCAGATCCGATGAGGAAAGAGAAAGGAAGCAAGAGTTTGAGTAAAGATAAGGCCAAGGCTTTGAGGAATATGGTCCTCCTGGAACTTGCTAAGGCTAAGCAATGAGAGCAATTGAGAGTAGTGAAACAGAAAGTTCTATTAAAGCCATCAAAGACCTCAAAGTCGGGTTGTTCATCAGTCCCAGGTTGTTTATGGAGATTCCTAGTATTGGGTACTTGCAGAGCTACATAGGATGCAGTTTAAACAGTGTTTGCCTTGCCTGATGAAGGATCAGTGCACAGATGAAACCCATTTGGAAAGTGCTCCACTTAAAACCTGCAGTGTGAAGGTGAGTGTCAGGCTGTGAGGCTGAGCTGTGAACTGAAAAGAAGTTACAGAGAAATTCAGGTTTGATACCCCTGCTTTGATTCACTCTATGTGAGAACCTAGACTGGAGACAACGTTATCAACAAAGATGCTTCTGGAGAGACCATTCACATCATAAGCCACAGGAACATTGGATCACAGAGAATGAAATAGCATTAGGGATCCACATCTAAGGGTAGAGACTCTATAAAAGAAGAGTGTGTTTTTTCCTAGCTGCAGGGGGATGCCTGTCACCTTACAAAGGACAGTTAATGAGGCAGGTGCAGTACCATTGAGTCACTAGGTCATTGCTTTGAAATTCTGGGAATTCAGTGAATTCTTTGCTTGAGTTTGAGCAATGATAAAATTCACCCTCAACTAATTCTTTCATCAATCTTTTGTCATTCTGGCCATATTTATCCTCTGACTATGATAGGACTTTCCCTTGAACGCATTGCCTTGAAGGCATGGACTGTATCCATCTCTCTATCCATTTTCCAGCAATTTCCTGACCACCAAAGAAGCTTAATCGATCATTGAATTAAATCAGTTCAAACATCTGATTCTTTTAGGTCTACCTCCTTGCTTCCACTTGGAAATCTAGAATACGAACCCTTTTGTATAATATAAAGACAGAGATAAGACAGGATTTTTGTAAAACAATGTGAAATTCAGTATCTATGACTATGGCGTTGTTCATACTTCAGAACCTAGTATTTCTTGTAACAGTGAAGACTGCCTATTCTCTGTGGTCACGTTTTTCTTTATGGTTAAGTTTTTCCTTTTTGTTTTTTGCTTTTATCTCTTACCACTAACATTTTCTGCTCTGTTGATTAAGAAGTCCAGTGGGTTGATATTCTTTTCTATAACAACCAAAGGGTTAATTAAAGGTGAAAACATTCTCAAGCTGCATTACAATGAATTCTTTCTTCTTGCTCAGTGTTGTCATTTCTTGCATGATTTTTCTTGTTTTCCCTCATATGTCACATGCCACACAAACTTCACCTCTTGCATGGCTTCTCGCATTCTCTGTGTGCCTGCTTTTCTTTCTTTCTGTTCTATTTATTTCTAGCAGTTTCCTTGTGTTGTTTTTGAATTGTCGTTCCCTTCGAATACTGTGCCCTGCTATTAGAAAAAGTGTTAAATTCTCCCCCGAAGCAGACAGGCATAAAGTGCTAGCTTTCAAGGTGAACCCCGAGTCACACAAAGGACAGGAAACAAACATATTTGTCAGTATATCAGCATGTCCCTCATCACCACAGAGCCTGCCTTCCTTTTAGACATCCTCATGGAAACTGTGTTCCAGTAACCTCCTTGGAAACCCACGCCACTCATGAAAGAACACAATCATGTAACGCTGCTTCATTTGTGATTAAGTCCACCACCTCTCCTTGACGCAGCATGATGTTTCCAGGAAGGAAGAAAATGTAAGTTAGGAAAGTTCACGTAGATGCTCAGCTGGTGACAACATCAAAGATGTGTTTGTCTTTGAGAATGGAAGCTTGAGTTCTTTTTGTTATAACTCTTAGAGCGAATCTAATGTCACTGCCACATCTCTTGGGAAGAATACTCTGGAATAACATATATCAGTTTCCTTCTGCAGAGTGTTCTGGCAGCTAAATTGGTAGCTTGACTGTCTTACTCCTCATCACACTCTGGGCTGTGACAGTTTTTCTCTTCTGCCTAGGGACTGTTTCTAGGGTCTACCTTACTCTGCTTCATTCCTAAGCCTGTCCCCCAACCTCCTCTCCTTTTGTTTCTGTTTTCTTTTTGTTTTATTTTGAGACAGAGTCCCACACAATAGCCCAACCTAGACCTGATCTCATTATGTAGCCCAGGCTAGCTTTGAACTCATGGTGTCCCTCCCTCTCCAGCTTCATGAGTGCTGGGATTTTAAATGTGTAATGCCATCCTCAGCCCTTGTGCTCTGATCTCTTGACATCTATGCATATCTTCCCACTCACCTAGCCTTTCTGTGTGCTTTCCTAACTGATTTACCTGGCTTTTGTCTTGTCACCTTGGGTCCCTAAAGTTTTATCCCCCAATTTACCCAAGGTCCCAGTTACTGCACCTTATGCCACCTTAGTTCTTTTTGCCTCAGGGTCCAATTTAAGAGCTTTGCTAAGCAAAATTACACATTAATCGTAGAAGGCAAATAGCTCATGTGGGAAGTCTGTGCAGTTCAGGATGAAGAGCTCAGGTTCTGAGTCAGGCAGTCTCTGAGCTTACATTCTAGCTCTGCATGAGGCAAGTTAACCACTGTTGCTCCAGTGCTCATATTATCTCATGGCTATAATGTTTGGGCCTACCTATGCTATATAAAAAGTAATTAAATCCATTAGGTTGAAGTCCTTAGATCATTATGTTTGTGGCAAGTGCCATGCGTAGCACCACGTATTGACTATTACTAATATATTAAAACCCACATTCTGAGTCTGCTGGAGAACAAAAGGATAGATTTGATTCATGCTTATCTAAGGGGACACGCACCATGAGAAATTTTAATCTCTAGATGTGCTTTCATTTAGATGAACATGTGAACACATCAGAGTCAGCATTTTTTAAAACTTAATATCTGACTAACTCACTGGTGTCTGAGCAAGGGTTGTTATGAGAAAGCCTGTTCTCCTTGCGCTCTTCACTCCTCAGTGTGCTCACGATTAGATTCCTATGATGCAGCAAAATCTGGGTCTTGAGGCTTAGAGAGAAGGATGAAGGAGAGAGAAGTTCCCTCCAGCCTTGTGTTCTGTGCTTCCCATATTGCCAGAGAGCAGCTCCAAGCACCCAATGAAGCTGCCATAGTGACTGACTGGGGCCACTAATTTTAGACTTTATCTTCATTCTACTAAGAACACAAAATTGGCTTACTTTTATTGTTATGTGGAAGGGCTGTCAGGGTTAGCGAGTTAGCGATTTTTTTTTTATCTAGACTTCTGGATTTATTAAAATAATGATATAATAAAAATAATTTTTTAAATCGAGGAAAATTTATGTAGAGATATGGATTTGTTCATTGTAACATATGATTTTTCCCTTAGGTCCTAATTTTCTGAGACTTCCTTACTTTAGGATAAATACTCTAATATAATGCTTGGGCTTGGAGAAAAGTTTATTTTAACTTTTTCAGTACTTCAAAATGTATTTCCAGGATGTTTGGATCTCTAAACTGTGCATGAGAATGTACTTCATCTACTATACAAAGGATATTTCTTTAAAGATTTACAGATTTATGATATTTGCATGAATGAACTCAAACATGAAATTAAGATGAAGATAATACCTTGATGGTGAGTTTTTGTTCAGAATGTATATTCTGAAGTGTGTAAAATGTTAGCATTCTGTAGATGATTTAAAAAAAAAAAAGAATGGAAATCTAATTCATTCCTTGTGGTAGAGTAGAGAATTAAGGTACAACAGGATGAGACAAGGAGCCTGAAGAAAAGAAGGTCCAGCAATAGGCTCAAAGTGGGATCCAGCTCAAGGGGAGGTCCCAAGGCCTGACACTATTACTGAGGCTATGGAATGCTCACAAAAAAAGGATCTATCATGGCTGCCCACTGAAAGACCCAACAAGCAGCTGAATGAGTCGGGTGCAGATATTTGCACCCAACCAATGGACAGAAGCAGCTGACCTCTGTTGTTGAATTAGGGAAGGCTGAAAGAAGCTGAGGAAAAGGGTGAACCTGTAGAAGTAGTCTTATCTGGACCCCCAAGATCTTTCAAACACTAGACCACCAAACACCATACACCAGCTGATATGAGTCCCCAACACACATACACTAGAGGACTTCCAGGTCTGTGTTCATTCAGAAATCATGCACATAACAGCCTCAAGAGGCTGGAGGCCCCAGGGATCATAGAAGTCAGGTGGTTGGGGTATCCAAGTGGAGATGGGATGGGGTGGGGTGGGGAGGAGGTGTGGGATGTGGAGCAGTCGAAGGGTGGATGGGGAGGGGCGGGGAATGGAATATGGACTGTAAAAAATGAATTACAAATAAAATAAAATTAAAAAATAATAATAATTTGTTAGCACTGGAGGTCCATGAGAATTTTTATCTTGTAAAAAGAATTTGTCTATATATTTCTCAAATTTAAGAAATAACAAATTAGATCTATCACCATGAAGGTCGAGCTGTGCAGTTTCAGCGGGTACAAGATCTACCCGGGACATGGGCGGCGCTATGCCAGGACCAACGGGAAGGTTTTCCAGTTTCTTAATGCAAAATGTGACTCCGAATTCCTTTCCAAAAGGAATCCTCGGCAGATAAACTGGACTGTCCTCTACAGAAGAAAACACAAGAAAGGACAGTCGGAAGAAATCCAAAAGAAAATGACCCACCGTGCAGTCAAATTCCAGCGAGCCATCGCTGGTGCGTCTCTTGCTGATATAACTGGCCAAGAGGAATCAGAAACCAGAAGTTAGGAAAGTCCAGCGAGAGAGCAGGCTATCAGGGCTGCCAAGGAAGCAAAAAAAGGCTAAGCAGGCATCAAAGAGGACAGCAATGGCTGCTGCCAAGGCCCCCACAAAGGTAGCACCATAACAAAAGATTGTGAAGCCTGTGAAGGTCTCTGCTCCTAGAATTGGTGGGAAATGCTAGTTTGGTAGATTGGAGTTAGAAATAAAGATCTGTCTTTAACTCTAAAAAAAGAGAGTAGAGAGGGAGAGAGAAAAGAGAGAGAGAGAGAGAGAGAGAGAGAGAGAGAGAGAATAAATTAAATGACAGCTCATAAACAGATTCTGAAAACCAGTTCCGTGGGTCATTGTTAAAGCTACAGCCCCCTGGGTTGTAGCTCGGAGCTTCGGAGTATAGCCTGTACATCTGTATTTTTCCCAAGTTGCTCAAGTGATGCTGTTAAGTTTGTTTTCCATGTTCTTTCTCATCTTCACCTTCCAAATTGAGATAATGGTACATGTCCATTTCCTACTGTCCAAAGGAGTGATGAGAATTAATGAGGAAATTTACATAAGTGAACTTGGAGGAAAAAAAATCACAATTTCAGTGTAACTGTCAAGGGCAAAATTGAAGAAGACTCACTCAACATGTGGATTGCTCCCTAGACATGAGAGGTTAGCATTGGAGTGGGGCAGCGAGGGTATTGTACAGCTGTAACCAGGCTGCCCTGGAACTTGCTATGTACCAGAAGATGACCTTGATTCTCCTGATATTCTGCCTCTACACTCTAAATGTGTGCCACTGGGCTTGACTTCCCATCTCATTTCTGAGATATTCAAATTCATCCATTCTACCGTGTTTCTTTTTCACTGAGGAAAACAAGCTATTTCTCAATATGGAATAGGTTATTTCCTAAAAGCTGGCTTGAACTGCAAAGAGCACACCAGTTACAAAGCGTGGTGGTTATGGTGGTTTGAGGCTTGGCCTATAAAAAAGTAAGTGTTAGGCTGTGTGACATTGTTAGAGTGTGTGCCCAGTGCAGATGAGTGCCTCCTCCTGACTGCCTAGGGACCAAAATGCAGAACTCCCAGACCCTCCTCCAACAACATGTCTGCCTGCAGGCTGCCATGCTTCCTGCCATGATGGTAATGGACTGAATCTATGAAATTGTAAACCCACCCCAATTAAATGTTTTCCTTTTATAAGAGCTACCTTGGTCATGGTGTCTCTTCACAACAGTAAAATCCTAACTACAACTACTGTAGATCATGGTGTACCATATGTATCCTATTGGTCCTCATGCTACTTTATCTTGTTGTTATGTCTGGAATCATCAGAGTTATGAGAGGAGTGTGGAGAAGGGAAATACTCCCTGATGTACACAGCCTTGTGTGTGTGTGTGTGTGTGTGTGTGTGTGTGTGTGTGTGTGTCTGATGGGCCCCATTTTCTCCATCATCTCTGCAATGCTGGCATATCTCTAGTTTCTCCATCATGCTTTACAAGTCTGGGTGTGTTTACTGATTAATGATCCATAGCATCTTGACTGAGGGCTTCTTAGAAATGAGTTAAATATTGGATGTATTTTTTGGATCCCAATGTCATCTGTTTTATTTCGGTGCAGGGTTCAACCCAATTCTTTTTGTCCAGGCTCTTAGTGAGCAACAGTTATCTGCTCTAGGAGGCTACTTTATGGACCTTCTTGTAGATAACAAGGAATCAATGGGAAAGATTTTACTTACAAAAATTCTTTGCCAATCCAGGTATGCAGATATATTCCCGAGGTTCTATCTACTGGGGAGGTTGGCAGGAGAAGGGTTGCCTGAGCTTTGGGCTCAAATTTAGTATTAAAGGAAAGAAACAACTTCTCTATAAGTTGTTTTTAAAACCAGGCATTAAATTTTCACCAACTGTTGTAAATGCAACATGCCTGCATATCTGATTATCTTCAGAATAATTAGATCTGAATAACTCAGGCAAGAAGGTCTTTCACTTTTTTGTTTATTTTAGTTAATAGTGAATTGGTTCTCTGGAAACTGGGATGTGTTTGCTCATAGAAAAGATTACTGTGAGACAACACCTGAAAAGAAAAAGAGAGCGCCCCCCTACTGGAGCAAAGGTCCCACGTTTGTAAAAGTGTCAGCTGCAGCCCAGGTCACAGTATCAAGGGCTTTTCTCTCACTTAGATAAACCTCGTGCTATACTACAGAAAAGGGTTCCAGGACAAGCCAGAATGAGAATGAAGCAGAGTTAGAGAGATTATTAGTATTTAGTCTGTCAAGTGTATTATTAGAAGAGAGAGCTATAAATAGCCCAAGGCAGGTGGAATCCTAGGTGGCCAAACTATCCCGATGTTTTCCACTCTCAGGAGGAGAAATAGCATGGTAAAAGTCAAGACTACAAACATTCTAGCCCTGAGTTAACATGGTTCACTTGTTTTAACATCTTTGTTTTCAGTGTTTTTAGAAAAACCACAACTTATCTCTATAGGCAATTTTGGCTTGACCAGTTGTGTTGGATTTTCTTGACTCTCGATCAGAAACAAAAGCAAACTATATATCTCTCCCTTCTCATGCTTCCCTTATCCCCAAAATCTATCTAAGCTGACTCAAAAGAAAGACCAGAAAGAAGTGAACTGAGGTGTATCAGACTAAACTAAAGCATCAACTAAGAATTTCCCAGGGAGCCATGCTACTCATTTAGAATATATAGGGCATTATGATGGTGACCCATTCCATAGTAAGCTATGAACCTATTAACAGAGGATAAGGCAAAGGAAATGCCAAAAGACAAAAATGATGAGGATTCCATCATGTATTTTTGAAACAGTATTCTGTGGCCATGGTGATTAATAATAGTGGCTTCCATCCAAAGTTAAATGGGCAGTTTCTGGGCTGATGGCCTTGTAGAAGTAGTACTTTCTGTATGAGATTGTAGCTGCCTCCTTGGAAACCTGTAGCTCTGGTAAAGCCATATGCTTAGTTACCATCAGACAATCTTTATTGGAAGAACTGTTTCTCGATGACTCCATTTCATCCTTCTTTCTTAGTGGAAAGGGAATCAATATTTGAGTTCAGAGACTGTTTTGATATGGTTGACTGAGTGCTTGAGCCATTGCTTATGAGAAGACTCTTCTGCTGGCTGGAATGGACTCGCACTAGATCGTTCCATTTTGTCATTGTCGGAGAGTCATCCAGGGAGGCATCAGTATTGCACAGATGTGATGACCCCCAGATCTGCGAGGGGGAAATGGTAAGGGTGAAAATGGAGACAGAAGGTAGAGTGGGTGTGAAGTTGTGAGGTAGGCTTTATTCACAGAAGAACTCAAATCACATAGGGGATGTGTGAGACAAGAAGTAATATAGACTTTGGCTTAAGGGCAACAAGCTTTGAAGGGATTTTAAGCAGAAGGTAATCATATCAAATTGCTTGGGGAAAGATGGTTTGGAAGAAAATGAGAATGTATCTGTAGTACAAGGGAAGGCTGATTATAGCCTGGTTAGGAAGCAAATATGACAGAAATCAATGCCAGGAAAGGCTGCTCAGGATATATTTTCCAATGCCCATTGGGGATCATTTTCTTTCAGTGAATAACTAGATCTTGCATTTCAGTGTATTAACTTAAAATGGTTTGCATTGAAAATTTGGAAGAGGCCAAGTGTGATGCCACACACCTTTAATCCCAGCACTTGAAAGATGGAGGCAGTTGGATCTCTATGAGTTCAAGGCCAACCTGGTCAACACAATGAGATCTGGGCCAATCAGTTACTACATAGAAAAACTCTGACTTCAACATAATAACAACAATAATAAGTAATAATAATGCTAATAACAGTTGGGAGCATCTTTCTGAGAGTTGGGATGTTCCCAAGGGTAGAATTCCTCACTGAAGTCTACTCCAAAAGTCTCTGCATTAAATATAAACACATAAATCTTGGAAAACTTCCCTGAACACTGTCTCACAGGGGAAGTATCTGTTATTTGTTTAGCTTCTTAATGCATATTTGTAACTTGCCACATTGTTAATGGCCTTTAGACTTCTACATTATGAAAAATAAACTTATTATTAATAATGTAGATAGTTATATTGCCAATTAAATGAAAGGTTTCTATCTGCTCCATCTTAAAAGGATTCGGGATTTGTTTGCAACAAGGTAAAACAGATCTATTTTGGCACATGGGTGACTGACTTTAGGACCATTCACAGCTGGACAACTCATAAATGTATGTGGAAATGAATTTCAGGGACAATCAGATTTTATTTCTACTTCATAATCCATGCTCAGAGCTTTGGGATTTAATTATGTCTGCTTTAAAATAAATGAGAAAGAGAATTCAATTTCTTTTGAACCTAACTGCAGTGTTAATTTCAACTCATAGCTGTACAAGGCTTTATAATATTTTCTAACACACTACCTGCTACTGTTAGATTCTCAGTAAATATTGGCTAAATTGTAGAACTGTTAATTGTATTGAAGTATATCAAATTATAAACCTAACTCAATTTCTGAATAAATACCCCCCAATGAATTGAAAGCAGTGTCATGAAGAGATATTCAATTATGATAGTATGGTAGATACTATATGTATTTCGCACAGAAGAGATTTTAAAAATAGAAGAGTCAGGCATATAGCATTGCTAACTCACTGCCTTTTGCTTGGAATTAACTCTTGATGGCACTTAATTCCAGAGAAAAAACTCTAACAGGGGATTCTTTCAGTAAGAGGACCTCTGCACCCTAGACAGGCTGAACTGTCTGGCATTTGTCCTAGGAGAGGAAAGCAGGTACCTAGGAGCTGACGCAGGATACATTGAGCTGGTGTTCATGGGATATGTGTTCTGTTCTCTTCCTCTCGGTGACTCCTTCTTGGCATGCAGAATGCTACAGATCAGTCTTTACTCCACTTTTCAACACTTTCACACTTTCACTTAAAACAATAATTTCTAGGTTCACCTAGAGTGTAACATGTAAATATAGTGCATTTTTATGGCTGGATAAGATGTCACTGCACCTCCTCTGATAAACATTTGAGTTGTTTCTTTATTTGGATATTTGAATGGCTGGTGTTAATATTTATGATGAAGCACTTATTTAAGGACATATACTCATCACTGTTAGACATATACCTATAACAGTGAATTATAAGTTATGTGATCGTTTTATGGTCAGTTTTGGGGGAGCAAGCAGGTTGTTCTCTGTGTCTTCATCAACACTTGTCATTTTCTTTTGCTTTTAAACAGGGCTCCTTGTTTAAGCCGGTTGTGAAGTGGCATCTCACTTTGGCTTTGATTTGCTTTCTTCTGATAACTAACAATACTCAGCTTATTTTATATGCTTGTTGGATGTTTGTATGAATGCTACTAGATGAAGGGTTGGTCCTTGAAAATATTATGCCAAGCAGAAGGAGACAGGCAAAATGATGTGTACTTTTTAAGACCATTCATAGGGCATGTTCTGAATGTATAACAGTCAGAAAGCAGCTTAGTAGGTCCTGGGGATGGTGCAGAGAAGGGCTCTTATGAAAGATGTGCTAAAAGTATTTTGGAATTCATTAGAGGTAGTGTTTGCATGACATTGTAAGTGTGTTGACTCTTGTTTAAGTGGCACTTTAAAACTCATTTTTGTTACAAGAATGTCATCTTACTAAAAACGTACTTAGTTTGAAGTCAAACCTGAATCTCCAGTTTCTGTAGTAGGGTGGGCTGAGTGAGTGAGTAAATGGATTCTCATCTCTGCTAGTCGTGGAGAAATATTGCATAACTCATGTTTTCAATGCATAATATTCATACATGATCTTGACAAGAATCTCTTGTTTCGAGAAAAGGCAATGTTATTCAAAGAAGAAGACAGACGTAGTGTTTTATACTATATAAGTCCAAATTCTGGACATGTAAGAGTCAGGAGGCAGCATAGTAGGTCCTTGGGATTGCACAGAGAGGGTGCAGACAGAGATGGTTCAAGCAATCTCACTAGCAAGTGATGCATGGTGGACTTCGGGGGACAGTCAACCAAATACAGCAACTGGATTGAAGAAGAGAATTTAAAACAGCACATGATCAAGAAGCATGGCCTTGGGCTGGTCTAGGGCATGGAGCAGAGCTGGAGCTCCTGGGGACAGAAAATGTTCTGGGGAGAGGCTGATGTCCCCCCCCCCCTTCCAGGGAAAGGGTCCAGAGATACACCACACCCCCATAGGGAAGCCTGAGAAACATCAAAGGAACATCTCTCTTTCTGAATTCCAGAGGAGAAATTGAAAATTCCAGGCTTAACTTTATGATGCAAGAAGTATTCAGCTAGGAAAGGAGTTGAGGACCACCAGTCCAAGGAAAGTGAGGGTCCTGGTCCTGATGTGCACAGAACAGGCAAATGAGAAACTAATCATTTATTTATGCTTCTGCAATTCAAGTTCCCTGGGGAAAAAACCAACCTCCATTGGAGAAATAAAAGAAATAAATGATCCAGCAGGAGGGAAAGTGAGCATATGAAGCACCCAGCAGTGAGTCTCAATGCTCATGCTTCACGTAACTAAGAAACAAGGGAAGGAGAGCAACACCCCAATACCTGCAAGGAGCAAAACCCCTGTGAGCCCAGGGAAACGTTGCTGAAGAAACATTGAAGGGAAAAGGCAGAGTCTGGGGCCTGACCTGCATGTTCTCCTGTGCTGGAGCCCAACATCCTTAGGCTTTCCCTGGGGATCAGGAGCACAGGGAATGTTCACATGGCAGTCAACTTCCACCCTTGAGTATATTTACTGTGATGCTCAAGTGATCTTTTGTTTTAATGTAGAAAAAGCTGCACATGTTTAAGGTCCACAGCTTGATGAGTCACCAAGATCATAAAGAAGTCTGTCACCTCCCAAAGTTTCCTCCTATTCCCTTCATCATCATTATTATTGTTTTCTGTTAAGAACCCTTAACAGAAGAGATACTTTCTTTATTATTTTTTATTTTACTGGATATTTTCTTTATTTACATTTCAAATGTTATCTCCTTTCCAGGTCTTCCCTCCAGAACCCCCTACTCCATTCCCCTTCCCCCTGCCTCTCCACCACCCACCCACTCCCGCCTTCCCACCCTGGCATTCTCCCACACTGGGGCATTGAACTCCCTCAGGCCCAAGTGCCGCTCCTCTCACTTATGTCCATCAAGGCCATTCTCTGCCACACACATGGCAGGAGCCATGGGTCCTGTTGCAGGATTTTTCCCTGTCCAATCCCATTAGGCTCCAGTCAGCAAGCACTTCCCAGCATCTGCAATAGCATTATTCTTAATACATGGGACATAAGTCTCCTCAACACATACACAAACATGATGTGCAACCATGTCTGTAGATATGTCAGAATATAATGATCATTTCACAGTGCACATGAATGCTGACCAATCAAATTGTACAGGTTAACAAAAGGCTTTTCCATGTAGCCAACTTTGCAAATGAGGCTTCAAGTACTGGACTGTGTGGAAGATCTCCAGACTTACTTATCTTGCAGTACTCTAAGTTTCTCCCATTGAACCATCAATGCACAGACGTTCTTGAGCAAATATTTGCCTTAATTTCTGTTGGGAGTACAACCTGACATTGCTTAGTACAGTGGAGAGAGAAGCCTTATGAATGGCTAAATGGAACCTTAGGAAAACAAATCCTGAAGCAACCTTTAAACCCACTTTGGCACTCATTCAGCACTCTGCTGCTAATTGATTTCACCTGTTGGCAAAGCAATAGGAAAGTGGGAGCCTCTAGATGAGAGCCAGTGGTAAATGAGGTCTCCAAAAAGTGCCCTGTTCACCTCAGTCCCTGGGGCCAGACTATGGCTTTTGTCAGTGAAGCCTGGAAATTGTATAAAGAAGAGGGGTGCTGTGTGGTCCTGTCATAAAGCTCTACCACTTTACATGACGACCTGTGCTCGTCAGCAGCAAGGCTGATGGGGGTTTACTCTCACTAAAGCTGCAGCATGTGTGGGAATGGTGAATTTCACAACATTGATTCTGTTATGCAGCTCACACAACCTTGCCTCCAGTGGAATTTTGGAAACAGAAAACTTTCTATTAAAAACAGCAGGTTCTAGCATCACACTTACTGGGTATATATCTAAAGGAAATGAAATCAGCATATCAGCAGATGCCCAACTCCTATGTTTGTCATGGCACTATTCATGCCAGTGAGTATTTGAGGTCACTGGGATACCCATCAATGCCACTGAATAAAAATCATGACTATGTACAGAGCAGAAGGTTACTCAGCCTTAAAGGGGGGAAATCCTTTAATTTGTGGCAACTTGTATGGATCTAAAGATATTTACATTCAATGAGATAAGCCAGGGCCAGAAGGACACGTGAGGAATCCAGAAATAAACTCAGAGGAGCAGAGCATGGAATGGTGCTTACCAGAGTCTGGAAAGCATAGGAGGAAGAGAGATGAGAGAGATAAGAGGACAGACAACAAATTGTAGTTACAGAAGACAAATGAGATCTAGTGTCACCAGCACAGTAGGACAGAAAAAAATATACATAAAAACATATATGTGTATGTGTCACAACAGAGTTGCTACAAATTTACTATATATTTTGCAAACGTTTAGAAGAGTTGCAAGCTTCCCAACACAAAGCCATGAGTATTGAAGGAGTGGAAAATGGTGATCACCATGAGTTGATCACCATGCATTGTCTGTCAATATCAAATAGCTATGTCCTGCCCCACCGGTGCACACAATCATTGCATGTCCGTAAAAGTAAAGAAATAAAAATGTGAAGAATAAATAGTTTCTGTTTTTAAGCACTGGATTGGAGAAAGAACAGGTAATTAAAATGTGAGGAGAAACCTTGGAGAGGCAAGAAGTTCTGAGGCCTGAGTGTGGCCTCGGCGATGCTGAATGAAGGATCTGCAACCTCAGTGGTCAGGAGTGTTTCAGGAAGCCACAGGCAGAAGGCAGTGACGCTTCATCCCTTAGTTGTGGAGGGTGGATACTGATCAGTTGTTTTCTTCTCTCATAAATGGTGAGAAGTAAGGTCGATGGCTACATTAGGTTAGGGACATCTCCTTTATTTGGGTACCATATATTTCTATGTGTTTGAAGCATATGACTACCTTCTCATCATAGAAGTTGTGACAATATGATATATAATTTTTCAGTATCAGCAAGGTTATTATTAACTGACCCTGGCAGTTGATTTTTAAGCCAATCTTCTGCAATCTTCTCGTGCTCAGTAAATAAAGATATTTTTTATGTTACTTGAAAGTCAAGATTAGGTTATCTGGCCTCTCTGTGCCCTTCTCTGTAAATATCAGTTCAGAGACTTCAGAATTAATTGCTTCCTGAACACACGGTTACTCCTCACTTAGCCCTGTGCAAAGAAGTAGGTCATTCCTGCTTATTGGAATCTTGCTGTTCTGTAATTATAAGAAGAGCAGATGATTATAGATGGGGTTTACATGACCTTAAGGCAGGTAAATTTAGGATCTCTACAGGCTAAATTCACAAAAACTCAATTTTTTTTCTTTTTTAAACACACATTTCATACTTAAAATGCAAGTTTTTCTCCTTCTTAAGAAAGTGGTATGTAACTTGAGAAAGAGCTTGATTTCTCAAGTCAGAATGACACTTAGGACTAATCAACATGTGGAAGAAAAAAACTGCTTTTTATTTTTTGACAGAGTAGAAACACTCTGAAATTTATATGTACATACTTTAATAAATCAAAGTGCTGTGTATGATCTTTATTTTTTAATTTTGGTCAAATAATAGTTCTCTTTCTCTAAATAAAAAACTTAAGTCTCGTTATCACTGAAAAATTGCTGATAAATATTTCATTAAAGAGGCTACATTTTTGATCCTTTTAAGATGGAGTGTGAATTAAATGGACCCTTGTGTGAAGTATGCTTGAATAGGAAAGGTATATTTTACAAATCCAGACTTTCTGAAAATTTTCAGGTAGAATTTCCTTTAGATGAAGGACGATGCCTCTCCCTGAGCTTGGTCAGTTTGCCCCCACTCATGTTCTTTCTCCCTGTGCTCACATTAATACTTTCATTATACTGAACCAAGTGGGTAAAATTGGTGTGGCAAAAGGCCAGCCTACCTTGATGACAGAGGAATTTGAGTACTATCCAGTTAGAGTTCTCCCTGAAAGCAGTCATACGGATGGGAACTGTATTGAGAAAGTAACAGAGTGGATTGTCTCGGGGCTTCTTGCTGCTAAGGATTCTCTGAAAATCTGCATATAACATGGAAAGGGAAGCTGAGGGAGTCACTTGGCAGGGTAGACAGAACAATAGCTGCTTTAAAGACACCATCCCATCCACCGGATGCCTGGAGCCTGACTGTTGCCTCTTCTAGCAAAGGAGACAGCAGATAAGATTGAAATACATTGGGAAGATTTTCACAAGATCTTTATAAAGATATGGTGAGGGCCAAAGAGAGAAGATATTGACAATGGGGCAAAGTGGAAGGTTATGACACTCACATTTGAACTGGTAGGCCTAGTGAGGCCTGGTGCAGGTGGGCCTATCCAGACAATGAAGGATGAAAGCACCGAGTTCTAGAGAATTCCTCCTGATAGGCAGCCTAGGAGCTGGAATTTGGCTATGTGTACCTTTAGACTGAAAATACTGGCTTCTCTTGGGTCTCGAGTCTTTAGGCCTTTGGTCTGAAACTGTACTACCATGGCTCCCAGGCCTTTGGGTTGGACCAGTAAGCAATCCACCGCTGTGCTTGGTTCCCAGTATCTATAATCTGTGAGCCAATTCCTTTTGAGCACACACATTCTGCCCCCTGCCCCCGAGTCTCCCTCCATTCTCCCAGTTCCTCTCTTCTTTTCCCTCTCCCTTTCTCTGGCTTTGATTTTCTGGATAATATTTACTTGTATACTTTGAACTCTAGCATGATCTTAACCATTTTTTGATTATTTTTATTAGTTATTTTCTTTATTTACATTTCAAATGTTATCCCCTTTCCTTGTTTTCCCTCTAAAAAACTCCCTGTCCTATCCCACCTCCTCCTGCTCACTAACTCACCCACTCCCAATTCCCTGTCCTGGCATTTCCCTACACTGAAGCATAGAGCCTTCACAAGACCAAGGGCCTCTCCTCTCATTGATGTACCACAAGGCCATCCTTTGCTACATATGTGGATAGAGCCTTGAGTTCATCCATGTATATTCTTTGGTTGGTGATTTAGTCCCTGGGAGCACTAGGGGTACTGGGTGGTACATATTGTTTTTCCTCCTACTGGGTTGCAAACACCTTCAGCAACATGGGTCCTTTATCTAGCTCCTCCATTGGGGACCCTGTGCTCAGTCCAATAGATCGCTGTGAGCATCCACTTCTGTATTTTCAGACACTTGCAGAGCCTCTCAGAAAACAGCTATATCAGGCTCCTGTCAGCAAGCACTTGATGGCATCCACAATAGTGTCTGGGTTTGGAAACTCTATATGGGATGGTTCCCCAAGATGGACAGTCACTGGATGGCCTTTCCTTCAGTATCTACTCCAAACTTTGTCTCAGTAGCTCCTTCCATGGGTATTTTGATCCTCCATCTATGAAGGACCAAAGTATCCACACTGTGGTTTTCCTTCTTCTTGAGCTTCATGTGGTCTGTGAATTGTTTCTTGGGTATTCTGAAATTCTAGGCTAATATTCACTTACCAGAGAGTGCATACCATGTGTGTTCTTTTGAGATTGGGTTACCTCACTCAGGATGATATCCTCCAGACCCATCCATTTGCCAAAGAACTTCACAAATTTATTATTTTTTATAGCTATGTAGTACTCTATTGTGTAAATGTACCACATTTTCTGTACCCATTCCTGTTGAAGGACATCTGGGTTCTTTCCAGCTTCTGGCTATTATAAATAAGACTGCTATGAACATAATAGAGCATATGTTCTTATTACATGTTGGAGTATCTTCTGGGTATATTCCAGGAGTGCTATAGCTGGGTTCTCTGGTAGTACTATGTCCAATTTTCTGAGAAACCATTGGTGTTATTGTTGGCCTGTGTGACTTGTCACCAGAGAGAAAATTGCAATCTCATCTCTGAGTCCTTAACCATTTTCTTGACTTGTTTTCTGGAAATATGGTGATGATTTATAGAATTTAGTCTTCAGTGTGGTTTTCTTCATATCTATATGCTGTCATTTGTATGTAAACTGTTCTCTATATACTTATGTATTTGAACACTTCGCCCCAGCTCGTGGAGTTGTTCTGAGAGGTTATAGAACTTTGGGGAAGTGGAACCTAGCTGAAGGAAAGGAGTTAATGAAGGGTGGGTCTTGAGGGGACACACACTGGAGCGCGCGCGCGCGCACACACACACACACACACACACACACTCACACACACACATCTCCCAGCACTACTTTCTGTCTGATCCCTGTTTCCTGATCTGTTGAATGGTGAGAACCCTCATTCTCCTACTCTTATGAGCTCCACTACGCATTGCTCACTGTGGTAGACTGTGGCAGACTGTGGCAGACTGTGGCAGACTGTGGCAGACTGTCCCCTCTCAAACTGTGACCCCAAATAAATCTTTCTCCTCAATTTGCTTCTTTAAGCTATTTTGTTACCCATGAGAAAAAGGAACTGATTTACCATTCTTTTTCCACAACAAATACATTCATTAACATTCTACCTTTTGTATTTTGTGCTGTTTTCTTTCTTTCTTTCTTTCTTTCTTTCTTTCTTTCTTTCTTTCTTTCTTTCTTTCTTTCTTTCTTTTTTGCACTATAGTCTCCAGACTTAAGTGTCCTCAGCATTGTTTGCTCTGAGTTTTATTTTTCACTTCAGGATTTCTGTCTTTGGAGTAGTTGTTGCCCAAAGGATCTCTCGGGTGCTGCAGCCTTCTAGGATCCACAAAGGAACTAGGGAATATATGGGTAAGATGAAACTATAAACTCTAGTTCAATCTGTTTGAATGAGAACAATATAAGAAAGACATGAACACACCCACTCAATGTTGACCACTCCGGTTCCCTTCCTTAGAGAGACTAGGGTCAAAGATAAACAGGATATCACAGGATATACAGGGGGAAAGAGGCAGAGGCAGAAGGTGACACACATAAAGCAAGAATAAAAGGACATTTGTTAAAGAGTGCAGCCAAAAGGAGAAGATAAACAAGGAGTCAGGTGAGCCCTATCCCCATTTTGGGTATGCCCTATTCTCCAAAACTCATCAAAGCCTTTGTATGCACTCTGGTATGGTTGCTCTAGTACACAGATCCCTTGTTATGGTGGCCTCTTGAACAGCTCTAGAACCAACATCAAACAAGACAAGTTCAACTAGCTTTGACCTTGTATTATTACTCTGGTATGAAATAAACCTCTTTTCTCATCAGCTACCCAGCCTCTGGTATTTTAGTTATAGTATGAGAAAAAGGAACTGATAGTAACAGAAAATGGATATAGTCAGTGATGTTGAATATATATTTATTTGCCATTCTCTGTAGAAATGTCTATTCGGGTCTTTTGACCTTTTCTACACATTGTTTTGCGATAGGGTCTCACTATGTAAGCCCAACCAGACTGCAATTTACTAAAAAGACAGGGCTAGTCTTGAACTGATCCACGAGTCTCTGCCTTCTGAATACTGGAATTAAAATATGTGTTACTATTGCTCATTTTTACTTAGTGTATTTACCCCTCTTGTTCTTAAGCCATGTTATTCTCATACAGTTTGGATATTGCTCCTTACCAGATAAAAGATTTTCAAATATTTTACTTTGTTTCATAGACTGATTTTGATTTCTGTGAAAAATAATAGTTTTGATGGAGAGCTCAGTGAGTCAACAGATTGTTTGGACATCTGTGGACATTTCAAGAATAATAAAATTCTACCAATCCAGGAAGACAGACAATTTTCCATTCTTTTGCTTTGACTACTTTTATCCTGTAAAAATCATACCTCCTTGGGAAAATCCACTTCTTATTATTTTAACCCACTTGTTTTATTTCTATGGTAAATGGGATTGTTTCCCTGTTTTTTTTTTTCAGATAGTTTGCTGTTACATATCAATACTACAGATTTTCACAAGTTGATTTTGTATCTAGTAATTTTTCTCATTCCAGTTATAAATTCTTGCAGATTTTATATGTGTGTATGGATACATGCATGTCTGTGTGCATGTGTTAGTGTGTCTTTACATGTGTGTATGTGCATGTGCGTGTGTGTGTGTGTGTGTGTGTGTGTGTGTGTGTGTGTATGCACACTTGTGCATTTCAGTCTCTCTATGTTGGATGTAAATGGCACATTTTGGGGGTTGGCTTTTTATAAGATTATGAATTTTAATTTACAATTTTCTATTTAATTTATTTCCAAATAAATGTCCTTTTCTTTTCATTATCCAACTATACTGTGTAGGACTTCAACAGCTATGCTAAACAGAAGTGGCAACATTGGGCATCCTTGCATCCCTGATCTTAAGATCCAGACCCTTCATCTTTTTACCAGGAAGTGTGTCAGCTATCTATGGCCTTTATTCAAGCCTACTTTTTGTCTAGATACTTTTATGCCTACTTGAAGGAAAGCAGAAGGCTTGTTATATTGTTGTGCTTTTGAATTTTCATTAAACAAAGTTTTGAGACACAAACTTGAGTCAATGGGACTAGCATCTAGCTGTTATCCAAGGAACTGGTGAAGTGGAAAGCCTTCAGCTTCTGTGTTCTTCACAGCCAGCAATTTATCACCAACTTCAAATTGTAAAGGTTTACAGAGCTTGGCAGTGGTTTAAAAAAAATGTCTTTTCCCACTAATTAAGAAGCACTATAAAGTTATATATAACTTGGAAAATCCTAAAACTAAAATACAAAGAATGAAAGAAATACTGTCCTTAATTCTGCCTCTTGTTATTTAATTTGGTCTCTATTTTGATGTGCATTTCTCTGGTTACACAGAATGTTTTTATTCTGGTGCTGGGGGGAGAGCTAGCCCTGAGCCAAGCTCCTAGGCACACAGTCACAGTTCTTTAATAATTATTTGCCTTTAAATAATTTTATTTTGAGGAGCTAGAGCTCCAGAAGATTTGGGTTCAATTCTCAGCACCTGCATGCAGCTTACAACCCTCTGTAGCTCCAGTCCTATGAGACCAGAAACCCTTTTCTGAGCTACATGTGGGATACATGTGGCATACAGATATACAAGCAAGCGAACACCCATACCTATAAAATTATATACACATATATAATATATGTATATATATGTGTGTATATATATGTATATATGTGTGTGTGTATATATATATGTATATGTATATATATACATATATATATATATATATATATATATATATATATATATGTGTGTGTGTGTGTGTGTGTGTGTGTGTGTGTGTGTGTGCCATTCCACTCAGTAGACTTTTCCTGAGATTCCCAATACCAGTATAGACCTATGTCTAACCCTTTTTAGACTTATATGTACCAAAATAACTATTTCCACATCTCTCCAGAGCTGAAATGAGGTTTCTTTTTTTGAATCATAGAACTGATGAGTACTCTTTCAAATTATCTCTACACATTCAAACATCCTGATCTGAGATGCCTTTTTGCTCCTATCAGCATAACTCTTTACGTTGTAAGGACATTACCTGATGTGGGGACTTGGTCTTAGTTGTTTCCTACTGCTGTAGTAAAACATAACTTCAGAGAGAAAGTGTTTGCTTGCCTCACAACTCCAGTTAGATTTCCTCATTGTGGGAAGTCAGGGCTGCAGGAACTTTAAGCTTCTAGTCACATCGCATCAAGAACAGAGTTAAAACATTCATGGTACTTCAGATCATCTTTATTCTTATACAACTCAGGATCCCCTTCTCAGACAAAGCCACTATCCAGAGCAGGCAGATCTTTCTACCTGTGCAAGGAATGATCATTATTAGCTTAATGATACTCCCTCACACATGTACCCACTGGCCAACCTAATCTAGACAATCCCTCACTGAGACTCACTTGCATGGAGACTGTTGATTGTATCAAATTGGCAACTAAAACTAACCATCATGGGCCATTGAGATGAGGTAGCTCAGTGGATAACGGCATTTGCCACTAACCCTAATGACCTGAGTTTGGTCCCTAGGACCCACATGGTAGCTGGAGAGATGACTCCTTCAACTTGTCGTTGTCCTCAGACTTTCAGACATGCACTATGGCAGGAAAACACATAGAAAACTCTCTCTCTCTCTCTCTCTCTCTCTTCTCTCTCTCTCTCTTCTCTCTCTCTCTTCTCTCTCTCTCTCTCTCTCTCTCTCTCTCTCTCTCTCTCTCTCTCTCTCTCGTTGTAAAAACCTCACCAAACAAACCCTGAAACCCAACCATCACAGACTCTATACAATTTACTCCACTAACTTCAGCTGTGGGTAGTTCCCCAGATTTGAAAATGCTCCTCTTGGAAATGAAACATTTACTCTTTGTACTGGAAAAGCCTATGGATGCTCAAAAATCTAGCTTTGATCTTTTTCTCCTGTCCCTTGGCTCTGAGAAACCTTTCTAATTCCTCCTGAGAGTAGTCAGCCTGGTCCCACTGTCTTTATCGCGCTCTCTATATGATGCCCAGCCTATTTCCTGAGTCTGGACTCCCCCTCACTTACTCACATGACACACTACTTCTTGATATCTACTTCTTAGAGACTTGCTAGCTGAACTCTTTTCTCACTGGAACCAGGTCTGGTAGCATCTTTTGACTTATGATAGAGAGAACACAATGTTTGATCAAACACCATGTGCATTGCAAATATTTGTCGAACAAATGAATGAATTTTGGGTATTCTCTTGCTTGCCTTGAAATCAGTTTTGGATTTTGAGATATAGTAACACAACACCCACTTTTCACTTGTCTTTCATCTTCCTATTTGGATTCTATATCAGGTACTATATGGAAATTTTGCATGTGACATTTCTAATCTTCACAATGATCTCTCAGAGCATCTGTTGTCATCTGTGATAGCTGAGGGTCTCCAGGTTCATTATTTCCTATAAAATCAGTGGCTGACCTCCCTTCTTGGAAGGCTCACTCCTAGTAGCACCAAGTCCTGGCCTTGTTCTGAGGTTGCTAGATGTCTTTTTTTCTGGTGTTCTTATGCCCTGATCCTATATTAATCAGTCACCTCATCTATGTCTGAACCCAGTTGGGACAGAGCTATGAGGGAAGAACAACCCTGAGAGATTTGATAGTCTCTGCATGAGAGCTTGAAGCCAATTGAAGAAAGTGGAAAAAGCCGAAAGTATCTCCACATTTGCTACCACCTTTGAGATGGGTAACATCTTACTTCTAGAAATCAGGCTGACATTCCTGTGGCTACTTTCTGGTTGACTGAAAGCGTCTCTAAGCTTCTCTGAACCTCAGTTTCCCATCTTTTCTAGGAGTGTCACATAATCCCACTATCCAAAGCATGTTCTCATTCTGTAGCTCAGGATGATCCTGTATTTGAAGCTATCATGATTCAGTCTCCTGAATACTGAAATGACAAGAGCCACCTCAGCTGGCTCTCATGCTTGTTACCTTGTGGGTCACATGCTACAATGTATGTGCTGCAGTTTGTAAGAGGTAGTCTTAGACACAGTGGCACTGTCAGCGTGATAAAATACCTTATTGTGGGGGCAAGATTGTATAAATGAAGGTGCTGACTTCTTGAGGATGATATTATTAGTCCAGGGACCCCAAATCATGGCTCATGACCAACTCTGGCTGGCCTCCTGTTTTTATATAGCTTGTGAGCAAATAATTTTTTTACACTTTAACATGATTTTTAGAGAAAACAACTATGACATGTAAGTATTACATAAAATTCAAACCACAGTATCTATAAATACAGTTCATTAGAGCATAGCTGAGCACATTTGTTTGTGGACCATCCATAGCTGCTTTTGCAACAGCAGAACTGCATAGTTATGAAAGACTATAGCCACATTGAGTTCATACATTTATTCTCAGACTCTACAAGTAGAACTGTCAGCTTTCTACTTGTTGAAGCTTCTAGTCTGGACAGTAAATGTAAAGTAACCTCATTCTTTCTTTAATTGGTTCACTGATTTCTTTCACTTGATCATAACCATTAAATGACTGCCCCCTCCACATTTTATGCTTAAGTAACTGCAGGCCGAAACACCAATATTATAATAAAAGTCACTAAAGAGTGAATTTCAAGTCATCCTTCTCACTCTCAATGTTGCATTTCTCTTTTCCTATTAAAGCTCCAAATAGGTGTGATTGGGATCTGAAGAACAATGCTTAGTTGATGTAGCCCCTTCACACACATTAATTAAACTATTAATGGTGGTTATCATACAGTAGTGTTGTAGAATTTTACAGTTGGAATGGCTCTGAGTTCTCGCAGGTTACCCTGATCTTTTTTTTTCCCCCTTCAAATATGACTGTAATGCTTCTGTTTAGAGCCAGAGCTTTCTTGGTGCACCATCTCCCTGTCCTTCCCTGTTCTCCTGCTGACAGGCTTCAAGTGAGGCATCCTCATTGATCCTAAAAGCTGAGACAAACAAGCACCAGGTTAAAGAAAAGCTGTCACAGGAAAGCATGAATACAGCACCTTGCAAGTTACTCCCTGTCCCTTTTCTCAGGTCTTCTCCAAATGAGTTGGACAGAATATAGAATTCTGTTAGTAAACAATATTCTTCATTCATATAATAATGACATGGGAGGGGGTTGATCTCTGTTGCATTTCTAAATAAGTGGCTTGGTGAAACATACCTTTAATCTCAGCACCTTGGAGACAGAGATAGGCAAGTCTCTGTGAGTTCAAAGCCAGCCTAGTCTACATAGTGGGTTCTAAAACAACCAGAGCTATGTAGAAAGGACCTGTGGATGCCATTTTGTTAATAGTGTTGATGTTTTTATTATATTTCATGGAAAAGAAGAAAAGAATATTTCAGTATATCAAGTTAATAAGCTAATGTGATACCAGGAAATGTGAGTAGGAGACTGCTATTTATATCTGATTCTCTTATTTTTTGTAGTGAGAAGTTGGATGGAAAAGCTAAAAGACAAGGTAAGGAATGTCTCCTCTTCCTGTTGACTGATATGAAAGGGTAACTAAAAGATCTGCAAAACAGAGCTTTAGTGCCAATTAGGAATTTATATGTATATATACAAACATACATGTGCATGTAATAAGAGGCCATGAATTTGAAGGAGAGCTGGATGTAGGAGAGTGTGGAGGAAGAAAGGGGAAAGGATATATGTTGTAATTAAATCAGAACAGTGAAAAAATGTATAATAGCAGAGCTTCAGTTTGCTGTCCTGGACCTTCTAGGAGGAGAGCATTCCCTGTGGATTCCTTCATGGGGACACAGAAGACAGACATCTTATTCTCTGGAGTCTCATTCACACCTCTCTTTCTCTCTCTCTCTCTCTCTCTCTCTCTCTCTCTCTGTGTGTGTGTGTGTGTGTGTGTGTGTGTGTGTGCAGGTATGTGTGCTTATGCATGCGTAAAAGCCAGATATCTTCCCCTATCACTCTCTACCTTACTCTTTTGAGGCATGATCTCTCACTGAATGTAGAGCTGATGGATGTGGGGTACACAGGCAGCCAGCAAGCCCCAGAAATTCTCCCAACACTACCTTGCCCAGAACTGAGTTTACAGGCATGTGAAAGACCTGACATCTATTTTCAACGTGGGTTCTGGGTTGTGAGCTGAGATCCAAACGTTTTTTTTTTTTTTTTTTCTTGTTTAGATTTGTTCATTTTATATTATGTGTATAAACTGAAGTTACAGGTGGTTGTGAGCCCATGTGGGTGCTGGGAATGGAACCCAGGCCCTCTGCCACAGTAGCAAGTACTATCAATCACAGAGCCTTATCTCCAGCTCAACATCAAAACTTTTTAACTACCGAGACAGCCCTATATCCTCGGGTGGCACGCCCACCTAAATACTATCCTTGATCTACTCAGTACAGTTTCTTTTAGGTGATATTAGCATAGTTGCTCATTTGTGTCTGTGAAATAGGAAACTGCCCTAGGTGTGTAGCTTATTTTAATGCTTCCTCTCACTGGACACCAGCAAGCCAGCCTGTCTGGATGGTCATCTATGAGAAAGTATGACCCTGTCTTGTACAGATTTGACAAAGTGATCGACAACGCTCATTTCTTTCCAGAATCATATTTTCATTTTCTTTCCACTTTCAATCCTCTCCAAGTTTTCACATTTGGTTGTAATTTTAACTGGAACTACTCAAAATATTGATGGAGTCTTGATTTCCTCGGGGTAGCCTAAGTCAGATTCCATTAGCACATTCAGCTCAGGTTTAATTGGGACTTCAATTGCTTGAAAATCATTTTAATGGTCAAGCAATAAGTTGCCTTCAGTTCCCCAGCCTCAAAACATGTCTTTTTACGGCGTTTCATATATTTTATTACTTGAGCTAGTTTTCCTGTATTGGAATTGCTAGTTTTTATTTTGTTACACCTTAATGCTAAAGAATAAGCCACCCAATTGCAATTAAAATTATGCAAGAACAGTGGTTCTGGGTGAAAGTTCACATATGTGTAGTTTTTTGAGAACAAGTTTGTTTTGTTTTCATATGTGTTCAGAGTAATAAAGGAAACCTTCAAGCTGTTGAGGTTATTGGATGCTATTTTTGGTCTTTGTTATTTATTTAGTTATGTCAAAAGATATATTCAGATGAACAGATAGGTTTAGAATATCCTGAGAAAGGTATTTTCTAAAATATCTTACATTAAAATACATTTCTAAGACAGATTACAAAATGTTAAACTAGACTTAAATTTTGGCATAAAGCCACCCCGTGGTTGGAGGTTGTAAACTCTGTAAGTTGCATGTAAATGTCAATTCTTGCAAGTTACCATCTTCAGAAGCAATTTTTGGGAGCCCAGCTACTATCTGATGAAAGTCAATCAAACTCATAGAATGATAGCTTAGATATATACTTAACTGAGTTCATAAACCAAACCAGGATACCCTCTTGATCTAGTTTTATGAATTATTCCAACAGTGGGTCTCTGTTAGTTGCAGAAGCTCTAAAAGGGTGTTTTCAAAAGTCCTGGCTTGTTTCTTTGGTTTTGTTTTCTATTTCAGTTTTTTCTGTGTTAATATTAGGGTTAATCATGAATAACAGGAAGCTCTCAGCTATCACAGCTGAAGTCAAAAACTCAAAGCTAGTAGCAAAGACACAGGGCCTAATGCTTCAGTTTGATAGTATGCCATCTGTGATCATCATTCCCAAGGTTAATTTATGATTCTAGATGGTATGTCCAACTTATCTATCTGCATGTTCTAGCTGAAAATAAAAAAGGGGACAGGGTAAGGGTGCTGAGGACAATCCATCATTTAAGAAAAGAAGGCAGCATCCTATTATTCTTGGAATCTCACATTCCCCCTATAAGGAACGTGCTCTTGAATGTGTATATGCCACGGTGTCTTAGACAGGGTTACTATTGCTGTGATGAAACAACATGACCAAAAACAACTTGGGGAAGAAAGGGTTCCTTTGTTTACACTTCCATAACACAGTTCATCAAAGTGGGAACAGGAATTCTAGTCGGTCAGGAACCTGAAGGCAGGAGCTGAGGTAGAAGCCATGGAGGAGTGATGCTTACTGGCATGCTTTTCGTGGTTTCCTTAGCCTGCTTTCGTATAGAACTCAGGAACCCCAGCACAGGGGTGGCTCCACACACAATGGGCTGTGTCTTCCCACATAAATTACTAATTAAAAAAATTCTCTACAGGCTTACCTGCAGCATGATCTTATGAAGACATTTTCTCAGTCAAGGTCCCCTCCTCTCAGATGACTATATTTTGTGTCGAGTTGACATAAAACTAGCCAGAGCACATTGATGTATCATCTTCTTGTTAAAACTGACCCTTCGATCACACTCAGCTTCATGGAAGCCCAGGGAGGAGAAATAATCTTCATTCTGCCCCCATGCCAGATTAGAAGTTACTTAGCTACTAAGAAAGGACAATAGATGTTGATAGACCATTAGTTTGCATAACCTTAGCTTTTCTGATTAAATATACATATTGGTGGTGTTTGTTAGATCAATGTACTGGCTGGTTTTCTGTGTCAACTTGACCCAAGCTGGAGTTATCATAGAGAAAGGGGCTTCCCTTGAGGAAATGCCTTCATTCAACAAGGGAGGAATGGCCCAGCCCATTGTGGGTGGTGCCACCCCTAGGCTGGTAGTCCTGTGTTCTATAAGAAAGCAAGCCGAGCACGCCAGAAAGCAGCGCCCTCCATGACCTCTGCATCAGCTCCTGCTTCCAAGTTCCTGCCCTGTGTGAGTTCCTGTCCTGACTTACAGCAATGTGGAAGCATAAGCTGAATAAACCCTTTCCTCCTCCACTTGCTTCTTGGTCATGACGTTTTGTACAGGAATAGAAACCCTGACTAAGACAACCAAACTTATCTTGGTTACTTATTGATGATGTCTTTTCAACATCAAAATTGCTTCTCAGAAATGAAGATACTTGATTAGATTGTATGATAAAGACTAGTGCTGGTGTTAAGTGACCAAATCTATTCTGTGTCTTCTTGCTTTAAGAAAGCATCCAACAAAGAATGACCCAGATTTTATTTCGTAGCCACCGACTTTCAAGATGCCATCTGGACCAGCATCTTCAGACCCCCTAGGAGCTTGTCAGAAATGCAGGTTCTCAGATCTTACTCTAGACCTGAGCCAGAAACTGTGAGGATGTGGTCCAGTAGTCTATGTTAGCAAGTCTAACATGTTATTTAGTTGCAGATACTGCTGCTTAGAGAGCCCACAGGCCAGTCTCAGTCCAGAAGATCTGGGCAGTGGAGTGTAGTCTGCACTTGTTTGCTTGTTTGTTGGTTGGTTGGTTAGTTTATTGACACAGAGTCTCATGTAGCCCAGGCTGACCTCTCACTTACTATGTAGTTGACTATTGTAGCTGCTTGTATTCTCATGCTAATTATGTTCTCCAAAAACCTGTTTCCAGTGTCTCACACTTAAGACAATGAGCACCAGAGGTTTTGTATTGTCCAATATTTCTTATATAGAAGATTATAGCGTTTTTAGAAGACTCAAGTGGGGTCTACAAGAGTTTTAAAACAACTTTGATTTTCTACAAAGCACATGAATTTGCTGAAGAATGACTGGGCTTTGTTTCTCTATTGAAAGCACTACACTGATTTAAAAGTAACTCACTGTTCTTAAATTAATGAAAATTTTTCCATATTTTGCCCCAATCTAAAATTCTGGGATATAAGACCAATGAGGGGGTTGCTGAGGGTATGTGTTTTGTGGGAGTGCCTCTGCTACTCCACAAGCAGGTTTAGAAAAAGAAGTATAACCTACAGAGCTCAGTGCTTTCTGAAAATCTCCTCTCTCTCTCTCTCTCTCTCTCTCTCTCTCTCTCTCTCTCTCTCTCTCTCTCTCTCCACCCCCCTCTATCTGTGTGTGTATCTGTCTGTCTCATTTTCGCTCATTCTAAGAGATACTAGAAATAGCTTTGCTAGATAAGGAATTAAATAGGAGCTAGGGAGATGGCTTGGTGGTTTAAGAACACTTGCAGTTCTTGATGAGGATCAAGTTCTATTCCCAGAACCCATGTGGTGGCTCACAACCATCTGGAACTCTAGTGCTAGGTGATCAGTGTCTTCTTCTGGCCTCTTCAGAAAGTTCATGTACTTGATGACACACACATGCACTCAGGCACATACATATACATCTCACAAGCATAAACTACATTAAAAAATCTTTTTTTTTAAAGGAGAAATAGAAGGCATGTGCTTTCTCAGAAAAATACCTGCGTATTTATCCTAGGTTAAATATTATAACTGTAATATATTTTTTACAGTAGGGGTGTAAGCCTTATTCTCTCCCATGAAAAGGTTAGCATACACGTGCACCCCATACAGGTTTTACTGCAAATATCTACCTTGGTTCAAGGGTCCTGCTCCAAGAGTGGGTGGGACCTGAGCTGTGCACTGAAGCATAGGGATGTGCTGGAATCACACTGTTCTCTTAGAAAAGAAGTGTCCATGGAGATCTTGGGTATGCTAGAAACACCTGAGGCTCCTTGGAAAGTAGCCATGCTGTGGGCAATGATCTTTGTGCCATTTGGGGGCACTGTTCCCTGGGACTGAGGACACACTCTGTTTGGTTTTGTTCGCTGGGCACATTGCTTCTCTCAGAGGTGTGTTTCACATGCACATCTCCTTGTCCTTGTCTTCCAACAATTAACCTGCCTCTACATTCATGCCCCTGTCCCTTCCCCTGCTGTTTGCAACACTCTGACCTTCTACACACATGCACTTTTATCCTTCTTTTCTTACTGTAATACAGTAAGCTGAGAAAAGTGAGCGCTAAGGGGAGGCAGGGAGAGCAAGAGAGTGTGAACCCCCCACCTTTACCCTCCAAGGAACACAGTATTCCAGAGGACACTTCAATCCTTTGGTGTGTGACTCAGGCTGTTTCCAATTTATTGCATTTTAATAGCCCTGGCATTCTCCGAAGCCCACTCCATCCATCTTTAGTACAAATTATATTTCTGTCATCAAAAATTGATGTTGACAAATGTGCATAATCAAGTGGCTGGAGGGGCCACTAGGTCTGGCTGATTTATTTCAGACCATACTTCTAAGGGATTTGAAATAATAATAATTTTTTTAAGAGCTCATTACATTTTCTGTTGCTTTCTTCCCCCAAAGCAGTACCTTTGTTCTAGGTTCCCTTTTAAATTATAGCACAGCAGACAGAAGAATGCAAAGCATCTAAAACCTGCTGCGATGTAGCAGGGAAAAGGAACTGAGAACCTGGTGCTCTGTCTAACATCCTAACACACAAGTTTCTCTCTTTCTCTATCCAGGCAGGCTACATGTCTGGAATGCTGGTGCCTGTTGGGGTAGGGATAGCTGGAGCTTTGTTCATCTTGGGAGCGCTATACAGCATTAAGGTTATGAATCGCCGAAGAAGAAATGGATTCAAAAGGCATAAAAGGAAGGTATGAAAGAAACAGAAGCAAACCTAATCCTTTGCTGCTCGCCTGATTGCTTGATGAAGTACAGAGGGTTTAATGGAGCAAGAAAGACTCCTGTTCAAGATGCTTTGTATTAGCTACTCCTTTGTTCTTTAGAGTGGGTCTGCTTCTGGGCATTGCAGAGAAAGAATTTAATGCCTCCCTGTTTTCTTTCCCCAGCAGAGAGAATTCAACAGTATGCAAGACAGAGTGATGCTGTTAGCTGATAGCTCTGAAGACGAATTCTGAACCGGACTTGAGTTTACCTGAGATATTCATGAGATTATTATTTTATTTTCTATTTGAAGGCAAAAAGAAGAAAGAGAATAACTAAATAAGAAAGAACAGTATCTCACCACCTTGCTGCTACCAGGCCTTCGGTCCAGCCCCATCTCTACTGGAGAGTAGATTTTTTTCTCGTGCTCAACAGAAAATAACACGCTGTACCCTAAATGCAGCATGCAGTGTTCGGCTATTCTGTAGTGTGTATGTCATCAACAAGGGCTGCAATTTAGAAGCTCATAGGATACAAGTTCAGTGGGAGATAGGTAGAATAAATATTTTGTATTTTTCCATCACCCTTTTCTTGGTTTGGATTACTGGACTGAAGTTAATGGTGTCACCACCAAGGCATCGTTGACTTTAATAGACAAATTCTAAGGAAGAGTAACTTTTCATAGTCCTTCCCTGCCTTTTTGAAGTTGTTGGCTTTGGTGTACCCTATCTCTGCATCAAAGACTAGTTACCACTTGGAATGATTTTTTTTCCTGAGCTATCTCAGCCTATTAGAATTACATGCAGATCTGTGTGTATCTTGCATTAAAATTTCCAGCCTCTTGTTTATTATTATTTTTTCTCTTTCTTAGTCTTGCTGTTAGTAAGAGAAAGAAACACACCAGAAATTATACATTACATAAATCTTTAACTTTAATTTATGCTTGCTTTCTTAAATAGTGTGACTTAATTCAATGCATAGACTGAATGATTCTTATCTGTGTGTCATTATGAGATATTCTCTTGGTAAATTAGCTAAGAAATAAGAATGATATCAAAATGAGGGTGTGTATGCTCCCAGAGTGATTGTCCTTGCCATTTGGTTCTATGCTGATGTAACTATTGCTTTTCTATATCTATGGTATTACTATGGAAGGAGTGGGCCACCAGTGGTCTTTTGGGCTTTAATAGATAAGGCCAGCATTCTTTAGAGAAGATGGCCCAGTGGCCAGATTTCTCATCTACAAAGGATCTTTGGGCATCTCTCATAGGGATGATGGACTGTTAGATCCTTTCTTATTTTCCTTAGAATGTAATTTTCTCCTTCTATACCAAATAACACAGACACCCTCTTTGATTCGGGGTGTTTGGGAATTTTGGTTCATTGGATTTAGCAATATGGCTTGAATCATCTCTAAGGATGGAATAAGGTGAACTCCAAAAGACCAATCAGGAGCTAAATCAGATGTCTTTATTCAAACTAGCTCAGGCTTAACTCATCACAGATTCACAGGGTGGTTCTGGTGGGGGAAAAGCCCTGAACATTCATCACAACATGGTTTTATAGAAAGCAGCAAACAAGGAGTGAATGTTTCTAGCCTGGAGAGCATCTAATTAGGGTGCTATTGTGGCCTTTAGCTTAATTGGCTGGTGCTGGGAGCCAAACTTCTTCCAACTTGGTGGTTGTTAGGTAAAGTGGGCTTGTTGGGGGTTAACCTGGAAACTGGTGCTGAGTGCATTTGTTGGGATTAGCCTAGAAACTGGCTCAGCTTTTGTTGGATGGTAACTTAGAAACTGATGGTTGAGTTCAAACTTAGGTCAGTTCTCTTAAGATGGAGTTTGAAGTCAAAAATTTAGTCTCTCACTATGACTCTGGAGAATTTGTTCATAGTCATTAGAGCCTATTCTATTATGATAGGGTCAGTTTAATTACTCCTGGTAGCTTCTGGATGAGGAAGGATACATGTTTCTATTTTTCCATTCTACTGAAGATGCAACTAAAGTAGAGAGGAGAGAGAATCATCAGATATGTCTGTGGACTCAGCATAAGGACCGCCTTGGACCCAAACTATAGACTGGCTCTTTACCATGACATTGGAAGGTCCTTCTTTAAAACCAAATCTACTTGGTCAAAAAACATGTATCATTAATTTCTGTGTTTGTTAAATGAATGAGTCTTTCACACAAGTACTTTCCTCCCACACAAATTTAAGTATCATCTCTAGGGAACTAATGGGAAAATTTCATGGAACCCAGGTCTGAATGTGGGCTATCTCGCGAAAAATATTTTTCCTAAGTTTAGTTCTTTTGGTCAAGAAATCAAATGTGTAAAGTCGATGAAGAGAAATGAAAAGTCTCATGGAGCAAATAAAAGCTAGCCGTCTAAAAGTCAGACTAAAGTCGGAGTTTAAAAAAAGTGGAATATGAGTCATGACTCTCATCAGTGAGTCACAGTTCCACTAGGAGAGCTGTCCTGCTTCTGCATAGGGGATGCTTTCTAAGAACAGTCTCTTCCTGTGTTCCTGACGCTGGGAACAAGTGAACATGTGGGGACTTTGTCACTTGCAATACTGAACAAGTTGTATATAGCAAACTAACAACAGGTTCTCTTAATTCAAGGATGAAACTGACAGGCAATCATGCCTGGAGCAACTCAATCTGTAGCTTTAGATTAAATCAGGGCTAATAGTGCCTCTTCAAACTGTTGTATAAAAAGTCACTCTTTTTCCTGCTTTTGGGACCTTTTCCCTCATACTGGATTGCCTCATTCAGCCTTAACCTGAAAGGCGGTGCCTACTGAAACTTGATACGCCATATTTGGTTAGCATCCATGGGAAGCCTGGCCACTTCTGAAGAGAAACAGAGGAGTGGGTAGGGGCAGCAGAGGAAAGATGGGTGGGAGGATGGAGTGGGAGAGAAGGACAGAGGGGAAACTGCAGTCAGAATGTTAAAATGCTAAAAGTCATAAGTATCAGTCACACATTCACTCAGTGACAATAACATGTGTGTGAATTTGTGCTTTAACAGCAATCTTGGTATCCCCTTTGGCACACATCACTATGTAGAGAAAGCAGTTTATTTAGATCACAGCAGATTTCTGTCTTTTTGTTTGTTTGTTTGTTTTGTTTTGTTTTGTTTTTCGAGACAGGGTTTCGCTTTATAACCCTGGCTGTCCTGGAACTCACTTTGTAGACCAGGCTGGACTCTAACTCAGAAATCCACCTGCCTCTGCCTCCCGAGTGCTTGAATTAAAGGCGTGTGCCACCACGCCCGGCACGCCGGTTTCTGTATAAACCCATTTAGCTGTCCGTGTAAGGAAATGTGATATAGCTATACATTCGACTGTTAACCAGTCCTAAAAAATAAAGAAATCCTGTCACTGTGGCATGGATGTTGGAAGACAATCTACAAAGTAAAATAAGCCAGATGCATGGGGGGGGGGGGGCTACATGATTCTAGAGGATATGAGCTATCTAAATTCAGAAACCCAGGTAAAATGATGGTTGCCAGAGATAGGGAAAGTTTCAGTTATGAGATGAATAGGTTCCAGGCTTCTGTTGTGCAACATAGCATCTACACTTCACAATGCTGGATTGTACAACACAGCACGAACAGTTAACAATGATGCATTCATTGTACAGCATAGTACCTACACTCAACCATGCCATATTCTCCATTTACGATTTGGTTAGGACAGTAGATCTCACAATAAGTATTTTCACCATGAGACTAAGAGATGAAGGAGAGCAGGGCTCTGTGGGAAGGGATGCTTTCACCTGGTCATCCTACCCAACACATCCCACTATCTCCAAATCACAAGCCCACTGCCATAGTGAGGAAAATAAAAGCCAAGATAAATGAAAAAAGCTACCATGGAAAAATAAGACTGGGCTGAGGAGAAGTTTTCTTTCATGTCCCTTATGCCATAATCAGAAGATAATATTTTTATTTTGAACTTCTTCGATTTTGCTTTCTTCTGTGAGCTGCTGCTTTTACTAGCTGCCAACTTAATTTATATGCTATATTTAGAGTTAATTAGTATCCCAGGATAACAGATTCCCTTAGCCTTGGCTTAGCCTTGGCTGCAGTTCATATATTACCTCAATGATAGTTTTCTTCAGAAATGGAAAATACCCATATCTCTTACACAGATCAAAAATGTTGTGAGTAAGAATTGAAGGCTAAGTTTGGTGACATATTTAAAATGGTTATGGCATAGTCAATGCCAGGTAGTTTGTCATTTCGTTAATTTACTGTGTTTTAATTTAGTTTTACTTACAGTTCTGGGGGATGAAACACATGACTTCATGTATGCAGGAAGTAAGCAAGTACTGTACCATTGTCACACCCTCAGCCTTTACTACACACAGAAACACAGACAGACACAGACGCATACTCACATACTTGAAGCCTAAGATTTAAAATGTTAACAACATGGAATGGTATAAATCATTCTGACTGCCTAGTGATTCCCTCTCTGACTGCCTCTCTCTCTATATTTTCTTCTTATGGAAGTTCAAATCAAGCACCATTTAAATCACACACACACACACACACACCTGCAGGGGTGTGTGTGTGTGTGTGTGTGTGTGTGTGTGTGTGTGTGTGTAGGATCAAATCCTATTTAGGCATTATGATTTCTGTGGCTATGAGTAACCGTTATTCCTGCCAGCTGCTGAAGAACAGCTTTGGGAAACAAGACTTCTTATACGACCCAGGCTTATAGCTGTGTGGCCTACTATAGAAACAGGCTTTGCTTATACCAAAGAGAAATATGAAGAGGAAAGATGACACTGTAAGAAAGCAATCTTGCCCTTTTCATTTAAAGATGCAATGACAAGGAAGGAAATATGAACAAGAAAAAGATGGAAGAAAACTAATACAAGGCATGTGTAACAATGGTATTTGATAATGTAATGTGTTAACGAAACACCTAAGTTGTGAATATATTTTTTGTGTGGTGTTGGGGATCAAACCCATGGCTTCATGCAGGCTTACTAAGTGCCCTAACATTGAGAAACACCCTCCAACTTCATACTTAGCTACTTAGAAAAACAATGAAGCTAAACAAGGAGTAGAAAGAAAATGAGGAAGATTCCTTCCAGGGAAGGAACTGTACATGTATACAAACCTATGTGATTTCCATCTTTCTCATCAAGGGAAATTACACAAGATAGAATGAATAAGGCCAGCAAGGAACTGAAGTCCACAATGAATGGGGATATGGAAGTTGACTGGTTTCCTTAAACTACCTTATTTTTTCAATTAAATGCCTTCCTTAATTACACAGACTTGAAATTACTGAATGTAAACTTTTAGGGATAAGAAATAAACTGAAAATAATTAATGGTATTAACCTAATAAAAGTCTCACATTTGGGCATGGAGTACTCCATAGGATGCATTTTGGGGTAGCTATTAAACCAATAAGCTGTGATTGACTAAGGAGAGACATCTCATTATGTTACTTTGATAATTACAAATCTTGGCAGTCAACATGGCTGTAAACAACTTGTTTAATTTCTGCTGTAAGCCAGTGTTATATAAATGCACTAAAAGTATACCAAACATGTAATAGTTGCATCTACCTCTTTATTAATTGACCAAATTTCTGTTAAGCACATGCACAGTAAGAGAAATAGAAAGGAACAGAAAAAAAGAAGGAAGGGGGAAAGGAGGAAACGGGCACAAAAAAAGACAGTTGTTTGCTCTCTCTAGTCTACCCAAAGGCTCAGAGTGATACTAAGGTGAACTCTGATATCTTCCCCTGAGTAAAGCAAACATCCTACTGTCCTTTCTCAAAAAGCAGCAGGTGCAGTAGCCCAAATGATTGCTGTGCCAGGGAAATATTAGTGATCTCCAAAAACACACACAGGAGCCAATCTGATGCAACTCACAGCAGGGCCTTTATTCTATTCCAGCTAGCTTGACCCTCCCCCCAATGCACCACCATCATGCAGGACTGTTTTGGTGGTTGGGGAATCCCATATCTCTACCTGGGCAAGGCTTTATAGTAAGCAGCAAGCAGGGAATACATATGTAAACATCTAATTGGAAAGCTCCTGTGGCCTTTAACATAATTGGCTGGTGCTGGGAGTCAGTCTTATCATAAATTTAACTTCTGCTCTCCTCTGTATTGGTGGTTGTTAAGCAAGGGGTAGGCTTGCAACCTGGGGTGCAGTTTTGTTGTGGGAATAACCAGGAGACACTGGTCTTGTTGGGGTATAACCTGGAGACTAGAGATAGGCTCAGGTTTTGTTGGGGTGCAACTTGGAAACTAATGCTAGATACCAGCCTGTTAGTTTACCTGAGTTCAAACTTAGGTCAAGTTCTCTAAAATGGAGTCTGAATTTAAAAGCATCTCATGATAACCACAAATACAATACACTAGAAAAAAAGCAGATACTTAGCAAGATAGAATGGAAGTTCTCACCGGAGATTGTAGTCTACAGCTAAAATGTTCAAGATTGATATTGCCTAAGAGGTGTAACATTTTATGGGATGGGAATGGATGACCTGAGAGAGAGTAGAAGTGGAAGAATAACTTATATCATCAACATGGGAAAGTACATTTTACATTTCTTCACAATGCTCAAGGGTTTATCAATAAAGTATAGGAAACTGACAGGTCAATTGGGTCAATTCTATTATTTTGTTGCTGTTAAGCAGGAGATGTCATCTACTTGGGTCTTGAAGAAAGGAAGCTGGTATTGGGTCAAGAAATAGAGATTTTATGAGCTCTGAAGCCCAACATTTTCTTCTCAAGTAACATATAAGTCAAAGAAAAACACCAAACAAAACATTGGAAATGTTTCTTCAATTTTATGGAAAAAGATAAGACAGAAATAGATCCCTGGAACATGGCAAAGATACGCTTCCAAGAGAACATTTTTATGCAAACCCCTTACTTCTTATTCTCTTATTTATTTGTGTAAGAGATAAAGGGAAGGGAAGGTACAAATGACTTTATAAATGAACTGATTAGATCTCCAAAATGTCTCCAAAAGGCACATGTGACCGTGGGTTTGGTCCCCACAATAAACAAACAAACAGCACCAAGAGGAGGGAGGGTATCTAGAGATTTTCTCTCTAATGAGCAGGAGCAGTGGGTAGCATTATTTCTTTTTTGAATCGGCCTCCTTTGGATGCACAAGAATAGTAAGATGTAGTTAGTACATCATCAGAAGGAATTTACAGATTCATGGGGAAAGGAGGGCTCAAAAACAACCTCATGCCAAAGTCTGTTGGATCCAGCAAAGGAGTATTCAACCCTGCCGTGAAGATCAGGGCCATGTTTCTAGAGCAAGTAACATCAAACCTGGGACCAGAGGATGAGTAAAGGTTAGTGAGTTAAGGAAGGAGAAAGAGATGCTTGATATAGCTAGGTAGACCAGAATAGGTGAGAGATCATGGGAAATTCATCATTGAAAGGATGGTTGGAGTGGAAGTGAATACATGTGGTAGCAAATATGAGATTGCTTCTAAAAGGTCGTCTAGGCCATGCCAAAAAAATGGAGCATTTACTTTGAGGATAACTAGAAATTATGGGAAGCTATGTTCATAGCAGCCTTATTTATAATATCCAGAAGCTGGAAAAAATACAGGTGTCCCTCAACAGAGGAATGGATACAGAAAATGTGGTACATTTACACAATGGAGTACTACTCAGCTATTCAAAACAATGAATTCATGAAATTCTTACACAAATGGATGGATCTGGAGGATATCATCCTCAATGAGGTAACCCAATTACAAAAGAACATGATATACACCCACTGATAAGTGGATATTAGCCCAGATGCTCAGAATACCCAAGATACAGTTTGCAAAACACATGAAACTCAAGAAGAAGGAAGACCAAATTGTGGATACTTCAATCCTTCTTAGAAGGGGGAACAAAATACCCATGGAAGGAGCTACAGAGACAAAGTTAGGAGCTGAGACTGAAGAAATGACCATCCAGAAACTGCACCGCCTGGGAATCCAATCCATCCCATACAACCACCACCAAACCCAGAAACTTGCAGATGCCAACAAGAGCTTGCTGACAGGGGCCTAAACTAGCTGTCTCCTGAGTGGCTCTGCCAGTGCCTGACTAATACAGAAGTGGATGCTCACAGTCATCCATTAGACGGAGCACAGGGCCCCCAATGAAAGAGCTAGAGAAAGCATCCAAGGAGCTGAAGGGGTTTGCAGCCCCATAGAAGGAACAACAATATGAACTAGCCATTACCCCCAGAGTTCCCTGGGACTAAACCAGCAATCTACTAAATCACACGGAGGACTCCTGGCTCTAGCTGCATATGTAGCAGAGGATGACTGCTGCGGACTGGCCCCAGTCGGCTTCCCTCAATCCGCAGAAAAAATTTCAGGGTCATAGAGTTGGTGAATGACAAACAAATACGAACACAAGGAAGTATGGTATCTGAATGTAATTTGTCAAATTGAGCACCAGTCTTAGGTGAATACATTTGCCAAGGTACACTGGTTCTTAACACAAAACAAAGAAAATGCATACATAAAAAGATGACAGATAGCCAGGCCATGTTTACAACTGAGAAGCCAGATGAATGCTCTGATACAAAGCTAGTCTATTAAGCTATTCCTCTGGGCCTAGTGAAAATCCTGTACCAGGAGAATTCTGTTCTACTAACCCTTTCATGAATAATACTGCACCCCACCTATTTTCCTAGGCCATTGTGTATTCCTTTGTTTGGGTGTGACTCTGCTATTGTCCTAAGTAATTACTATGTAGACTAGCCCTGAGCTTTTCTAGCTCTATTCAAGTAAATTGCAATGCCTAATTAGTTTCACTGTCTCAACTAGAAGTGAATTTGAATGTTGCTAAATAGGTAACATTCTTACTGAATCCAAGCTCAGGTCTTCAAGGACTATCTAGGACATTGGAACACTGGCAAAGGCTTAGCTATATGTCAAAATCAATCCTTAAAGGCACTTATAATAAAACAATACTGAAAGAGAGCACATGGATCCATACACCAGACTAGTGTGGGAACAGGTTTTGAGTGAAGATGCTATGGGAATTCCAAGATTCCAGGAGGCTAAGTTTCCGTGAAACTCTTTGCCTCAGGACTGCTTTCAGGTTTCTAAACCTGTCAAGCCGATTTCACTGGAGTGGATGTAGCAGATGGCCTAGTCAGTCATCAATGGGAGGAGAGTCCCTTGGTCCTGTGAAGGTTCTATGCCCCAGTATAGGGGAATGCCTGGGCCAGGAAGTGGGAGTGGGTGGATTGGGGAGCAGGGGGAGGGGAGAGAGGATAGGGGATTTTTGGAGAGGAAACTAGGAAAAGGGATAACATTTGAAATGTAAATAAAGAAAATATTTTATATATATATATATATATATATATATATATATATATATATATATATATATATATGGAGGGTATTATGCTATGAAGTAATATGGTCAGGTTTGTGATTATGGCAAGATTTTAGAAATCTGAATTTAAAGATATCAGTCAAGGTTAAGGCTGGTGAAGTAATGCAGGTGAGAGACATCTTTAGTCCTGATGAGGGTAAAGAAGTGTATAGAGAGAGGAAGATGAATTCTGTAGGTATTGAAAAGCACCAATACACAAAGGACTTGGGGATGGATTAGAGAAGAAAATACATTTTTAAAAAATGGTAGATAAATATGACCTTTGAGGCCCTTCAGCTTTCATGAACTTCGGATCCTATATTTTTGGAGAAAATTCCAGCATACCCAAGTATGAAAAGAAATAGCATTTACTTCTGAAAAAAACGTGGAGGTATCCTCTAGTGTCTCAAAGGGGTGTGTGTGTGTGTGTGTGTGTGTGTGTGTGCTCATTCTCTGTGGCTTTCAACAATGTTTCAAATAAATTACTTTAAACTAATGAAGCCTCTATTAAACTCTGAAGAAAATTCTATATATCACCAATGACTTTGGTTTAGCCTGAGGTCTAAGTTAATACTAAGACTTGACTGCCTTTCTTGATTTGTGAAGACTGGTATGACAGTCTCTTGTCTTATGACAAGAAAATCAAAGTTTAGTATCTCTGAAAGGTTTCTCCCTTAAGGCCAGGCTCTATGAACACCATGTCAGTGGCTGCCTATGTAGCCTAGGAAGTCACATAAGCTATGCTATTTCTCAGTACTGAGTGGTTTCTGGGGCATTTGAACTGTTGCCACAGACAGTTACCAAATACTTTATTTCTCTCTGAATACTGGACATGAAACAAGTTTACTCCAGTTGACATATCAACACAAAGGTGAGATCTGGAGGGCCTTGATGGTAACAATACAGAATCAGGAAAACAAAAACATAAGAAATCTGGATCACCGAGTCCTAACCCCAGAGTTAAACACTGTTACCAGTGTGATCTATATTTTACTAATCTTTCATTTCTGTGTATTTATAGTACAGCAAATACACCTTTAATTTCACATATTGGGATTATAATTTACATACTATGTTGTTAACCTCATTGTGGCTGCCATTTCCCATGTTATTTTTAAAAGGAAAAGAGCTTGGGAAAACATTGTGGTTGTAGTGGACATTTCATCATGAACAAGATTTACATGGCACCTGGTGGTCCATAAATGTCTGCTTTGATATCAGTGTACATAGTTGGAAGGCAAAGACTGTAGAACCAGATCATTCATTGGCAAAATTGGCATCCTTATGCCTTAGAGCAGTGGTTCTCAACTGGCGGGTTACAATGCCTTTGTTTCACAGGGGTCACCAATACCATCAGAAAACACAGATTTTACATTACAGTTTATAACAGTAGCAAAATCGCAGTGATGGAGTAGCAACAAAAGTAATTTTAGGCCTGGGGGTCACCATGACATGAGGAACAGTATTGAAGAATCACAGCATTAGGGAGGTTGAGAATCACTAGTCTGGGTAATTGGAGGGCATGTTCCCCTTCTTATCTTGGTCCTCAAAACAAAGATTGTAAGCTTTAAAAATTGATCAGTAAGACTTAATTACCACAAGGGTAAATAATGTATGACAGTTCAGGAAATACTGAAAGAAAACAAATTCACTGAAGTGACAGAAATTGATTAAAGGCTTGTTCAGTTCAACTTGCCAGTCTAATTGGTATTTTTCAAGTTATTTATTATTTCAGGGCATGCATATTATCTACATTTTATTCCACTTGGCTAATATTAAGGGAGAAAACGTTTCTTCCTTGTCCATTGCCTCCTTTTTCCTGTCCTTGAGAAAAGGAGCTGTGGCTTTTGTGCCTCTTCTGGGTTTGATGCATGAGATCTTTTAATGCACCCTTTCTCCACCCCTGCTAGATCTAAAGAATCTTCAAATGTCAGTAAGTACAGACTCACACACACACACACACACACACACACACAAACACACAGCCATCCCACCCCATACCCTTGGAACAAGTGTCTTTTTTTTGTTTGTTTTGTTTTTTGAGACAGGGTTTCTCTGTGTAGCCCTGGCTGTCCTGGAACTCACTTTGTAGACCAGGCTGGCCTCGAACTCAGAAATCCGCTTGCCTCTGCTTCCCGAGTGCTGGAATTAAATAAAGGTATGCGCCACTACGCCCAGCTCTGGAACAAGTGTCTTACTTTGTAATTTAGTCTGACTTTGAAAACATCTGATTCTCTGGTCCTTTGCATCCTGATTGCAAGCTGTCTCACCTGAGATTACAGTCATCTACCATCATGCCCAGCTGTACAAAGGCTAAATACGATTTCTGTATTAATAAACAGTGTTTTGTTATTTTCCTTTATCTAAGAGCTTTACCTATTTTGATTTTTTGTGTTTCAGTGTTTTTCCCTGAATGTCTGTATGTTTACCATGTGTGTACCTAAAGATAGCGTTGGTCCTCCTGGAACGAAAGTAAAAGACAGTTGTGAGGTATCATATGGTTGCTGGGTACCAAATCCAGTTCCACTGCAAGAACAGCAAGTGTTCTTAACTGCTGAGCCATCTCTCTAGCCCACATTTCATTATTTTAATACCATGCTTTCCAGAAAACAAACAAACAAACAAACAAACAAAAACATGTCTTTGGTTACAGTTAATGAAACCCTGTGTGCTTTTAATTTTTTTCGGTTTTGTTTGTTTTTTTTGTTTGGTTGTTTTGGTTTTTGTTGTTTTGTTTCGTTTTGTTTGATTGAGATGTTTCTAAGCATCTCCACTAGCCCTGTTTCCTGCAGGTTTCTTGCATAAGGCATCAGAAATGATCAAAACATAACCAATTACAATGACTATTTTTTATTCTGAAAGTACAGTCTTTCAGTATAAAAATAAATTCTTATGCAAAAGATGCAATTGAATTAAACTAGGCTGGGGTAAGCATTCATCCAGCTGCTTGGTTTAATGCTCTTTAGAACATACTTCAGTTTATTGTGTTTAAGGTCTAAAGCCAGTTAAAGGCAACCACTACTAGAAGAAATTAATCCTATTTCTAAATGATGAAAGTCTTTTTGTTACTTTGAGGGCAGTGCTGACTAGCTTAGTTTATACTACATATTTCAAATGTGAATCCCAAAAATCTGAATGAAATTTAATTCTTTAAATACAACAAAAACAAAATTCATGACTATTAAGCTTCTTCTGTGGTCCGTGTTCTTAACATGGGCGAGCTCACATAACAGAATTGCAAAACCCACTCTGGTAGGCACTCTGGGTTATCAATTGACTCTACTAATGGCATATCTCACTGATGGTAATAATGACATAACAAGATAAATATCAAAGAAGGCCTAATTTTATTTAGTTCCATAATGTTGGAAATGTACGGCATTGGTCTTCAGTCACGGTTTTGATGTGACTTTTAAGGTATTTTTGTTGTAACAACACGGTGAGCATTGGCCTTGGAAAGGTAGTCCATTCCCAATTGCTCCAAGGAAAGGAATCACAAAGAATATGACATATTCAGCTATATCCTGACATTATTGAAAGACTCCTCTGCTGAAATAGTTAGTGTGTAATAGACACTTGAGTTATTTTGAATTTAGTGTTAGCTGTTACCATGTATTAGAGAAGGGGTTTGAAGTGACTTAGTCCTTTGTCACTGTCTTCTAAAACCAGTTTACAGTTTATAAACACGTTGGTTTTAAAGTAAACAATAATCAGTGGTATGATATTTGTGCAATGCTATGTGAACGATTTCCCTCCTATAATGGCCACATTTTAAAAGTTGAGAATGCCTTGTGTTCCTGTATCATTGGCTTCTGGATTCAAAAGGCTTCCATATGTGTTTCATGACACTCAACATGTCTTCATGTGATTTTTTTTTTCTATCCCAGAGAATAATTGTCCAGACTGTCAGTATAGAATGCACTACTTCACTTTAAGTAATGAAAATTGTGTGACAGAGAGTCAACTCCATGCATGAGACTTAATAGAAGGTTTGTCAGTGCACTCTGTTGGGCTGCTTTATTGGGTTCTTATTATCTACCACCTTCCAAACCTTATTCCACCTTAATCCCTTCCAACTCCCCACCAGTCAGTAAGAAAGAAAAAAGGTTGGAGGGGAAAGAGGTGTAGTCCTTTTTAGACTACTTCCTGCTAATTAGGGATGTCCAGTTCCTTGGGCCAAGTCCAACCTCTCTCCTCCTCAGGATATCTCCAATCAGCAATCCAGCAAAACAGTAAAACAGCAATCCAGCAATAACAAATGCAGTAGCAGGAGCCAGCCGCAGGGGAACAGCATCTGCCTTGGAGTGCGTGTCCCACTTCGTTCAGGCTCTGGCATTTACACCCTCTGAAAAGTTCCCAGAATTCCAAATGTAAACTCTCTACAGCTGGACAAAAATCATGCCATCCTAATACATGAGACAAATCATAATCACCTGCTGAGAAGCAGCTTCTTATCTCACCCCTAGGAATGAAACAAAAATGTGTTCACATAACTGTCTTAGTTAGGGTGCTACTGCTGTGAACAGACACCATGACCAAAGCAACTCTTATAAAGGGCATTTAATTAGGGCTGATTTACAGGTTCAGAGGTTCAGTCCACTATCATCAAGTCAGGAACATGACAGCATCCAGGTGGGCATGGTACAGGAGGAGCTGAGAGTCCCACAACCTCATCTGAAAGCTGCTAACAAATACTGGCTTCCAGGCAGCTAAAATTAGGGTCTTAAAGCACACACCCACAGTGATACACCTACTCCAACAAGGCCATACCTACTCCAGCAGGGTCACACTGCCACAGACGCTCTTGGCCCCTTGTCTGCATGGGTCGAGTTCTCTGGAGCAAGTGAGGCGAGGATGCGCGATTGACAAACAGACCCACACGAGAGAGTATGAATCTGAGTGTAATGTCACAAAGTGAACACCAGTCTTATATGATACAGAAGAAAAGGGGTAGGATGTCACAGTAGGTAAAGTACATTGAAGTTACCTGACACGTAACAAAGGAATGACTTCAAAAGGACTTACAGGAACCAGGTAAATTTTACAGTAAATAATAAACAACTCTGCCTAGGATCAAATAATGACAAGTAAGGATTTCACACCCTAGTCACAACTTGTGGTACTCCTTTGAACTTTGTGAGAACTAGCGCCAGGGGGTTCCGCACTAGCAGACCTTCTCATGATTAATGTATTACCACAACCCCCCTATTTCCTAGGCCCAGGTAGATTCTTGCATATGAAGGTAACTTGGCTGTCCTTTTAAGTATCTGTAAGGAATATCCATTTATCAGAAGAGTTTACCAACTTGCTTCTAATATGCAATGTAGTCTGTTATACCTGGCTGTAGAAGATTCTAAGTATATACTTTGTTAAGCTTGCCCTGAGATTTCTAACTCTTATGTAGTAAAATACTGTAAGAAACCATGTAAGACCCTCCACGATATTGCAGGGACAAATCTGGGGCTTTCTGGCTATGGGAATGCCAAGGTTCCAGGAGGATGGGTTTCTTTTGAAACTCTTTGCCACAGGACTGCTTCCAGGTTTTCAGGCCTGCCAAGCAAGTCACTACTGGAGTGGATGTAGCACCACACCTTCTAATAGTGCTACTCTCTGGGCTAAGCATATAAAAACCATAACAATAAGTAGGTTTCCCAGCACTTGGGAGGCAGAGGCAGGCAGATTTCTGAGTTTGAGGCCAGCCTGGTCTACAGAGTGAGTTCCAGGACAGCCAGGACTACACAGAGAAACCCTGTCTCTAAAAAACAACAACAACAACAACAACAAAAAAAAACCCAAACAACAACAACAAAAAGGTAGGTTTTTAAAGAAACCAAAATTCTAACTCTAGTGGTTCCTCTGGGCTCAATCTTTATTTGCCCAAACAGAGATAAACTGTGTTCCCTCTGGAGACAGTTCTACTGAGGACAGTACAAAACTAGAGAAAATTAATTATTAAAAAATTCTCAGTTTTCTTGTTTCTTAAAGTGCCTGTGTGTGTGTGTGTGTGTGTGTGTGTGTGTGAGAGAGAGAGAGAGAGAGAGAGAGAGTGAGAGAGAGAGTGGGGGAGCTAGTTTGCATTGTCCTTACAGTATAAACTAGAACATAACTGAAAGCAAAGGGGAACACCTAGACATCATTACCACCATTGCCACCATTAGAACATTAGACTCCTAGAAAAACTGGATCCCCCAAGGATGCCTGAGAGGGAGTATCTCTGACAGCTTGTACCACCCAGTCCTTTTCTGTGGCTACTGCTATATTGAGCCAGTCTACAGAGGCTTCTCCTGTTTGCTGTGCTGTAGGTCACTATGGTACTTCACTTGACACTCTTACATGTACAGCTTGACAATGCAGATATCTAGCTGGCAGCCTTAACCAGTGGCAACAGAAGCTGGTGGGTAAATACTCCCTCAATCTAGCTCTCATCTGGACACCTTATATGGAATTCATGAAAGTCCTCAAAGTATGTACCCTCAGGCAATGCCAACCTGAAAATTCATTCTTGTTCTGGCTTTCTCTTCTTCCCTATTTCAATGTTTCCTGCATGCAAGACTTTGTCTCAGGTTCTGCTATAGGGGAAACTGAGGCTATGATAGCCAGTGTTGGAATTTCAGAACAAAATCACTGGTTGAGGTAATAATGAGTCTCTTGTTAGAGATAGGAGGAGCGGGTATCCCTAGCCAGCAGTGTCTTACTCAGTCATTAAAGCTCTTTCTTACCTGTTTTAGATTAGGATGAAGTTCAGGCGGAAGACAAAACATTAATTTTAAGCTTTGGTCTACAAAGAAACAACATGAAAATTGAGGAAGAGTCTCATGATGTGCTCAGACTCATGGAAACTTTGGAAAAAGAAAATGACGCTTGTAACGCTTTAAAAGCTAGTGTATGAGAGGAAGTGTTTGAGAACGGTCTCTTTGGCAGAGAGTGGTGACACTCTTATATTCAAGGTCACCAGTCAGGCAAGCCCAGACACTGGTCAGAGACAGAGAACTCTAGAAGTAAAGAAGAAGATGAAGAATGCCTTGGGGGTAGTTCCAATACCAGTACTTGAATTAATTCAGCTTAGAGATTGTGGTTGGCTGCCATCTTGAAGAAGATTCTGATATAGACCAAACTGAAAGAAGGTTACAAAAAGACTCAAAAACTGAATTGGATCTTTTTGTTTATGCCAGTATTGTCACCAACAAATCTGTGCAAAGGCCAGTCAGCCCTGCACATACACAGTTTTGCAGGATATAGCTGTGAGTTGCTCCATTCCCAGATAGTTAAGCATCCCAGCACCACACATGGGGACTAGATGAGTACTCAGGTATATACAGCTGAGCGTGTGGCGAAGTGGGCTGCTGTGACTGATTCTCCTGAGCAGTGTGAATGAAGGATAGTGGCTAACTGCTTTGTCGTCTTTCTCTTCCAAGGTAGACTGTTCTCACTTGCAACTTATAAGGCTCCTTAGGGTTTCTAAAAGTCCCTGGAAGCCAGTCACCTCTAACAGTGGCCATCTTGATAATGATCCTTGATAATCTTCCCTCCCCTGATTATGTATATTTTGGCTCCACAACATCACAATTAGGGTGTTTAAGCCTTTGTTTTGGGTTCCATTTTGGAGGTGACATAAACTAAGATAAATTGCAGGAAAGAGAGGAGGGAAGAGAGAGGGGAAGTGGATGATGAAATTAAGGTAAGAAACTGTGATGTCCTATTAAACGGCAGGAATATTTTGGGACATCAGAGCCCAATTTAGTGCTATGATAGTTCTAATAATGAAGATGACACATTTAGGCCACATTTTCCTTGTTAGAGACTCTTTAGCCAGAGGATAGAGCAATTTTAGAGCTAGAAGGATCCTTGGATCTCATTCTCGCTTATCTTTTAAAGAAAAGGAAATTTGGGCTGTGAATTTATTATATTCCAATTCATCTGATAGAAGAGTTTACTGTGTGTCAAACCATCAAGGACTAACCCGAGTAATGTTGACCACTGTCTTTGGAGTAAAAGTACATACTTAAGACTCTTGAAGACAAAAAGGCAATCAAATTAGGTTAAGGTAAGCTAAATGAACTGAAAGTTGACCTATATTTAATAGTAAAAGAGGTCAGATGTTTCAAAAATGTATAGCACTGAGAACTAAACTTAGGGCTTTTTTTTAAAAACAAAAGACTAACTTATCTGCATGCATGTTTTTGTTTTGTTTTGTTTTGTTTTGCATCTATTTTTGTATGCCATGTGCATGCAATGCCTTCAGAGGTTAGAAGAGAATATCAAAGCCCCTGGAACTGGAGTTACAGAAGGTTCTCAGGAATCATGTGGGTGCTGGGGATGGAACCTCAGTCCTGTGGAAGAGCAGCCAATGCTCATAACCACTAAGCAATCTCAATGGGCCTTAAAAATTAGAGCTTTACACACATACAAGGCAAGTGATTTCCCATAGAATTACAGCTCATCCCAGAGGTGAAGATGTTTTCAGAGAAGCATACTTTAAAGTAGGTAATTTCTCTCTAGTCTTGCTAAATTTTTGCTCAAAATAGAAGAGAACTAACACATTCTATGATGCAACCTGGGCTTTCTGATGTCTATTTGACAGGTTAAGAAGCAGACACTTAGAGAATGTAAATTAATTTCCAGGTTGATTTCTAATCTAAGTTGTTTGCTATATTCTTCTCAGGCATTCTGCCGCCTTTTCTCCAGCAAAGAGAAGCTCATCGCCCCTCAGTCCCCAGGAGTCCCAGAACTTCTAAGCAATCTTTCCAGGGCTCTGGAAGTCCACTGAATTGGGAACAGATCACAGGCCTTCCTCTGGTCTCTATAGCTACAAAGTTCCACAAAAGACACTGCCTACGTTGGTTCAAGGCTAATTAATATGTATCACTTTCACCTTTGCCTTCAAATCTCTCTGGAAAAATTTTCTCCCAGAATGTTAACTATAACTTGACAAGAGATTTACTTATAAAAGAGTGTTCCTACCTAAAGTTGAAATAAAGTGTTTTAGAAGGTGTATTAGTTATGATATTTTTTTTTTACTTCTATGGCAAAAGGCCTAGCAAAAGCAACTCAGGGAAGGAAACGTTTATTTTGCCCCCATCATAGTGGGAATGGCGTGAGCACAGAGGATGAGGCCGCTGCTCACACTTTGTCCACTGTCCACCAAGCAAAATGAAATGAGCGCCTGTTCTAATCTAGTATTCTCAGTTTTATTTGGGTCAGAACTCCAGGTCATAGAATGATACTGTCCACACCAGGGTTGGTCTTCCCATCTCAAATTAACCCTTCCTAGAAACTCCCTCAACAGGCATGACCAGAAGCTTGCCACCTAAGTAATTTTAGATCCTGTCGGGTTCACAGCAAGCATGGTAGTTGTATAAGTCAGGCTCAAACAACGTATCATTTGTCAATCACTGATACTTTAAAACCTCATTTCCTTTTTGTTTTTATAAGGCATTCATTCATTCATTCATTCATTCATTCAATACATATGTTTAAGTGCCTAGAGCTGTGAGGTTCAGTACAGTAGGAAGTAGCCACATATAGATACTTAAATTTAAATGAATTAAAATTAAACTTAAAATTTTCAATTTAGTATCTTAGTCACACTAGCCTCATTTCAACTGCTCAAATAGGCACTACATATGGTCAGCAGCTGCCATCTTGGATGAAGTGAATATAGAATACTTTAATCATCAGGAAAACTTTTACTGGAATGTTCTGACCATTCTACCACATTATTACATTCTAGGGATGCATCATGTGAATAGGTACAGCCCCTTGAATTGTCAATTATATACACAATTCAATATAGTAGACAATAATGAATGTAATAAGGCAAAGACAATACTATGTGAAAGAACATTGAAAAGCACCATTGTATATAACTGAAATAATGTGTAGACTCCAAGAGAAAAAGTGCTGGAGGCAGAGAGAACAGGAGGTACAAGAGCTCTTACAATGTTTCTCAATTTAGGAAAGTGGACAGTGTCTGAGGGCTATGGGCATCTATCTACAGGAGAAAATCAGCTAACAAAGTATGCTACCATATGAAGAAGCACAAATCAAATGCATAACTGTCTAAATTAGCATGCATCAGAATCACCTAGAATGTTGATGAAAATAGACTTCTGAGCCACACCCACAGACTTCTAGGTCAGAATTGGCCGGGCCTAACAATCTATGTTTTAACATGCACACAAGAGATGCTGATGTTCATGGTTTGGAGACCACTGGTGGAGAACCATGATTTAGAACATAAAGAAATAAAAGCTTAGACAGATGTCATCTCTAGCCTGAGTTTCACAGAGAGATGTAGAGACAGAAAAGACGGAGTTGAAAAGAGAGAGAGAAAAAAAAAAAACAAGATTGGAAAATATGAGATTCTCGAAGAGCTTTGCTATTAATTACTTTTTTTTTTTGCCTCAATATGACAAAATACATACCGCAAATGGCTCAAAGAAGGAAATATTTGCTTTGGGTCATAGTTTCAAGGGTTCAGTCCATGGGCGCTTGGTCCCATACATTTTGGCAGAGCATCATGACAATAGGACTGTGCAGAGAACTTTCTTTGCTTTGTGTGAAGCAGGAAGCAGGGACAAGGACACCGAGCAGCATATGCCCTTCAAAGACAAACTTGCTGTGACCGACTTTTTCCATGTGTGCGCCACTGTTCAAAGTTTCTACCTCCTTCCAAATGAATAGAACAACCAGTGAACACCAAGTGTTCAACATATGAGTCTGAAAAGAATATATCATGTTCAGACAATGACACATATTACTTTGCCATTGCTGACAGAAGACAAATGGTAGCGAGAAATAGTTGATGTAGATCCAATGGAAGCAAGTAGGAGCTGACCTTTCCATGATCCCTAGAGATACTTGTTTTAATATGGTTCATTTAAGTGGAGTGGCCTTTCCTCCTATGGTAGTTTACTTCTCTTTTGCAGTGATAAGAAAATGACCAAAAGCAATTCCAAGAGAAAAGAGTTTGTTTCCCCTAACAGTTGAAAGTCTGTTATTGAGAGAAGCCCGGCCAGGAGCTCAAGGTAGGAACGTGAAGGCAGGAACTGAGGCAGACATCATGTAGGAATGCTGTTTACTCGCTTGCTTCCCAGGACTTGTTCAGCTATTTTCTTATACAGCCTCAGACCACTTGCTCAGGTGGTACCATACCCAATGGGCTGTGTCCTTCCATCTCAGACACCAATCAAGAAAATGTCCCCCATGTGTCCACAAGCAAATCCGATGAAAGGAATTCCTCAACTGAGGCTTCCTTTTCCGAGATGACTCCAGTTTGTGTCAAATTAACAAAAACTAACCAGTACACCTATAGATTTATTAATCATGGGCATACTAGACATTAAGTATGAGTTTAACTTAACTGACTTAAGACCTCCTGGTCTTTTCATGCAGAAAACATCTCCTATTCTGTTACTGTGTCATAAAGAAACATTTCTTAGAAGTGTTTATTAGTCAATGTCATCAGTTTTAAACATGAACAGCCCCTTCTGCTCCAATCACTTTTCCAGATGACAAAGGGTGGTTTGTCACCTTGTGAGTCCATACTTTGCCACAGAACAGATGCACCACTGAGGAGCTTTCAGAAGTATCCCATCCCTTCCTTCTACCAAGGTTTTCATTTCATTGGTCTGGCTCAGGTGCCATACACCAGTATTTTTAATACCCTGAGAGCATCTAGGGCTAGGTATACATGACCTAGAAAATATTTTTACATCTGTTCTCTCTAGGAGGTGGGCAGATGGTGGGAAGTTGATTAAAGACAATAATTCTCAAACTGGGGCATGCATCAGAGCTACCTGGGGGCTCCTTAAAGCACACAGGGCACAGCACTGTTCTCAGAGATCCACTCAGTGGATCTGAGAAAGGCCTGCAGGTTGGTGTTTCTAATGAATTCCTGGTTGTTTCCCATACTACATACCCGTGGACCATACTTTGAGAAGAATTGGCTTAGTGGATTTTGAAATGCAAGCTAGGAAGCTGCCACTAGCCTGAGTCCTCCAACTAATTAGGTAAGGGAAAGGTCTTATCACAGGTCTTGAGGGTTAGCATCTGGGTTATTGGCCTTATATAAGGTTACATAGTGTATGCACAATGGGCTGTTTCATCATCACCACAGTCTGTCAAGCCATATGCACTTTCCTTTCAGATGTCTAGTCTGCACAATAGAGGGAGAATGAATTCCACATGTACTAGAAGGAAGTGACTGCCTATTTCCATGTGTGCCATGGTGACTGCTGTTTCAGCCACTGCTGCCTCCATGAGTCCGTTATGGGGTAATATTGCTTGAAGAAAATGCATTAGCACAGTGGTGGTTGTTAAAATTGCACAGACCTACACAAAAAAAGGAACTGAACTTTTTGTGAATTGGTTCTAATGTTTTGTCCTAATTTGGCTTCCATAGATGTACCCCTAGACCTGAGGGTCCCAGCCCCCAGTTGGCTTCAATTGGTAGTAAAGAATTGTTGTATAGCCAATGACTTGGCAGGGAGATGGAAGGGAGACGTTTAGATTGCATGGGCAAGGGAACAACACGACAGAGGGGGGAAGAAGAGGAGAATCATCATGACTCAGAGGGAGAAAGATCAGATTTAAGAGCTGCAAGAGAGAAAGCACCCAGCAATGAAGGT